>NW_023590988.1:164784-270332 GCF_014843425.1 Jatropha curcas
ATAAATGCGGTGACCATTCTTGCAAGTGGATTGGGCATTTTGGCCCACCTTAACAAAGAGGACCACTCTTGTAATGTAGCTCATAATACTTCAACAAATCCATTTACCCACGCACAACAGGGGGCAAGATCACCAGACATCCCAAGGGCAACCGGTGATGAAATTTCACGAAGCCGTGTTGGTCCCACCTAGCAGTGATGATGTATTGCAAAGCTGTTTGGGTTTTTCTTTTCTCGATTAGTGATGATGTATTTGCGAAGCTGATCGAGTCAATCCTTTTCCTGATTAGTGATGATGTATTGCGAAGCTGCATCAGGATAATCTCAATGACTAACCGGTGAGATTTCACCGAAGCCGTTTGGTCCCACCGAGCAGTGATGATGTATTGCGAAGCTGTTTGGGTTTTTCTTTTCTCGATTAGTGATGAATGTATTGCGAAGCTGAATCAAAGTCAATCCTTTTTCCTGATTTTAGTGGGATGATGTTTATGTGAAGTCTGATAGGATGATCCTCAATGACTAACCGGTGATGATTTCACGAAGCCGTTTGGTCCCATCCGAGCAGTGATGATGTATTGCGAAAGCTTGTTTGGGTTTTCTTTTCATCGATTGTGATGAATGTATTGCCGAAGCTGATCGATTAATGCCTTTTCCCTTGAATTAGTGGATGATGTATTGCCTGAAGCTGATCAGGATGATCTCAATGACCTAACCGGTGATGATTTCCACGAAGCCGTTTTGGTCCCACCGAGCAGTGATGATGTATTGCGAAGCTTGTTTGGGTTTTTCTTTGTCTGGATTAGTGGATGATGTTATTGCGAAGCTGATCGAGTTAATCCTTTTCCTGATTAAGTGATGAATGTATTGCGAAGCTGACAGGCCAAATTTCAAAAATGAGGTTCTACGAATTAGTGAATGTGATGATTGTATGCGAAATTGATCAGGGCAATCAAATCTATTCAAATCAAAATCCTTCAAGGCCAAATCAGACCGACTGCGAAGGTATCTTCGAAACCAATCAAGACCGAGTTTTTGAAGATTGTTACCAATCTGAAGGGAGCCTACAGAGCCGATCAAAACTGAGCTTTGGACGCGACCAGATGATCAACTCACACAACATCTTTTTCAAAGCCGATCAAACCGGTCTTTGAGGAAATGATTGCTCAAACTGAAGGCGGCGTCAATCGACCACTTTAACATTAATCACTTATACAAATTAATGATAAAGTGGGGGGGGCATAACTGTTGACGCGATATTTTTTATGGCCCCGCCTGATCCAATTTGATGATACGAAGGATGAATGGGGTCATATCTAGAAAGTTTTTAATCCAAGAATTTAAACAAAAAAAAAAAATAAATATATAATATATAATAAATAATAATAATAATAATAATAATAATAATAAATAAAATAATAAAAACAAATAATAAAAAATTATTAAAAAAAAAAAAGAAAGAAAAGAATAAGAGTGGTGCTAATAGTGGCTAACGCGTGCTAACGTAGCTGTGCTACTGTAGGCCTTGCACGTACTACTGTAGCCCGTATATTAAAAAAAAAAAAAAAGGTTCTACTTACAGTGCACTGCTAACAGTGTTTTTGTAAGCTACACTGGCTCAGTGCAATGCTACAGCACTGCTACAGTGTTTTTGTACTACCACTGCTACAGTGCTTTGTACTCCGCTACAGTGTCCCCAACCCCCTATAATAACACACTCTCTTCAACTCTCTCGCCCACTTCTCTCGCCCTCTATCTTTCTCAACCACTATACTACTAAAAAATTATAAATCTATAATTTTTACTATATTCATAATATTCAAATTTCGTCTCCTAAAAAAAATTCTTAATGAATTAATTTTGAAGAGAATTGCTATTAGATATTAATTTTAGGTGAATTAAATAATAAAGAGGAAATATAAAAAATAAATATTAAAAAAAAATCACTTTAAATCCTTGGATTTAAAGCTTTTAGGAGATAAAAAAGACATTTGATTCCATTCACAACCCCTCAATCTGAGTATCAGGGTAATTTTCTTTTAACATTTTTTTTTACATTCTTGTATTTTTATTATTTTTATGCTTTTATTATTTATGTTTCTTTAAATTATTGTCTATTGTATATTTGGTCATTTTATATTTTTTCCTTAAGTTATATTTAAGTTGTATTCTTTTTACGCACTGTTCTATTACTATTCATATAACTGATTAATATATTTATCCGTATAAATTTTATTATTTGTGGTTGAATGTAAAAAATGAAAATTAAAATAAAAAATTAAAAAAAATTAAAAATTATAAATATGAGTTAAATATTAAGTAATAACTATGTATGTTTTAATTTTTATTCGTTTATGATTTAATTTTTCGTTCGATTTTTGTATATATTTTTTTTGGATGCCGGTTTAAATTATGTGGTTTATTTATTTTATGTGTTTAGTTATTTTGATTTTATAATTTTGTTTAATAAATTAAAATCTTGTAGATTCATTAATAATTTAGCATATTCGGAAATAAAAAATAATTATAATGGCTTAGAATTAAGTTTGTAATTTATTTCATATGTTTAAAATTAATTCGCATGGTTTTAATTAATAATATCTGTAATATTAGTGTTAATGATAATTTAATATGTGATTTTGGCCTTTTGTAAATTTTTTTATTTAATTTTGTTAATCGATTTATATAATTTTTGGATTCCGGTTTTGTCGCGCCGGCTTGAACCATCAAGGGCAAGAGCGGGTCTTTTTATTTATTTTGGATTTTAATTCTTCGGTTTGTTGCCACGCCTTTAACCATAAAGGCAGAAGCGGGTTATTTATTATTTATTCCATTTAATATTTTTGATTCGGTTTTGTTACCCGCCTTTTAAACCATATAAAATTATCATTTCTATAAAAGAAAGTATAAATTCCAATAAAATAATGAAAAAAGAATTGTATTAATAAGGCAAGAGCGGGTCTTTTTTTATTTATTTGGTTTAATTGCTTTGATTTAATTGCTTTTAAATTTGAATTGATTGCTTATGTGATAATTAGATTTGTTTGGGACGATTAACATAATTTTTCAAATAGGAACTCGGTCCGATTTCATTTTGGGTTTGGGTTTTAAATAATAAATAATTTGGCTTTTCAACTAAAAATAAATTAGAATCAATAGGTTAAATAAGAAGGCCGGTTTTTCCGGGCGTCGGCCTTCCAACGGGCCGACGTACCAATTCCCTACCCCGAATTGCATTGATGGCGCCTGACACAAGTCTTTTTTAAAATAATTTGGCCTTAAAAACTAAATTGGGTTTTAAAATGAAGTCATTTTTTATAAAACGGTCCCCAATTGCCTAAACAAATGGGTGGCGACTCAAAATTGTTTTATAAGACGATTTATGCGGCACTCCTGCGCCTGCATTCAAAATAAAAAACATTTTATCAAAAACCACAAAAAGGATGTTTTCGGGTTTCCTTCGGTGGCGGATTTTCGGCTGGAAAACAGCATCGTCTAGGAGGCTAATTAAAGGAGCTTTGAATTAGGGATGAGTCCTATATAGAGTCAGAGATCGAGAACTAGTGAATTAAGAGAAGAGGATAAGATATAACTTTTTTCCATACCAAGGCTAATCACAAGGAAAAGAAAAATTGGGATTGCTATGATTAAGGATGAACAGGGTTGGCTGTTTTCAAAAAATGGGAAAATGATATTGCCAAGTATATTTTACCAGCTATTACAAAGAAGTTGTATGCTTCTTCTAATTCATATGCTTTCGAAGATTTGGATATTAGTAGAAACCATGTGTGTCGAACGAGGCGTTTTTTTTGGCCCTTCTATGTGTTAATGAAGTAAGCTTTTGGAAATTGAGTTTTCAAAGGGTCTGAAGGTGAATGCAAATTTTTGCTCTTTATTCTAAAGAGGTAATTATTCATGTTGTTTTGAAAATAGATGCAATCCTTCTAAAGCTCTTGGATAGATGGTATGCCTCAATTTCTTTTATCAAAAATTATTGAAATATATTATTGGTGAGTTTTGTTGAATAAAATTTTTTTATCAATTTTAAATCATAATGAATCCCCAGGCCTCTCTCAATCATACTTTTTATTACCCTTATCAAAAATTGAATAATCCAAAAACGACTCAAAGGATTTTTAGATCTATTTAGTCTCTGGCAATATGATTTTTTGAATTATTTACTAAACTTATTGCCTAATAGACTTAATTAATTCTGCTGAAATTATTAAATCGCCTCTCAATCAATGTTTTTTACTCTAGGTAGACTCATTCCTAATAATGTTGATTGTTTCGGCTTTTGGAACCCTCTTTCAACTTCAATGAAACATAAAAAACTCAAGGAAAAAGAGGTCATTTTTTGCCCTTAAACTCAGCATGGGTAAATCATATAATAGGATTGAGTGGGTATTTATTGGAGAAAGGCTATGTTAAAAAATGGGTTTTAATGTAGCTTGGTGGGTTTTTGTTCTGAACGTGTGTATCCTTTATTTTCTTATTTCCCTATTGATTAACGTGAGAACCTCAAGAATTCTTCTTTCCCCCTCAAGAGGAACTTCGACAGAGGTGATCCTAATTTTCCCCTATTTGTTTTTTTTATCTATGCAAAGATACTTTCTAGTGTCATTCGCAAGGCAAAGAGAAAATCTGGATCTCCATGGAATTTCAATTTGTAGAGGGGCGCTCTTATGTCCTCATCTCTTTTTCACTGACCGATAAATATTAATTTTTGGAAGAGAACTTGGTAGTTGTGAGGAGGAATACTATTGTTGAAGATCCTTACGGATTAATGAAATGAGCATCAGGGCAGAAAATTTAATTTTGGAAAAAATAAAAATCCCAACATGCCCGAGGCCCAACAAGTAGTAGTAAAAAAATTTATTAAGGGTGTCAAGGTGTTACTCTCATCAAAATATCTTGTATTGGATAGTGAGAAAGAAGAAGCTTATGTTTAGCAACATTGTTGAATCGAATTGTAAAAAAAACTTAAACGGCTATAAGGATCGTTCCTTGTTCAAAGCTAGTAAAGAGGTAATGTATTGAATAAGCAAGTTTTGTGCATGCTATCTCGACGTATCATGAATGAGCTTCTTCCATATTGCCCATTGAAGGTTTGTAATCAGATTGAGGGTTTGATGGCCAGGTTTTGAATGGGGACAGAAGAATGAGGAGAAAAAAGATTCACTAGGTTTGATGAAGAGCTCTTTGGCAAATCCAAGCTATATGTGAGAGTCCGTCTTTCGGGATTTGCATTCTTTTTAATCAAGCCATGGCTCGAAAAGCAAGGCTGGATTTTTAGAAATTCATTTGCTAGCTGCTAGTTGTTCTTAAAGCTCAGTACTAATCCTAGGGTTTCTTTTTGGAAGCTAGATCAGGTACATCTAAGCTTCATTTCGTGTATAATATGGAATTCCCGTTGGGTTGGTTTGAATTAGGGATCTAGATGGTTGGTGGGTAATGGTTCTAGTATCCCGATTTGGAAGGATATATGGATTCATTCCTCTTAAATGGTTGGCCGGTTTGCTCTCGCCTCATTTTGTGCTTCATAACAAATTTCTATATTTAGTGAGATTTATCGATTTTGGACACTTTGTCATGGAGACATTAACTTAATCTGTAGTATTTTTTTTTCACCCCTTGTGGATTGGGAAGCCAATTTGTAAAATTTCCTCTAAGTCAATGTCGAGCAAATATATAATTTTGGGCCTTAGCAGGTAACAGAAAATGATATGTTCTCCATTTTGGGTGCAACATATCATCTTGTCCTTAGGGTAGTGTTTAAGTAACCAATGAAGGGGAATCTTCTTTGGCAGCGCAGAGGATTCGATCTTTTGGAAAGCGTGTGTGAAAGCAAAATGTACCCCTAAAAAATCAAACATTTCATCACAAGGGCCTTGTTTAGAGATTTCATCCATTCCAAAACTAAATTTGGTGCGTTCGATTGAGCTGGAAGTGGAGCCATGGTGTGAGTACTATGGTAATGAGCCAAAATTTGTTCTACCCATGCCTGTTGGGAAATGTCCAGCAACGATCGATAGCTTTGTTGCTCTATCCCCTGTGTCTCAGAGACATGTCAGTTGGTGTGAGCTTTAACAAATGGTTTCATTCCAAAGGTACTTTCCTTTGAAGCTCCTTCGATATTTGAGGTTTTGAATGACACATCTCATTGGTCTATAATGGAGAGCTAGGAACATTTTCATCTTTCAAGGAAAATCTCTTTTAATGCCTTTGGAGGTGTTACAGTAGAATGTTGAGTTTTACTATAATCGATTTATCAAAGGTTCTGCTTTGGTATCAGTTATTATGCATGGCATCCTAAACTGGATGGCATGGCGGAAAAGCTAAGGTTTTGATGAAGAAGCGTTCATAGGATGAGACAAAGGATATATGATTGTTTTGGAGAACAAACAACCCGACATAGTTTCTGGAACTATAAACCGTCCCAAGATGGATTGTTTTTTTGGTAAACATAACACAAAACCCCAATAGTTTTGGAAAATAATAAAACTCAAAAATGTGATTAACACCTTCCTTGTTTCTTATATTGCAAAATATTCTGTTCTTTCCAAAAGTACACAAGAGCCCTTTAAATAGGGAAACAAGAGACACAATGGCCATCACTAATAGCCATTAAACTAATTAAAGAAACATATAATGGCCATAACACCAACCATCGACCATAAAACTAACATATGGCCATCACACCAATAGCCATAACTAAATTAAAGAACATAATTTCAAAGGGCACCAAATTATGGGCACAAGTGGTTAGGGTTGAAGACAGCTAAATGGCCTAGTTAATGGCAGCAAATGGTGGGGTTGAAGACAGCTTGTTGTCTAAGTAATGGGCTACAAATGGTGGGGTTTGAAAGACAGCTAGTGCTAATTATGGGCACAAATGTGGGGTTTGAAGACAGCTTGTGCTAAGTTAATGGGCAGCAATGGTGGGGCTTGAAGCATAGCTGGAACACAAAATGGGCTGAAATTCACTGAGTCAATGATCAACTCAAGTGGTCCTTTGATTGTTGTCTCAAAGATGATGGTTTGAAAGGACCCCAAATGGCCCAAAAGGAGGCTGTAGCTTCATTTGAACAATATTGTCACTCTCACTACCCATCTTTCACTTGGAAGTGTCTTCATCAATTTCACTAAATGGAGTCCAAGACCAAGGCCCATGTTCCTAGGACAGCTTGTAAGGCTAGGCAGATGGACCTCCATCATTTCTCCCTTCTTGAAAAGATTTCAACTTGGTCAAAAGTTGTCAATGGTGTCTTTGCTTGTATTTGGTAAAGTCACTTACAATTGAAAGTGGTTAGAAAATTTGTAAGTCGGGGTAACTCTAAGCTTTGTAAGCATTCTTGATTTACCTTCTTTAGATTTTGTAAGGACCCCTCGCCTTTGGGCATAAAGTTTATTCTTTCTTTTAGAAGGGAATCGTTCCTTTCCTCAAGTGAATCCACACTAAGTCACCTTCTTGAATTCTACATACAAGCGTTTCAGCTTGGCTTGCATCTTGTAGAACTTCATTCTTCTTCTCAATATGTGCTTTTGCCTTAGTTATGGAGTTTTGACATTTCAGTAGCTCTGTCGTCCGGCCTTTAGGTTAGAGGGAATACTTAGAGTGTGCTTTGTTCAAATCAGAGAAATAAGTGGGATTAGCCTCCATAACCAAAATTCAAAAGGAGTAAAATTTGTGTCTTTACTCTTCGAACTGTTGTACAGCAATTCAGCATGAAGCCAACAAAGAGTCCCAATTCTTTCACTTTTCCCTTTAACAAACTTTCTCAAAAATGTTGCCCCAAGCTTCGATTGACTACTTCTATTTTTCCATCTGTTTGAAGATGAAGGTCCGTGCTAAACTTCAAGGTAAGTTCTACCTTTGCCCACAAATTTGTCTCCAAAAATGGACTCAAAAACTTTACATCCCTATCACTGCACTATACTCCTAGGAATTCCATGGAAGTTTTAACAACATTTTCAAAGGTACAAATTCAGATATGAGATGCATCAATTAGTTTTTTTTACAAGCAATAAATTGAGCCATTTTTGAGACCTATCTACCACGACCATAATGAGTCCAATGATTCAATCTTGTTCTTGTGTAAGCCAACAATGAAATCAATACTTACATCTTCTCATGGTGAGCTTGGGAATCGGCAAAGGCATGTATGGTCCGTGAGCTTTGTATGTCATCTTGGATTGCGTTACAAGTATTACAAACCTCATAAGTCTTGAAAACCTCTTTCCACATCGTTGGCGCAATAGAAATTCCTGCTTGCCAATTCATAGGTTTTGTTCTCTTCCAAAGTGACCGGCTAGACCTTCCACCAATGGACTTTCTTTTAGAATTGCTTCCCTTAAAGAGCTTTAGGAACACAAACAGCATCAAGCTTGAAAAGAATAACCATCATGAATAGTGAAAATCCCTAAATGCACCATCTTTCCTAACTCTTCTCACCAAATTTGACCGAAATCTCCATCACTCTCATACAAGGTCTTTAATATCCCTCAAAAAATCCCTATTAACATGAAGCATGCATGGTTACTAAGAACCTCATATCTCCTAGACAATGCATCAGCCACTCTATTGCTTGGACCATCCTTAACTTCAACTACAAAATTCAAAAGGATTGCATGTAATTCAAACTCCAAGATGCTGTCTCATTTACTTAGCTTAGCTTGACTATCTATTGTATGTATTTGAGGGCTTGATGGTCAGTAATAAGATGAAAGAGTTAAGCCAACAAATAATGCACTCCAATGTCTTAGAGCAGCGATCAAGGCATAGAACTTGCAAGATCGATAGGCAGAATACTTTCTCACTATACTCATTCAAATTTTCAAGCTAAAAAAATGCAATAGGTTTGCCTTCTTGACTAAAACAGCCCCTAATCCCAACTCCACACTAGCATCAACACTTCCAAATTCAAAAGGTAAATTGAAAATTCGGCAAGGCCGAAAAACAGGAGCTTTTGTCATTGCATTCTTTAAGTGTTAAAAAAGCAAGGGTGGCTTTGAGGTGTTCCATTTAAACACCCCCTTGTTTTCCTGCAGTCTGTTATAAGGACTTGTTATAGTACTAAAACCTCTAATTTGAATCTCCTAATAAAAAGAAACAAACCCATGAAAACTCCTTACTTGAAAACAGATTGTTTGGAATAGGCCAATCAACATGGCCTTGACCTTTTCAGAATCCATACTTATACGCATCTTTAGATACAACATAACCCCAAAAAACTAATGGTGCTTTATCATAAAATATGACACTTCTCTACAATTAGCATACAACGATTCACGGTCCAAACGTCATCAAAAAACAAGTCTCAATTATGGCATTCTAATGCTCATGTAACTACGTAACTAAAGATCAGAATAATCAATCAAGTAAATATACTCACAAATTGTTTAGAAAAGGTTTGAGTACCTGCATTCCATGAGCGCATAAAGGTGGAGGTTGAAATTAAGAGAGTCCCCATAGGCATGATCAACCATTCAATACAGCCCTCATTGGTCTTGAAGGCCTGTTTTCCCATCATTTCACCTTCTCTAACACGAAAATTGTTAGAATCCATTTGCAAGATCAATCCTTAAGAAAACTGAAGCTCCATGCAATGGATCAAGCATGTCATCAAGCCTTGGAATAGGAAACCTGTACTTGATCGTTATCTTGTTAATAGCCCTTGAATCTATTACCATTCTCCACTTGCCATTTTTTTTAGAAACAACAAAGGTTGCACAACACAAGGAGAAACACTCTCTCTTATAAAGCCTCTTTTTAACAATTCATCAACTTGCTTTTGTAATTCATCACTCTCTTGAGGACTTATTCTATAGGAGTGTTTATGAGGAATTTGAGCTCCCAGAACAAAACTGATCTCATGTTGTATTGATCTTAGAGGGGACAAACCAATAGGTAAAGTGTTTGGGAAAACTCTCTCAAATTCCCTAATAAGAAATTGTGCCTCTATTGGAATCACATGATTCTGTTTGGGCTCATCCTCCACGTCAATTGGAACATAGCTAGGCAGCCCAACTCTTCTCACTCTTCTCATCATTGGATAACAATCCAACCACCCCAACTTCTCTCTTCTTCTGTTGCTTGACAACGTTTTTCGCAAGTGTACGAAATCGCAACAAGTAATATAGAGTAAGAGAGTATCATATCCACAGGGATTGTTTATCAATTACCAAAATATATTGCTATTTCCTTGGATGTTGCACATCCTTATCATTCAACCAAGGTCTCCCAAGAAGCAAGTGACAAGCTGTCCATTGGGTAACATGGCAGCTCCACCTCTCCACGTATTGCCCAATTTGTAAAAGGGACTAGACACTTCTTAGTTTACCTTAATTTCCATGGCTCAGAATCAACCATAGCCCAATTGTGTAAGGAGATGTCAATTTGGCTCGGTTTCAGTCCCAACTTTTCCAACCATTCATTCAGATACAACATTCTCCACATGCACCACTTCAATAATTGCACCACTATCAATAATAACTTCACATAACTTGTTCTTTGTTAAACATCTGGTGTGAAAAAGCGATTTCCTCCTCCAATCCTCCTTACTCTTTTCAATACTCAGGATACGCATCATTACTAAACATTCCCTATCTTCCATTGCATCACAAACAAGGGTTGCACCCTCATCAACATTCAATTCATCATTTACCACAAGAGAATTAGCATGGTATATTTCTTCCTCAATCTCCTCTATTTCTATAAGGGCCATTACCTTCCTTGAAGGACATTCAGATTGGAAGTGTCCATACCCTTGGCATTTGAAGCATTTCGAAGCATTCTTAGAGGTACTTTTGGACAGTGGGGCAGATTGGGTATTTCTTGATGTGCTGGAAGTGTTTTGAAGAGGGGGTTTTGGTGAGGGTGTGTACGTGGTCTTGATAGGGGCAGAATGGGGGCTATTAGATCTTGGTTTGTAGTTAAAAGGTCTGGTATTGATTTTGTTTTGGTGTGAATGCTTCAAACTTGTCTCACTTCTCAATGCTAATCTCTTCAATTCAATAAGAGATTCATAAGGGTGAAAGCTTACCATGTCTTGGATGTCAAAACGCAAGCCTTAGAGAAAACGCCCCATGATCAGCTCCTCGGTCTCCTTGACCTCACACTTCAATAAGAATTCCTCAAATTCCATGGTGTATTGTTCCACGGTTTTAGTATCTTGTTTGAGGCTCAACATTTTCTCAATCATTCAACATTTCTCAATCATTTTTCTGTCTGTAATGAGGTGGTAAGAACACCGCATCCATCTCTTCTTTCATCCTATCCCATTGAGTAATCTGAGGCCTCCCTTCCCTCATTCTTCGCCTTTGTAGATTATCCCACCAAAGGGCAGTATACCTCTTTAATCTCATAGCAGCAAGCTTCATCCTTTCGTCTTCGGTTATCTCCCTCAGCTCAAAGGATCTCTCCATTGAGTATACTCATTCAAGATAGGCATCAGCATCGATTTTACCGTGAAATTCAGGTAATTCAATTTTATAGTTGAAAAACTCTTCTTGTCTTTCAACACGGATGGGTGGTGGCAGACGCCTTTGTCTTTCAACACGGATGGGTGGTGGCAATCGCCTTCCCCCTTGGCCAAGTCCTCCATAAAACAGTCCTCTCCCTCTTCCTCTAAAACCTCCTCGTCCCAACACAAGGTGCTGGTCCTCTCCATTGAAATCTTCATTAATCAGTTCCTCTTCATGAGGATTTCGGGTATTTAGGGGGGTATTTTGGATAAGTGTTTCTAAGGCTTCATTCTTGGCCTTAAGAACTTTCATTTCCAACCTCATTTTCTCAATTGCTGAGGCTAGATCTTAATCGTCTGACATGACTTGTTTGTCTTTGTTAAGAGATGCTTGTTAGTTATTAAGCATAACTATGAAAACAAATGACTGATGGCGTGGTGAAGATTAAGATGACAAAGATAGATGATTCTTTTTGGAAACAAACAAAACCCAATAGTTTCTGGAAACTAATAAAACCCAAATGTGATAAGCACTTTCTTGTTATTCAAAAATCTCCCTTCAAAGTACACAAAAATCCCATTAAATAGGAAAACAAGGGACATAATTTCAAAGGACACCTAAAAATGACAAAGATAGATGATTGTTTTTGGAAACAAACAAAACCGAATAGTTTTTGGAAACTAATAAAACCCAAATGTGATTAACACCTTCTTGTTAATCAAGATAATTCTCCCTTCAAAGTACACAAGAGCCCCTTTAAATAGGGAAACACAATGGCCATCACATTAGTAGCCATTAAAATAATTAAAGAAACATAATTTCAAAGGGCACCAAATTATGGATACAAGTGGTAGGGTTGAAGACAACTAATGCTAGTTATGGGCACAAATGGTGGGGTTGAAGACAGCTTGTGCTAAGTATAGGCACAAATGGTGGGGTTTGAAGACAGCTAGTGCTAATTATGGGCACAAAGTATCGCGGCACAAAATGGTGGGGTTTGAAGATAGCTTGTGTTAAAGTATGGGCACAAATGGTTGGGGCTTGAGCATAGCTTGGACACAATGGGCTGAAATTTCATAGTCAATGATCAACCAAGTGGTCTTGATGTTGTCTTCCAAAGAGATGCGTTTGAAGGACCCAAATGGCCCAAAAGAAGCTGTAGCTTCAGGTTTGACATGTTCACTTCTACTAAACCCATCTTCACTTGGAGTGTCTTCATCAATTTCACTAATGGATCAAGACAAGGGCCCATGTCTAGGGCCCATCTTCACTTGGAGTGTCTTCATCAATTTCACTAATGGAGTCAAGACCAAGGCCCATGTCTAGGACAGCTTGTAAGGCTAGGCTAGATGGACCTCCATCACAAACCCACAAGCCCGGTGCCCCTCTTGAGGAAGGTCGGTGTAAGGTGAATTTAGATGCTATTATTTGTGAACATGAGGGTGTGGGCTTTGGTATGGTTATTCGCAATCACTAGGGTCAAGTTATAACATCAGGTTTGAAGCGTTCTTTGATGATGTTAGCTCCTAAGGAGGCTAAGACATAAGCTGCTATTTTCGTAGTTCAAAGGGCTCAAGACCTGGGGTTTACTAATATTAGCCTTGAGTCGGATTGTCTAGTCCTTGTTCAGTTTATGCAAAAGGACTCATTCCTTTGCTTTGAATTCCAAAATCGTTTGCTAAATCTGAAGTCTTTAGCAGAAATCTTCCATCAGTTTACATGTTCTCATGTCCTTAGATTATGTAATAGGATAGCTCACTATCTAGTAAAAGAAGCTCTATCTATTGTTGAAGAAGAGTTTATTCTTATTGAGGAAGTTCCTTCCTCTATTAACTTTATGCTTTGGAGGATTTGACTCTTTAGTTTATGAAATATTTTAGTTCATCCTCAAAAAAAATAAAAAATAAAAAAAATTAAAATTTTAACATTTTTAAACAAAATAAACATGTGTACTTGGGATGACGAACAATTGAAAATTTTAATTTTAAAAATAGATATAATATTATATATATGTATCTATATATATTGAAACGTATTTATTAGGTGATATTGTAGAATTGTATATATAGTTATCATGAATTTTAGATTAAATTGAATTGAAGTGTATGTGTATATACACACTGTTGTTTTTATAAATTAACTGTTATATTTATATTAACCTCATATGAAATTTTGTGTTAACATTATAAAACTTTAAATAATATAAAATAAAATTATAATCAATATTTAATATAAAAATAAAAATGAGTATAACAATAAGTAAAAGTGAGCAATTATATAAAAAATTAAATCAATACGAATAATAAGTATGGTTAACGTGCAACACACATCATAAAAAGACTAGTACTGTATATAAGTGCAGAAATAAGAGGGAGGAGAAAAAAGGGAGTTCCAATAATATCTTTGGTGAAATTTAAAAATATTTTAAAATAATCTTAGTTATACCCAATTAAAAAAATATACTTTAAAAAATATTTACAATATTTAATCGTTATTTTAAATATTTTGATCAGAAAAGAGATAAGGAAAAATATTTTAAAAATATGGAATTTGATTGTAATTTAAAATATTTTGATTATGACTGATTTTTTTGACTTTTTTTTATTTTACAATTTGATTGGATTTTTTTTACAAAATATACATCTTAAGTCTTTGAAAATTTTTAATTTTTAAACTTTTTCAAAAAATATTTATTTTTAAATTTCTCTATTTTTTGTTTTTATATAATTTGATTTATTTAAAATTAACACTATTCCTTTTATTTGATGGTATATATTTTATTAGAACTAATTTTTTAAATAAATAAGCATAGATAATTAAGCCTTCCAAAATTGGTAAGTTTTCAATTTTAAATTTATTTTATTTAAATAAATATATATAATAAAAAGGCATTTGAAAATTTTAAATTTTTTACTTTTCAAATTTATTTTTAATATTTAATTCTATTATTTGATTGTGATTTAAAGATTTTATTTTAGGAGAGGGATAAAGAAAAGAAAAAATATATTCTTTTATTTTAATATTATTTTTTCTTTATATTTGTATAATTTGATTGGATATATTTTTTTTGATTTGGTTTGTTTTTGTCCATCAAATCAAATTTTATTAAATCATAGTCTTTCAAGTCGAAGAAGGGGCTGATTTTTAAGATTCAAATTGGTAGTTTTTTAAAGTAATTTGTTTCCTATTATACATTGAGTTTTGGAAATAACTTTTTATTTTTTATTTTTTCTTTATTGAATCAATTTGTAACTACTATCACTTCTATTTAGTAAGAGATTTGTATCTCCCTTGCAATAAATAGATGGCCTCTTCATGATTAAATATTTTTAATTTCATAATATTTTTTCTTTTACATCCTAAATTCGTTTGACTCAAAGGAAAACAATGTTTGAAAAACTGGGAAAAAAAAAACTAAAATTATATATTTCTAACGTCTAAGTAAGTAATACATCAACCATAGCAAAAATTATTTCCATTAGCATTATGACTCGTGTTATTTTAGAACAATTCAAATCATTTTTTCATTCTTTTTCTTTACCTAGTAGTAAGAAATAATTTTTTAATTTTTACTTTTCCATGTGATTTAGGGTTGGAGTGTTAAATAAACTTTAACATGACCTAGATCCTATTGTTCATAGAATTCACAATAAGCAGAAGCGTACCTTAATCCATAGCTATTGATTACCTTGTTACAGCAATTCAATTCTCACTGTAACAGTAGAGAGTTTTCTTTTTACGTTCTCTCAAACAACCTATCACCATTATGTGTTTGAGGTAGCCGTCACACTCTCTTAACCTGCGCTGCTGATTTCCTTGATCTTTTATAAGGCAGAGGAAGGGTATTAAAACCCTATGTAACCACAAAACACATGCGCCTGCTTGATTTCCTTTTGATCTTTTATAAGGGCAAGAGGAAGGTATTTAAAACCCCTAAAACTGGCTCCTCATCCCATTAAGCCAATAACCATCATCTTGCGGACACCTTAATTAGAACTTAGCCCTTTAATTACATGGGCCACTTAGATTAAAATAATCTAACAATCTCCCACTTGGCCCGATGTTGGCATTTTCTTGAATTTATCATGTTAAACCGTTAATTTTAGAATTAAGTGATCGAAATTATGGTGATTTCACAAGTCATTAATCGACATGATTCTTTTCATACATCACAGACCATTCCTCAATTCATAAATAACTTTAATCGAGGGAAACGACTTCAACAAAACAATTACATTTGTTACAAAACAAACAATACATTGTTACAATCAACGTTATTGTTATCTCACTCAAACCATTATTGTATACATCTATAATGTGGATAACACATAAATAAGCAAAAACTCATCTTTAATTGAATTTCCAAGTATCACAATAATATGAGCAAAATAACCATATGTATATATATACACAAGTTTGAACATCATGCTAACAATGACTTATCTATAATGCCCATCCTATCAACATGGCCAGTGAAGATTCTGGGCAGTAATCCTTTAGTTAGTGGATTCGCTATCATTAGATCAATACCGATATGCTTAATTGACACCTTGTGTTTTTGCACTTCTTCTTTCACAGATAGGTACTTTAAATATATGTGCTTTGCACCCTTAGAATACCTATCATTCTTAGAGAAGAAAACAGTTGCAGAATTATCACAGTAAATTCTCAATGGTCTAGCTATACTGTTGACAATGCCTAGACCTGAGATAAAGTTCCGCAACCACAATTCGTGAATAGTGGCCTCAAAGCATGCCACAAATTCAGCCTCCATTGTGGAAGTAGTGGCCTCAAAGCATGCCACAAATTCAGCCTCCATTGTGGAAGTAGCAATGACAGACTGCTTTCAACTTTTCCATGAAACTGCTCCTCTAGCCAGGAGAAACAAATAGCCAAATGTAGATTTTCTTGAATCTACACAACTGGCATAGTCTGAATCTGAGTATTCCACCACTTCGAGATGGGTGAACTTTCTGTAAGTGAGTATATGATCCTTAGTGCCTTGTGAATATCTAAGTATTTTTTTTGCAGCTTTCCAATGGTTCATCCCGGGATTACTTTGATATCGCCTTAACATTCCGACAGCGAAACTAATATCTGATCCAGTACATGTTTGAAGATACATTAAGCTCCCAACTACTGACGTATAGGAAATAGACTCCATCTCTTTAGGTTTCAAATCATTCTTAGGACATTGCATTTCGCTAAACCTATCTCCTTTGCGGAGCATTTTTCCATTCTGAATCTCTCTAATATCTTGTCAGTGTAAGCTCTTTGAGACAATCCTAACTCATGTAAGCTCTTTGAGAACAACCCTAACAATCCTTGTGATCTATTACGGAAAATATTTCTATTCCTATCACATAGGATGCTCACCCATATCTTTCAAAAGTTCTTAGAGAGACAAACCCCTTTACCACATGTAACAATCCCAACATTCATTTTTCCCGCAGCAAGAAGAATGTCATCAAACATATAAAACCCTTTACATCATGTAACAATCCAACATCATTCGCAGCAAGAAGAATGTCATCAACATATAGGACTAACATAATGAACTTGCTCCCACTGACCTTCATATAAATACACTAATCAACAGTGTTTTCTATAAATTCATATGAAGTGATGATATTATTGAACTTAAGATACCATTGATAGGAAGCTTGCTTCAGTCCATATATTGATTTCTTCAACTTACACACCATATTTTTCTTTCCTGTGACCACAAATCCCTCTGGTTGGTCCATATATACTTCCTCCTCTAAGTCACCATTAAGAAAGGCAGTCTTTACATCCATTTGGTGAAGCTCTAGATCATAATGAGCTACCAAAGCTAAAATAATTCTTAAAGAGTCCTTTTTGGAAACTGGAGAAAAGGTCTCTTTATAGTCAATGTCATCCTTCTGAGTGTGAGCTTTAGCAACAAGTCAGGCCTTATATCTTTCAATGTTGCCCTTAGAGTCCCGTTTGGTCTTGAAGACCCATTTACAACCAACTTGTTTAGAACACTTAAGTAACTCAATTGAGTCCTAGACTTGATTATCACTCATTGATTGCATTTCTTCTTTCATGGCATTAAACCAATTTTCAAAATTATCACATTCCATGGCTTTCTGGAAAGAGACTAGATCCTTATCAATGCTCAATTCATATTCATGCTCAAGTGATCCTTATCAATGCTCAATTCATATTCATGCTCAAGTGAGTAAACCACATAATCACTAGAAATAGCTGGCCTTCTTTGCCTTTGTGACCTCCGTAATGCTATTTTTTGTGAAACCACTTGCTCATTCGTGACTTGTTCATTGTTTACTGGTTCATCATTTATATGGTCATTTTGTGGGTTTGGAATGTTGTTTTGTTGTCTGACCATGTTGTTAAACCATGATACAATAAGAGGAACAACAACTGAAGAAGAGATCATTAGGAGAATCCACCTAAGTTGGATTTCTAATATGAATGTCTTACACATCCACTTTACGTGATTCAACACTCCCACTAAATTGGCCATTTTTAATAAATCAAGCATTACCAGACTCAACAATTCTCGTACTATGGTTAGGACAATAAAATCTGTACCCTTTTGATTTTTCAGGATATCCTATGAAAAATCCATTAAGGATATCCTATGAAAAATCCATTAATGTTCCTAATGCATCTAAGCTCTTTTCATGTGGTACCTGGGCAAACCTAATATGAAAGATGCCGTTAAACTAGGTTTCCTTCCCTGTCCATAATATATCTAGGAACTGCTTAACTAGGACCGCCTATTAGATAAATATAACAGCAGCCCTTAGTGCGCATGCATTCATAATGTAAGGTCATACTGTTACTTAACATTTCTCGCTAACCATTTCCAAAGAGTATGGTTCCACTTTCAGCTACAAACTTGTTCTCTGATGAGTGTGTACTCCGGCATTGTGTATCTTGGCACCAAAAATGCACGAAAACCTTTTTTTTCGATTTAGTGTAAATCAGACCTGGTACTACTCGCTCCATTTATATCATTATTTACCATATATATGTCACCACTCTATCAGATCTCATAACTTTAATTTTTTCTATTTTAAACTGCCTCATCTAACCTCATTAATCTACCTCATTAATGAATATCTCAAGAATATCCACTGATAGAGACTTTTCATGAAGCAAATAAACATAACCATACCGTGAGAAATCATAGATAAAAGTGATAAAATATTTTTCTCCACCCTAAGAGGGAACATCAAAAGGACCACGTATATCAATGTGCATAAGATCAAGCAATTCATTGCTTCTTATGGCTGGATTCTTTAATATGTGCTTAGTTTGCTTACCTTTAATGCAATCTATATACACATCTCAGTCAATAAAATCCAATTGAGGTAAGATTTCACTTTTCACCAACCTCAAAATCCTTTCTTTGGATATGTGACCTAGCCTTTGATGCCACAAGAAAGTAGAACATTCATTATGTGCACTATGTTAATTACCTATATTGTGCTCAACATTAAACAGGGATTCAACAAATTCAACATCAAGATTAAAACGATATAAACTATCAATCAAAATACTATAAACATAATAGTACTTATGTTTGTACAATGAAAATGTTGTTGTAGCAATGAAAAACACCAATTCACCATTATAAATCTTGAAATTAAAACCAATATTGTCCAACCTCCCTACAGAAATCAAAATTTTGGCACATTCAGGAACATAAAGACACTTTTCAAGATCTAGATAACAACCGGTATCGAGGATTAATCTATAAGTCCCAATTCCCTCTATTCGTGCCTACATTCCATTTCCCATATACAGGAACTTTTCATTTTCATTTATGGGTTGGATCGAAAGGAATCCCTGTATAACATGAAACACATGAGTAGTTGTACCAGAATCTAACCACCAGGTATTATTAAGCACTTCAATAAAATTTGATTCAAAACATACTAAAACATAAGGTAAACATAAGGTATACCTTTCTTTTCAAACCAAATCTTCCTTTTAGGACAATCCTTCTTGAAGTGACCATTCTTCCTATAGAAGTAGCACTTCAACTCTTTATAGATTTGGCCCTCGTTGACCTTCATTGGGGTTTGTCTCTTTTTTTGCCTTTCTTCCCTGATTTGTTGTTGCTACTACTATCTTTATTATGAAATGTGAGATTGATAGAGTGTTCCTTCAATTTCTTTAATCTCCCTTCCTTTTGTATCAACATGGCCTTAATTTCCTGAATGTTTCATTTTTCTTTGAGGTGTTGTAATTCACCTGGAACTGACCAAACTCAAGAGGAAGAGAGTTAATAATAAATTGAGCTAAAAAGGATTCACTCATATCCATTCCCATCGACTTCAATTTGGCTGCCAAATTCTGCTTATCAGTCACATGATCATGAATGGATTGTGACCAATCAAACTTCTTGGTCGTTAGCTCACTCATCAAGGATCCTACGATGGACTTGTCAGCTATATCCGATTGGGAGTTCTACGATGGACTTGTTCAGGCTATATCCGATTGGAGTATTTTCTTAATTTTCAAAACATGTAATCTCTAAGCATTGTCCTGTTCTGGGCATTGATGGTTTTAAACATTGATGGCTTAACATTTTCAGCCATTGTCATCCTCATTAAGTTCAAGCTCAGCCTATTAACCACTCCCAAGCCTCATAATGGGACTTGTCAGCTTCATTACTGGTCTCTGTAATGGTTGCTGGCTTTTCAGAGACTAATGCCAGATCCAAGTCCAAAACTCCTAATGATAATGGATTTGTTCGGACCAATCAGCATAGTTTAATCATTTGAACTTAATCAACCTAGTGCCCATAGCGAACATATTAGAAGAATCTGCAACATTATACATATACTCATATGTTAATACTTTGAGAATACATAAATAGATTCAAACAAATAACAATATTAAAGTATGCATTTAAATTCACCTTTGGGTAATACTTAAATACATAGCTTTATCCAATAACGGTGCCAAAAAAAAAAAAACTTTAATAGACTTTCATTGATGCAGAGCAACTTGCGAATCTTTATGCAAGTCAAGAGCAGTGACACGCCTGTGCTTCATTATAGCACGCCCATGCTTCTCTTTGGAACTCAAGGCACGCCCATGCTTTATTTCAGCATGCTCGTGCTACTCTCTAGAGCTCAGGACATGCCCGTGCTCATTATAGCACGACCCGTGTTGCTCTCTGGAGTCCACAGCACGCCCGTGCTTAGTGCAGCATGCCCGTGCTCCTTTATGGAATCCAATTACGTTTTTACTCCTTAATTATTCAATAATGCTCCATACAATATGCATGTTATCTTTGGATATACATTCATATTTACCAAGTACAATGATAAGTCTCTTATCTTTTTGGTATTATGAGCATCATATTTACCAAGTTTTAAAAAAACCAAAAAAATTTTTGGGAAATCAAATATAAGTCTCTTTAATGCATTGATCTATAATAAGCTGTCCTACTTTGGTGTAACCTCTCTAACTATTCTATAATCAATTGATACTCAATTGTTCAATTTTATTTCTAGTATTTAACGCATATTGAAAGCCGCATAATCAAATGTCTAAACTGATCCAAACAAGGCCACTTTGGTGACTAACAAGTTTTCCATTCATTAAACATTGATTTATACTAAACTTTTATGAGATTGAATTAAGATCTCAGAAATTTAATGACATTATACATAAGATGTCATAACCTTTCTTTTATAAATAACACAGTAGAATAGTTTATGAAGCATAAAGAAAACAAACAGTTATTCAATTTCTATAATTTTGGCTTTGTTTATACCAGATTAACCAACTTACAATACGAAATTAATTTCCATTAATTAAGTCAAATAAAAGATTATCAAACAAATCTAGAACAGGAACTAGGCTCTGGTACCACATGTTAAATAAACTTTAATATGACCTAGATCTTATTGTTCATAGAATTTGTTTAATAAGAATACACAATAAGCAGAAGCATACCTTGATCCATAGCTATTGATTACCTTGTTACGACAATTCAATTCTTACCGTAACAGTAAATCTATGTTTCTTCACTCTGGCCTTTTGTCTGTAAATCTATGTTTTTCACTCCTTGTTGCCTCTTTTGATCCTTGATCCATAGCTATTGATTACCTTGTTACGACAATTCAATTCTTACCGTAACAGTAAATCTATGTTTCTTCACTCTGGCCTTTTGTCTGTAAGTTTTTTTTAATGGTCAGAGAATTATCAACAGCAACGAGAATTTTCTTTTCACATTCTCTCAAACAACTTGTCACCGCTATGTGTTTGAGGTAGCCGTCACACTCTCTTAACCTACGCTGTTGATTTCCTTGATCTTTTATAAGGCAAAGGAAGGGTGTTAAAACCCTAACTGGTCCTCATCTCATTCAGCCCAATAACCATCATATTAGGCCACCTTAATTAGAACCAGCTCTTTAATTACATGGGCCACTTAGATTAAAATAATCTAACATGGAGGACATGAGGTTGGAGATTGAGTGATGACTTGATTTAATTTTTGGACATCTATTAATATTTTAAGAATTTGCATATATAAATTAGGGGCTAAAATTAGATTTAAGATTTGGGTTGAACTTTATTTTCAGAATATTTCATCGTATAAAATAGAATTAACTATGTATAACTAGCATTACAAGTAGTTTTTATAGTAAAGTGTAATGTAAATAAATATTGTATTTATTTTAATCTAAATAAAAATTTATACTTTAATATTATATAAACAAAAAAATCAAACGAGTATAAATAACGAATATAGTAAATGTGCAACGCACGTCATAAGAAGACTAGTGTATGTAAAAGTGAGTATGGGTCAGGAATATTTGGATTGCCAAAACATTTCTACCAAGTTTAAAGATTTTAATTTTATTGGTTGAATAATAAATAAGGTAATCTAATTTTGATTGGTCATATTAATTGTGACATCCTACCGAGTCGAGTCTTAGCACTGAGTCGAGTCATTTCATGTAGTCGAGTTGAGTCGAGTTGAACCAAACCCGGTTGGGGTTTTATTTGTGACATCCTACCGGGCGACGCGAGTCTTGAGCAACTGAGTCGAGTTCATTTCATGTAGTCCGCCAGTCTGAGTCCGAGTTAGACACCATAACCCGGCTCCGGGTATAGATGGGTATATTATCTAAGCTGGGATCTTACTTGATCTGACGAGAAGGAAGAGGAAAGCATAGTGTTGAGACATCTTAATTTGCATATAAAAAGATCAAGCTTGGCGCTCATTTAAGTAGTGAGGCCTTGTTGCTTAATTCGAGGTACCCTATTCTGGAAGTTTTAAAACATAAACTCCTTTTGATTTGTTGATGGCCTACCGTGACCTTCATCACCTATCACTTCGTCCCGAGTTTTTTCATCTTATCTTATCTTACTTCATTTTGCTTCACGCTTTCCTCTTCCACCTTCCTTATCAATTTTAATGGTAGTTAAGCCCCTTAACTTCAATTTCTTCTAATCCAGTAGAGTAAGACTTCTTGAAGTATCCATAATTGGAATCATTTGGATGCACTATCTAAGAATTTTTAGAATATCATAAGAATTCTTATTTTATAGGTGAGAAGAGGAGTATCCTAAGACGTGTTAGAAAAGAAGAAGTTAAAAAGATGGTAAGGCATTATTTGGAGTTAGGAAGGTTTTTGATATCTCGTTCCTGTTGCCATTTTTGGTGTTATGAGAGAATTGTTGTGGTGGTTGTTGCTGAAGTGAGTTGGGACAAATATTTTGCTTATGTTGAGTGGGAGTGAGTCTGGTAATGGTAGACGAACAGGGGGGAGAACAGGGGAGGTGATGTGGAATAAAAGTAATGATTGAAGTTTGGATGTTTTGAAACACGGGCTTGCATAGGAAATTTTTCCAGTAAGCTTCAGGTCTTGGGAGTTGACACACATTTAATGATGAATTAGGAAAAGTTGTCAATAGAGAGAGTTATTTTGTGCTCTATGTGTTTAGCTTTTACATGGTTTTTTGAAATTCATGCCAAGTCGGAAGTGTGGGTCTATATTTGAGAGATATTGACCCAAAAGAGTACAGACTGTGCAGGCTGGAAATTCTCTCGAAGCGCGCGCGGCACAATGCGCAATGACGACTCAGATTGTTTGGCCTTTCCCTGGCGCATCAGCGATTTTCAACACTGCGCGCTTTGCGCTGACTTTCACCTGAAACTCCCGTGAACTCCTTATTTGGCAACAGAGGGTCTCAGCACATCGCCGACTCTTTTCAAGTGGGACGCTCAGACGCATGATGTGCTCGCAAGACTCTCTGAATCTCATAACTTGGCATTCCTCGCGCTTCGAACGTGTCAGAACGACGCTCGGCGACTTGTGCCCGATATACGGGTCATGTCTTCATTTTGTGCACTTCTAACTGCGGCTCGCGACATAAGTGGCAAGTGCGGCGCTCGCGACGTTTACCACGCTGGGAAACTCAACTGTACCAATTCAGGTAAGTGCATTATACGACGCTCCGCGACTTTAGCAAGAGCTCGCGCTCGGCGGACTTGGTGGTTATAATCATGCAGCTCTTTTTGGATTTCTTCATTTGGTGCATGAAATTGTAAATTGCCCTTTGCTTCACTTATAGGATAGTGCCCCTCAATAGCATTATTAACACATAGAAAATAAATAAGGCATTAGAACATGTATCAAAAACAACATTTGCAAGATGACAATGATGTTGAAAATCAATATACATTATGAAATTAATGGAAGTTATGACTATTAATATGATGTTGTGTTATATTATTGACATATCCAGATATTATGCCCATCTTATGTTGTTGGGTAGAAACCTATGTAGATAAGGCTTTATTGTTCGCGACATAGGGAATAGCTTGATCTTTGGTGCATAACAGTAATGGGGATACAAATTCCTCGGCTAGCAGGCCGGGGTTGAGTGGAGTGAAAATGATTATATATGGGCCATGAGCAGCCGATGCTATACAGTATTCATACACAGTTTCATCAGTTTTATCTTATCCTAAATGGTCTTCAACCTCATAACCTTTATGGAAGACCATATTCAAGTAATATTCTTGAATAACATTCCTTCTCATGAATCATTACCATTACTTATAAAACAGTACAAAAGATAATGCTCTAAGGTATCATGACCGTATCATGAATGTGTGCTCGCTCTAATAGGGGTGCCATATGTGTTATAGGTGGGTTCTTTCTATAACATGTATGTGTGTTGCTATTAATTGCTCTTCTTACCTCCTTGTTCTTGAGAAATATCTACTGCGATCTTTTATTCTGACTCAGTCGCAGTTTACACGTTTAACATTCGTCAGCGTTTATCGAGATCATATAGAGACATATGAGAGTCGCAGGCTTACACTTGCTGCATGTCTGCGAGTGGTGTAGTATGACTCATAGTCTCCTTCAGAGATAGCTATCTTCATTTGGATGTGTATCTTCCTTGTCTATCCTTTTCTATGGCATGGTCATGGGAAACACGCAGTCTGAGAGACCCATATATTGAGTTTTGACAGCACTAGCTTTATTATCGCTTTGGTAAATATATTTAATTACGCATTATTATTGGGTAAACACCACATCCAGCAAAAAAAGTAAATACGGTTAAGTCCTTTGAAAATCAAAAAGGTTGAAAAAGTTGAGGGACTCTAACCTTCTGATCTTTAGGAAGGGTATATTGTACCCAAACCTAGGCATAGAAAGTAATAAATGAAGAGGAAACAGAAATTGACTAAGCAAAATAAAGGAATTTAAGAATTGCTAATGAGAGAATTTGGATACTGAAGGGGAAATGTCCTGTTCTACAATCTAAGGTATTTTTATTTATTATGCCCTCTGGTGTCACCAGTTCATTAGGACCCTTTAATGAGGCTTATTAATCTTTGCTGTTTTTTGGTAATTTGGGCACAGGACCTGTTGTGGATTTTTATGGTCAGTTGAGTTCTGGTTGAGTTTTAGAAAATGGTCGGAAAGTAAATATTTACCATGCATATTATAGCCTCTCAATATACTATACTCGTACTTTTCAGCTGTCAGCCCATCGCAGCCAACCAGTTTGTAGCGTCCTCGGTTCGGTTTCTCATTCGGGTTTGCAACCAGGTGTGAGCTGTGGAGGTAGTGTCTGGAGAGTTAACTCCTCTCTCTAATTAATATTATTCTAAATTTTATTGAATGAAAATATAAGGTTATTACTTATATCCCTATTACAAACCAGTTTGTAGCGTCTCGGTTCGGTTCATTCGGGTTTACGGGTGGACCGGGAAGGGATGTTACATTAATTTTCTATTTAAATCTAAATTTTATTGAATAAAAAAAATTATATTATATCCTATACAAGATATATGCTAAATATGATAAGGTTATACGGTCTTTAAGGATTCTAATTTTATTTATTGAAAAATAAAGATAATTTTATTTTGACTGGTCATATAAATTTTCTATTTAAATTTCAATTTTATTAGATAAATTAAGAAATTATATGATTTACTAAATATGGTATATATTAAATATGGTAAAAATATAATATTTTTAAAAATTTTAATTTTATTGGCTTGAAAAATAAATATAATTTAATTTTAATTGGTTATATTAATGTTTTGAGAACCGAATCGATCATTAAACCGGTGAAGGTAGGGATTCATAAACTGGAGGGTTCAACCGGGTTCAACACGGTTCAACCGGATTCTTATATATAATATTTTTAACATATTTATTAAATAAAATTTAAAGTATAGAGAAAAAAACTTTGATATCAAATAAAAAAATATTCTCAAATTTGGCATTTATAAAAAGAACTAAAAAGTTAGTAAATAATTTTAAATAAAGGGAATAAAATATGAATAAATCTAATACTAAACAAATAATTAATTATAATAAAATATAATATTAATTTTAACATTATATACATATACTAAAACGCAAACCAAAAGTATTGTTCATAGAACAGTGTACTGCCAATTTAACCATTCTTTTTTATGTTATTCCTATTTTGTCCTTCTAGCCCTTTATCCTCTGTTTTCACAACCTTCGATCCACCGATTTCATTTTGTTCAAATACACTGATTTCACTTTCATTTTCTGGATCAACCTCCTTCTTCCAGTTGATTTTCCTTTTTATTTGCCTTTACCCTCCTTGCATCAAATATCTGCACACACACACACACTCTCTCTCTCTCTCCTGAAACTTCTCTCTTTACAAATCACAGTTTTGTTGTGGGGTCCCTCCTACATGTGGGACCCACACAAGTTTGAAAGAAAAAAAAGGAAGATTCAAACGTGTGGGATCCACACACGTTTGAATGAAGAAAAAATTGAAGAAAAAAAGGAAGTAGGGTTTCAAAACGTGTGGGATCCACACATCGTTTGAATGAAGAAAAAATTAAATAAACAGGAAGAAAAAACATGATGTTGTGTGTTGTTTAAAGAAAAAAAAAATCAAAGGCAGTTGTACCTAAAAATGAAAATGGATGCGTTAATTGCGCAAACGCATCCATTAAGGCATCCACTTCTCCTATAAATAGGAGAAGGTTTTTTTCAACTTAAGGCGTACAAAACCATAGAAGCAATATACACTATTAGGTGTAGAAAATTTTATGAAAGGGTTCCTAAAATTGGAAAAGAGAGAAAATAATGAGGATTGTAATTTTGGGGTGTTTTTGGAAAAGACTTTGTGTGCCACTATTTTTGTAATATCTTTTGTACCTACTATTTTTAGTAGAAGAATTATTTTGAGTTTTTGTCTCGTGGACGTAGCCCATAACAGTTGAAGGGTGAACCACGTAAATCTCGGTGTTCTTATTTTTCATCTGGCATTTACAATATTATTTAATTTTTTATCGTGATTATTATTTCTGGTGGATTCGATCGTCAATATTCAATATTTAATTATTGGAGGTATATGTGGTAATAGTAATTGGAGGTATATGTGGGTGAATGTAATTTTATTTTGCTTTACCAACCAGTATTTTCCGTGGCCCCACTCGGGATCAGTTATAAATCCAACAACTGGTTCAGAGCCTAGGTTTGGTAAATTCTGGTCAAAGTTACTATTTCACGTGAATAGTGAATTTCGGTGAATAGTGAAAATTTTGTCAAATACTAGAATTCAACATGGCCTAACGAACGGGACTATGATCAAATTGACGGATTTTGAATTTATTCAATGTGAAATCATAATGGAGGAACTACTCATTGCAAAGATCTGTATGATCCATTGAAGTGACAGTGCAAAGCCGAGATATGAAAGAAAGGCAGTGGGAGAAATTAAAAGCCAGACATTGGTACAATATGCCCAATGGAATATATGCTAAGCCTGTACAACCATGTGAGAAATGAAAAAGATTCCAAGTTCTTTGGAAGAAAATTAGAGAATATGTACGAGGCTAACGAATGCTCCAAAGAAAAGTCTTCATGATGCGTAAAGTCATGAACTTGAAGCTGTCAGAGGGAATAAAATCAATTACACAACACCTGAACGATTTTGAGGACTCGTAAACTAGTAGCAGTTAGCGTTAATGTCCTTAGAAGACGAGATTGCAAGCATGGCCTACTGTTGGGATCTCTACCAGATAGCCTGGAATAACTCTTGTGGTTATCATTGAGTAACTCAGCTCCAAATGGTGTGGTAACGATTGTCCTATGGAAAGAAATAGAACTAACTTAAATGAAGAACTCAGAAGAAGAAGATGTTGCCAGTACCAGTTTCTAACCCTTGTCACAGAGAAATAGGGCGCGGAGCAAGAGTAGTAGGTCGCAGGCATGTAAAGTCAGGTTGGTAGATTCCAAGTCCAGATAGATGAGAAAAATGTTTAACCATAGCGTGTAAAGGAGGGTCCTCTCAAAGAATTGTCGTTACTCCAAACAGGATAATGCAAGACCGAAGAACAGGAGAATGACAGAAATACATCTGCTAAGTGACAGTCTCAGGAGAAGATGGTGAGGTGACTTTTAGTCACTCATGATGCCAGGATTGGTGTTCATGTTGGAGATGCAGATACCGAGTGGATTATGTAGATCTCCGGTGCTTCCATAATGTGTTTCCAAAAGGCGAATACTTTTCCCATTATAAAAGCAGAGAGACTTTGGCACTAATTAAAATGGGAAAATAATAGTGTCTCACAAGTGGGGAATCGGTGATATCTGCATAAAGACCAAGTGTTGGGTGCATATTAAACACTAAAATGTGAGACATATTCCCGATCTCGTTGAAACTGTAATCTGTGAGCGTACTGGAACAAGGAAGGCTATCACCATCATACAGGTGGCGGTAATGAAACTCACGAAAGGTCCCTTGGTGGTGGGAGAGGAAAATTATGTTGCTCGTTGTAAATAGGACGCACGACAATAATATGTGCGCGGGTCAACTAAATACCAGTTGAAGATGATGGCTTCATCCAATTTGTGGCATAAGGCCGGCTGGCGCACGTTAGTTGAGAAAGGTTGAATAATGTTTTGGCTAAGAAGTCCGCATACAATTAGCCAAAGGTAAAAATAAACCCTCGTGATTATGTTTGTTTGGGAATGCACAATCGAGGGTCCTCATTCCTGAAAAAGCTCTAGAAGGAGAGACAATAAGATTTGGAGTTGGTACACCTGGCGTAATGTGTCCGCAATGGAGGTAGAATCACTGGAGGAAGTAGGTAATTTTCTTACCTTTATTGTGATTTCTCAAGAAAAACTGATAATATTTTTTGGTTGCGCACAAGACCAAGTATAATTCAAGCACTTTCAGGGCGAATTCCATGCTATGGTGGAAAGGGAAGATTGAGTGGCCATTGAAAGTGTTTGCGCAGCGGATAATGGTGGTGAGTAAAATATCCTAAAGAGTTTAGAGATTATTGTAGTCAGCCCGGTAATCAGGCAATAAGCAGTTCCTGGTACAACCTCCAAACACAACGGCGTTGCCTGAAATGGATGAATCGCAACCATTATTAGAGAGTCAGATCCATGCTCAAAATGGGCCAACCTTACCCTAAGCCCATTTGGGATGAAGCTGTCAAATACTGCTTCCCATCTAATCAACCACTACCTTCAACACGAGTTGGATTTGTAATCGCGGAGAAGTTTGGACAGGTTAAAAATATTTCATACTCTCACTTGAGGGTAATTGGCTGCGAGCATTTATGCATGTCCCAAAAGGAGGCTGAGAATTAAAAGCTTGAATAACAAGTCAGTTCCTTGCACTTTTGTTTGGTTATGGAGAACGAAAGTTTTGGTACAGGTTATGGGGACCCAGTGAAAAAAGAAAGTTGTCCGGAGCCGAGAAAACGTAGTAAATTTCCAAACGAGAATGAGATCGTGGAGAAACAACTTGTGAAGAATCCACAAGTGATGGGTGTTGTTGATATTACACGCAGGAAGCATTCCTACAGAAGATGCACAGGAGGAGAATCCAATAATCAAAACAAGAAGGAAGAGAGAAGAGCAGTTCGTAGGGGATCCAAGAAGCCAGTCGTAGGGGATCAAGAGCACAATTGTTAGATATAACAGTGAATGCAGAGGGTGTTGAAGCAGGGTGGAAGCCAGAGAACCCCATTTGCCACCAGAAGGAGTTGAACCCTCAGTTAAGAAAGGTCAACCAAGATAAGAACGCCAACCATCTAACAAGGTACCCTTGTTCTGATTACATTTTAAATTTCTGATGAGAGGGGAGCAGAAGAAGTCTTCCAAGATGGTGCCAATCTTGCAAAGAATAGAGATTGTTTGGGAGAAAGGCAAATGCAAGAAGAGATGAATTCTTTGAAAAAGAATGAGACGTATGAAGCCTGGTAAAACTTCCAAAAGGGGGAAGAGAAACAACTCAGAACAAATGGGTGTACAATGAAGAAGATGAATGGCAACCTAGTGAGATACAAAGCTGATTGGTCGTCAAAGGCTTACTCAAAAGGAAAGGTATTAACATTGATGAGATTTTTTTCACCAGTTTGTTGAAAAAATGAGTTCTATTTGAGTGGTGCTAGGTCTAGTAGCGCAGTTTTGAATCTGAGTTGGAGCAGCTTGATGTAAGACCGCATTCCCTTGCGCATGGGGATCTAGAGGAAGAATCTATATGGGAAACAACCAGAAGGCTTTTCAAGGTCAAGGGAAAAGAAAGGACATGGTTTTGTTGTCCCGCTTGAAGAAGAGCTTGTATGGGTTTTGAAAACAACAACCGCGACAGTGGGTATAAAAGTTTATTCTTTTCATGGTGAATCAAAGGATACAAAAGGACATGATGCAGATCCTTGTGGTATAATGTTTTCAAAATTCCCTGATGGTAAATTTATCATCTTCTCTATATGTTTGATGATACTAATGGTGCACATATGATCCACATAATGATTAGCCAAGTTAAAGAAGTGATTTGTCAAAAAGCATTTGACCATGAAGATTTGGATCGGCAAGGCGAATTCCTCGGAATGGAGATTATTTCGAGACAGAAAGTCCTGCAAGGTTATGGTATCGGGTTTGGAGTTCTAGAAGGTTCATATGAAGAATGCTAAACCAGTTAGCACTCACTCACGGCTTGCCAGCACAACTTCAAGTTGAGTAGAAATCCTACCCATCAACAGAGAAAGAAAGAAGGATTATGTCAAATGTTTCCATAATTCTTTCAGCGTCGAAAGTTTGATGTTACGCAAGGTGGTGTACGAGACAGATACGCTCATACGGCATGTTTGCGTTGTGAGTCATTTCTGTCCAAATCCTAAAGAGAGACAGCATTGGGAAGACACATTGGGAAGCAGTGAAGTGGATCTTCAGATACCTGAGAGGAACTTCAAAGTTATGTTTAACTTTTGGAGGTAAAAAGACTGCACTTGTTGGTTTCACAGATGCAAATATGGTAGGTGATCTTGATGAAAGAAAATCTATATCAGGATACCTATTTACATTCTTAGGGGGAGCTATTTCATGGCAGTCAAGATTGTAAAAATGTGTTTCATTATCAACTACTGAAGCAGAGTACGTTGCAGCAACGGAAGCAGGAAAGGAAATGCTTTGGTTAAAAAGATTCTTTCAAGAATTGGGTGTGCAGCAGGAAGAATATAGAAGAATACAATAAGTCAAAAAGTGCGTTAGACTGAGCCAAAATACTAGTAGTCATGCCGAACGAAACACATTGATGTAAGATATCATTGGCTAGAACTTCCATTGGAAGAGAAGCAAGTTTCAGTTGCGGAAATCCACAAGAAACAGAAAATTGCTGCGGATATAATTAGAAAAAGTTCGTTCCGGAAGGAGAAGTTTGAGCTATGTGTCCAAGCGAGCAGGGATGGAGAGTCCCAGATGTAGTCGGGAGGGGGAAGAATTGTGGTTCCCTCCTACATGTGGGACGCCACACAAGTGTTGAAAGAAAAAAGGAAGATTCAAAATATGTGGGACCCACACACGTTGAATGAAGAAAAAAGGAAAAAATAAAAGGAGAAAACACGTGTTGTTTAAAAGAAGAAAAAAATTCAGGCAGTTGTTTACCTAAAAATGAAAATGGACTGCCGTTTAATGCGCAACAGATTCCATTAAGGCATGCCACTTATCTATAAATACGGATTTATTCTCACTTCAACTTAAGGCGTACAACAAACATAGAAGCAATATACACTATTTAGGTGTAGAAAAATTTTAGGAAAAGAGTTTCCTAAGGCAGGAGAGAAAATAGTGGAAGGATTGTAATTTTGGAGGTGTTTTTGGAAACACTTTGTGTGCCAGCTATTTTTGTAATCTCTTTTTACCTAACTATTCTATAAGACAGAATTATTTGGAAGTTTTTGTCCCGTGGACGTAGCCCATGGAACAGTTGAAGGGTGAAGCCACGTAAACTAAACTATTTTTTTCATCTGGCATTTACGATAATTATTTAATTTTTATCGTGATTATTATTTCTGGTGGAAATTCGATTCGTCAATATTCAATTAATATTTAATATTGGAGGTATATGTGGTAAGTAGTAATTTTAATTTTAATTATTGGAGGTATATGTGGTAATAGTAATTTTATTTTACTTTTACCACCAGTATTTTCCGTGGGCCCCACTCGGGATCAGTTATAATCCCAACAAGTTTTAGTTCATGGAGAGAGAAATGGGAGAATTCTGATCTTGAACTCACAATAACATAGCTTAGACCTGAATTTTAGTAATCAGTTAATTCTTATTGACCGATCCGGTTCTCAAAACATTAATATAACCAATCAAAATTAAATTATATTTATTTTTTCAACCAATAAAATTAAAATGCTTAAAAAATATTATATTTTTACCACATTTAATATATACCATATTTAGTATATCATATAATTTCTTAATTTATGTAATAAAATTTAAATTTAATATATACCCTATTTGGATTATATCATCCAAATTATTTGTTATGTGTTTAAATTGTGAGTGTATGTTTTGTTTTGTCGATTTGTGTTTTCTTTGAGCTTTTATTGGAGTTAATTAGATCTTTTGCTGTTTGTCCTCCATATCTAGGGTTTTAATCAAGAATTTAAAAGAGAACTGACCAAAGAGTGGGAAAAAAATTCTATAAATTACTCAGGATGTAATTTGCAGTTCAATATCTGTTATTTCTACTAATTGGTAATTTGGCAACAGGTTATACAAATTTTATACAAACAAGCCTAGAGATTTCAATTACTGATTTTCATACAAATTCATCAAGTGTATAGCATCATCTCTTGCAACCCAGATACAATTTTGTAATTACATTTTATATCAAGTGTATATCTAGACTCTATCAGTTTCCATTTTAACTCAAGGGAAGCGATTTTGTATTTGCAGAAGAATCAAGAGAACCAAACTTTCAATTACTTGATATTGAAGAAGTCATTTTCAAACCTGTTATTTTCAATTAAATTGTAATTATATATTCAAATTTGTATGTTATGAGCTTTGTCAGTAATCAATTCAAATTAATATATAATTCTACTATTATTGATGATTAATATAGCTAGAGGGAGTAGTTAAATGTTGCTTTCTATTTACATTTACTTATCTTCTATATTTCTTTTTTGAGGCCCACATATCTCTATGTTGCACTATATAGAGTGAGAATGCAATAAATTTAAAAAAAGAAAAAGAAAAAGAAGTTGCATGATTTGAAACTTATGTTTAGTAGTCATTTGCTTTCTATATTTCTTCAATTGTTATCTCTCCATGACATATATAATAGTAATGGGATTTGTAGAGATTGTTTTATCATCCTAAGCAGCAACAAGGGCAAGCATGATGTTCATATTCTATTACAGCATGATGGTTTATTCACATTAACCATACATATTTTATTATTTATATATATTTCCATGCATAGAGTGGCTGAAAAATTCGTTTACAAACAAATATCGTTATACTATGCAGTATTCTTATTTATGTATGCTATTCTGGAATTCTGCTATTTTGACACTATCAAAATTTGGAATAACACAGGTAAATAAATATTTACATCAATGAAAAATAATTTATCTCAACTTCAAAAGATAAATTATTGTTGAACTTAACTTTGGGTGTAAATAGCCTTTTTGGGATATATTTTGGATGTTATATATTAAACAACAATACAAATAAAGTATGAAAAACAATTCATTTTTAAACTTAACTTTTTAATTGATATTGTTAAACAGGCAAAAATTTGGCTTAACCATTTTGGATATAAATATTTATTGGGATTGATTTATATTTTGGCTTAACCATTTTCATGGGAAACAACTCATTTTAAATCTTAATTTTTTATATCTAAATTCTAACATTTTTTTTTATATTATAATTGGTATTAGGTGAGAAGAAGACTTGACCATTTTGGATATAAACAGCCTTTTCATAATGACTCTTTGGATATATTGAAGACATCTATTATTATGGTTGAACTCACATTATCAAACGTATGATGTAAGTAATAAAACTGACTTATGTATATAAAATTAGGTGTACTTATATTTTATATATCAACAGAAAAAATTGACTCTTTGCTGGTCATTCTGCTTATTTAGCATTAAAGTTGAAAATTTTAATTGTTTTAATTAATATAATAGGACTTTGGATTTAAAAATAAAGAGGTGAAAGTAATAAATCAGTGGGTCCAATTTTTAAGCAACCCAAATTTTAAAAAAGAGCACAATTTGAGACAAAAATCAGATTTTGAATCAAACTGATTAACCGGTTCAATTCACTAATTTTGGCTCGTTTTCATCCGATTTTTACCGGTTTAGGCCTATTTTTAATGATCCCTATTTTTCTATATAACCTGAACTGCACCACTATCCGGTTCTCGGTTAAACCGTCGAACTAGCCAATTCGCTTTCTGGTTAAACTGTCGAACTGACTGGTTTGATCCAGTTTTCAGAACCATTGGTTATATTATACTATATAAGGCACATGTTAAATATGGTTAGAATATATTTAATTATTATTTTTAATAAACCTTTAAATTGATTGTTTGTAATTATTTTCTAAAAATAACTTATTCTAAAAAAAAGTAAATGTAATTTATTATTATTTATTAAGAAATATATTATGAGATTTATTGTTTAATATAAAATAAAAACTAAAACTCGCTAGATATATATATAAGATAATACGTTATATCAGCAAACCATATAAAAACGGCAATCATTAAAATTAATTATATATTCATAGATTTTAGCAAAAAAATAAAAAATATCAAAATTATAAATAATGTTCTAAATAATGATTAATATATTAATTATTATAATAGCTAATATTTGTTTCTTATATTTTAATAGTGTAGGCAGTTCTTTAATTTGTGTTATATTATATATGAGAAAATTAAGTTAATTAAATTTAAATTGCAATTAAAAAATTTAAATTGGTTGATAAGTTAATTTATTTGCATGAAAATTTGGTTATAAAACTATAATAATAATTATTTTTTAATAAGTTATTTAATTATTGAATTTTTTTATTTTATTACTTCATAAAATTTTACATTTTCTATTTTGTAAATGCTCTTAGATTTTTGGAATCTTCATTTTTTATGAGTTATTTAAATTATTTGAATTTTTTAATTTTATAACTCATAATTTAATTATTGAATTTTTTTATTTTATTACTTCATAAAATTTTACATTTTCTATTTTGTAAATGCTCTTAGATTTTTTAATAATATAAATTATTCATAATATCATAATTTATAATAAAATGATATGTATTAATTAAATTACATTTATTTGCAACGGGTAAAAATCAACAAGTACAAATAACATACAATGAATAATTTGAGAAAACTAGTATATATAAAATTAGGATTAAGAAGGAGAATATTGGATGCCAAAATAAGACATGTTTAAATTTGATACTGAAAATTTGTTCTCAATTTGATTGGCTAAAATATAAATTGCTTTTAAGTATTATTTAAATTTTATTAGTTATATTATAATACTATTGGCTAAAAAAAATAAAGTAAATATTTATTTTGATTGAATACGTTACTTCCTATTTTAGTCAAAACTAGGTTTGTAGGCTCGCGTGATGCCGTGAATGTTCATTTCTGCAATGGGTGAATTTATGTCATAAATAATTTTATAAATTTATATTAATTTACAACAGTTTATACAACACGTGGTTCCATTAAATTTATAATAATTTATATAGTACATTGGTAAAATATATTTACAGAATAATTTATGTTACATTAAATTTACAGTTATAGAATACATACATAATAGTTTATATAATACATTTAGGATTATGGTTTGACTCATGGGGGTTTTCATAAGTTAATGACCTTAGGTTATGAATTCACAAAACAAACCATAAAACTTCATGATTTAATTCATGTTTGATTCCACTATTGGAATATAGGTAATTAGATTGGGTTAAAATAGCTAACAATACATCGGGAGAGATTGTTAGTGATTTTAAGGTGGTTTTCCCTACTTAAACAATTAAAATTGATTATCAAACTAATAAAATAAATTGGATAGAATTAAGTGAAGTCAAAATCCCGAGTAGCTTTTAATCCTTGATTTCTTTTTATCAAAAATTGCCTTGCTTAATTTCTTTTTATTCTCTTTTATTTGTTGAAGTTAATTTCTTAAAATAATTCACTTGATTGCCGTTTAAATAATATTATGTTAATATAATTTCGTATACTTGCAAAAATCATTCTACTTATTCTTTATTACTTGTTGTGATTTCGTACACTTGCAAAAAATCAGTATCTCTATTGGATAATGCTATAAATACATGTTTACAAATGTTGCTATTAGCCAACTGAAGATTTCCCTTCATTAAAATAGAATCCATAGCGATTTCCCTTCATTAAAGTACAATCCATAGTTATTAATGCCGACTCTCTCAACATTTATTATTCTAGATTTTAATGAATTTACATCACTTTTTCACTTTGCTCTAACTACTATATATATATATATTATATATATATCTACAACAACATCATCATCATTCAGAGTGTGAAAAATCAAAATCAAAATCATCACTGTTTTGAAAGAGAGAAGACAAATATGAAGACTCAATGCATGCTTTTAGCAACATTGATAATGGCAGGAGCTCTAATTTTGAGCGATTATGGGGCTTCAGGCTTTTCAGACAATTGTGACGAAAACAAAGTTAGAGAAGTGGGAGCACAATGTTTTAAGTATATCAAAATTTCAGGACCAAAAATCCCTCCTTCTAAAGGGTGTTGCAATGTATTGAAAAATGCAGACATGGGCTGCATTTGCAAGCATGTCACACGCAATGTCACACCGAACTGAAAAAAATGATCAGTATGGAAAAAGTTGTTTACGTGCTTCAGACCTGTGTGGCTTGGCATTCACTCCTGGAACCAAATGTGGAAGTGAGTATTTTGAATTAAAATGTTATATTTGAATGAAAAATAAAATTATTTTAAGAACAATTTTGTGCAATAAGAATATTTAAAATTGTTTAACTAAGAGCTTTTTTTTTTTTAATAACTACCTTCTCAAATATTTTTTTTTTTTTTTTTTTTAATAACTACCTTCTCAAATAAGAGGTTAAAATTTTGAATTTTCAGTCAATCGATTTACTAAAATTATATATGTTGGTATTGTTTCAGGTCACACTGTTCTTGTGGATTGAGAACAGATTACAACCCTGGTGCAATGCTCCTGTTGAAGCTACTTGAAGTTAGTAGGCTTTTAAATTAGTAAATAAAAGGAGTATAATTTTTTTAAAAAATAAATGTATGTGTATGTTAAAAAACTTTATGTAATATAGCAATGCCAATTTTCTTTTCTATCCTCTTCAGTAATTTTCAAAGTTTCTATTATGAAACAAATATAAAAGCATTAATTATTGATTACACTTTTCTAATTATTCCATCAAATTAATAAAATCTAATTAATTATGATTAATTTAAACAATAATTAAACAGTGAAATGCTCAAGTTGCTGCCTGCATTATTTATTGAGCAAGCAAGCAAGATTATTGAAGATGTAATTTATAGTATATAAAATAATATATTATTAACTTATCCTTGATAGATATTAACTTATCCTTGATAGAATTTATTGTAAATAAATATATATCAATTTATTCTTAATAGAAACATTTATTGTGAATAAATATTATTTATTTATTTATTTATACTAATCATACGTAATAAGAAAGTTTTGTAATAAATTAATATGATCAATGCAATTGTAAATAGTATTTGTGGAAACACTTGGTCTCCTGGATATAATTATTTATATTCTTATCATATTAAAAAATAAATTATAAATAAAAATGATGTCTTATTTAATTAAAAAACTAACTTCAGTCACATTTTGCAAATAATATAATTGCATTTAAAGTTTTATATTTAAAAATATACTAACTAAAGAATTTATATTTAAAGAGAAAAACTAATAACCGATCAAAAATAAATTACCTTTATTTTTTTCAACTAATAGAATTAAAATCTTTCAAGATATTTTTGTTAATCCATAAACTTAGCAAGAGTATTTTAAAAAGACAATGTTCCTCCATATATACTTTCATACATACTAGTGTTTATGAACGTGCTTTGCACGTGTACCGATAGATATATTCATAATTTATTCTTTTATGTATAATATTTTATAAAAGTAGAAAACCTAATCGAATAAAAGAAATTATAAACATAAATTATAATAATTGATACTTTTAAAGATCAATAAAAAAATAAAATTTATTAGAACAAATAATTCAATCATTGTTATAAAATAATAGAAAAACTAGAGAGAAGAAAGAGAAGGAATAGAGAGAAAAATATGGGAGAAAACGGAAGTATGTTTACTATTGATGGAAGCCACATATATATCGTTGTATAAGTGGTACCCTAATAAAGTCCTACACAAATCAGGAAGATAGAGTTTGCAATAATTAAAAATATAGATTTCTAGCTCATATAAGACATTCACTTATTTATAATAGTCCCCCTTGGATGCTTAATCTTTAAAGAATATATCTCGTTAAAACCTTGCTAAGAACAAATCATGCGGGAAAAAAAATCTTAGTGATGGAAAAAGAGTACGTTATTCGTTTCTTGAATACACGTTGAAATATTTCCTCATTAAAAACATTTACCAAAGGGAAAAAGAGTACAGTGCGTAATTACTCTCCCTCATGTTAGTTATAATATAATTCATATATATCATGCCATGGAGATATCAAAATACATTTTTAACTTTATTCAATTTCTTCATATTCAAGAAGAACTATATCTTGCAAATAAAATTTATAAAAATACTTATATCTACTCATATAATTAGCAAGATACATTAGCGTCTTTATTACACTTAGCAAGATACATTAGCGTCTTTATTACACTAAGATATGGTACTTCAGGACTAATAAGTTCTTTATAATTTTCTCAAAGTTGAAAAATAGTAATTTTCTTATCAAGTGACCTCATAGTCATTAGCATCCACATAACATCATTTTAATAACTTAGCCATATATGTTGATTCATAAACAAAATTTCATTTATGAATTGCTCAATCTTCAGGTCGAAATAAAACTTTATATTTCAATGTCTTTCATCTCAAACTCTTGCTTTAAGAAATTTATAATCTTTGGAAGCTCCTTCAAGAGTTCAATAATTTATGACTTCAAATAATGACAAATTCATTATTCAAGATTTTCATAAAAATTGCATGAACATATAACATATTATTAAAAATATCCCTTCACACAGATATTTAACTAATCAAGAACACCTTACTAAATGATAGCAATATTAGCAAATATTAAAAGTATGAAAGTATGTGACTCTCAATAGAAATATTATAAATACAATATAATGCATAAAATTAATATAGATATTTTCTATAAAATAATATAATATTTTCTCAGCCATAAATATCATTAAGACGATTATAATGTATGTATTGAGATTTCTTTATTCCATATAGAAATCTTGAATTGTTTCTCAAGGTCTTGATTTGCTTGCTTTAAGCATCTTTTCAATATTTCATGGATATTATTATCTACTAATCCATATAGAACTCTATAATATTAGTTGAATAAATTTCTTGAGAATTTAACTTTATGCTTCAAGCAACTAGAATCCTTCAGGGATTTTCATGTAAATATCTACATCAAGTTGGCGTATAAATAGATAGCCATTAACTCATTAGACGCGTTTTGAATTTTCATAAATTGCTAGACTAATCAAATATCAAATTATAATTGAATCCACCATATAAGGGTATTTATCCTCATAATCAATGCTAGTGCTTTGTGAAAAACTTGTGCAACAGGTTTGCTTTATATCGCATGATCCCATTTCAATTTCATACAAATACATATTTTTATTCTACTGGCTTGGCATCTCTTGATGTCCATATTAAAATTTCAAAGTTTACTTTTCAAGTAAATTAAATGCAAATGTGTCGTTCTATTTTGGCTAATCAAATTTCAAAGATTTGCTCTTTTTCTATTTCTAAGATTTTTGTCTTTAGAACTGATTGGCTTACCACGCTTTAGGCGCACGTTAGACTCATTAGTATAGACAGTTTGTCCTTCAGGGAATTTAATTCTAATAGGAGCATTTTGCAGCTACTATGTGAGATTTAGTTATTTTCTTTTGGATCAAAAATATATCTGGCAACTAATTACTAATAAGTAAAAGTGATTTATATATATGTGACCTATCTAATATGGCAAATATATTAACAAGGAAATAGGTCACTGATTTATCCGTTTTCTAATCCGGTAAATATTAAATTGGATATACATGAAACCTTTCAAAATTTTAAATTTTTATTCTTTAAAATTTATTTTCAAATAAAATTAACATTGTGTGTGGGATGACAAACAATTGAAAATTTTAATTTTAAATATATATAATATTATATATATATATATATATATAATATATATTATATATATATTTTATTGTTATTTTATACATCTATTGAAATGTATTTATTAGGTGATATTTGAAATGTAATGAATTTAAAATTAAATACGAATATAAATTGACGTGAAGTATTGTATAATACAATCTAGTACTTTTATTACGTTATGTTAATACTCGTTATCCTTTAATATTATAAAATCTAAATAATATAAGCAAAAAATTACAATCAATATTTAATATTAAAAACTAAAAATAAATATAAATAACAAGTAAAAGTGACCAATAACATAAAAAATTAAACAAGTACGAGTGTAATCAACATGCAATGCACATCATAAAAATACTAGTAAATATATAAATATGTCAATAAAATATTGTATATTTTTAAAATTAAAATAGTATTCGCTAACTCCCCACACACATATATTCATTTTATTTAAAATAAATTTTGAAAAGTAAAAAATTTAAAATTTTTGAAATGTTTAATTATCTGTATTCTATTTGAATTTTTTTTTTTAAAAAAAAACATATCCAATCAAAATATAAAGAAAAAATATCAATAAAATAATATAATTGTTTCTTTTTTTTATCTCTCCTAAATAAAATACCATTTGTATTCTATTTTAAATTTTATTTTTTAAAAAATATGTCAAATGAAATCATACAAATATATAAAAAAAAGAATATTAATAAAAAAATATTTTTTTCTTTTTATTTCTCTTCAAAATAAAATATTTTAAATCATAATTAAAATAGAATCAAATTTTAAAAAATAAAATATAAAAATTTTCAAATGTCTCCTATCATATATATTTATTAAGAATAAATTTAATATAAAAATTTTCAAATGTCTCCTATCATATATATTTATTAAGAATAAATTTAAAAAGATAAAAATAAAATTTTGAAATGCTTAATTATGCATATGTATCTATTTAAAAATAATTATTATAAATATATCTAATCAACTAATAAAATGTAATTTTCTAATTGGTTATGACTAAAGTTATTGTCACATATTCTTAATTTTATCAAGGGCACTAAAGTTATTGTTGCATATTCTAAATTTCATCAATCGGCTATCGAAAATCTGCTTATCCTCCGATTCCCATATTTATATATTATAGATTAAAGTGTTGCCTTTATAAATACAAAATTTGAAAAACTTAGATGTAAGATAAATAAATATAAATAAAAAAATTCAAAATCTTAAAAGTGATATATTTATAACGTGTGAAACAATATCTGAATAGATGTTTTTATATATACTGTTTTTGCATTTTGAAGTTTATTTTAAAATTAAAATAATAATCTATTTTTTGAAATGTAAATAATCAATGATTGAAATTAATTAGAATAATGTATTAAAATAATATAATAATATACTTTTTTTAATCAATTAATAAAAAATATTATAAAAACTCCAATTTATCATCGATTATTAAAAAATCAAATTATTTAATAAAATCAAACTATTATCAATTATCGAATGACTAAGGATATTTTAGGATTTCTAAACTTTTATTAAGATTATTATAGGTAATTTTATTATTTTCCTATTTCCGCATTTATATATAGTATAAATTATAAATAAATATATTACAGATAGATAGATAGATAAGAGCCAAATAAATGTTTTAATTCTTATTAGGTATGAAAATATAAAACTATAAACAATTTCAGTAAATAATGAATTTTAATCACAAACAAAATTTTTAAACAAATTATTGATATAAATAATAATAATAATAACATATCGATCATTTTAAATTAATAATTTAAAATAGCCTCTAAAATTGAGAAGTGTTGGACTTAAAAATATTTTGTTACGGAAATTCAACATTCATATAAAAAAGTATTTTTCATATAATTATATCTTCAGGAAAGTAATAATGTGAATGTTTAATTATTTTGTTCGGATGGTAATAAAATATTTTAATCAATAATAAAATTGAAAATTTCTTAATTAGAATGGGATTAAATTATCCTTAATAATATTTTTAATCAATCAATAAAATATCAATAAAATTAAAAATTTTCTAATTAAAATAGGACTAAAATATCCTTAATGATATTTTTAATCAACCAATAAAATACCAATAAAATTAAAAGTTTCATAATTAGAATAGGACAAAATTATCCTTAATAATATTTTTAATCAGCCAATAAAATTAAAAGTTCGTAGAAGTGTTTTAGGGACCCAATATTCCTTATTCATACTTTGTATATTTTTAATTTAGTAATGATAATTCTTATTATATATTGATAATCTAAAAAAATATGATGATCTTAAGGGAGTGATAATACTCTTGTTGTACTTAATAACCTTAATTATCATTAACCCTTTTCTAGAGATGGGTTTAACCTTATATACAAGGTATTAGTGTCAAGTTGGTTACTCAAATGATGGGGAAGAGATACCCAGGCATTATCTCCTAATGGTGTTTAGGTTACTTGTTGGTCCATAACAGGAAATGCATGAATATTATGCCAAAAAAAGGTTTCATGATCTTGGGTGCATATAACCCTAGGGATTAGTTTTAGAGTTATTACATGCTTTTTGGTGGTCTGGATTGAGGGTCTCATCTGCTAGAGTTGGAATATACCTTGTAATTTGACCATGTCGTATCAAATGAAACGATCGGTATGCCGAACCCTTTACCCTACCATAAGGAACAAAAGTATGCAGGATTGGGTGAGCAACTTTCTTGACCAACTCGGTTTGCTTAATTTTAATGATGAAAAAAGATCCTAAATGATGCATCTGTATGTATGCAAAGGTGATTTTCAATAAGACCCAAACTAGAGACTCGGAGCTTACTAGGTAGTCCTCTTACTATATTTTTTATTTTGTAAAAAAAAATGTTTAAGTTCCCAGTGGAGTCGCCAGTTGTGAGCCCCCTTCCGAGCCCTGAGGGAAAGGATGTTCAAATGACGGAGTTCTTTGGTTCAATCGGGCCCATTAGTCGATTCGTCATGGAAACTAGGAGGAACTCCTTACAGTTCCTTATTGTTGTTGGTTAGATTAATAAGTTATGGCTCTGTTTAGTGCTTATGTGATGTCAGGTTGGCTTTTTAGAGGGCTTTGAGAGATGTCGTATGCTAAGATGCTTTGACCAATCATTCCAAATCTTTAGGTCAAAAAGCAAGCCGATGAATGGAAGACTCTCTTGAAAGGTGTCTACTCTTTTTTTGGGGGTGGGATGTTTCTTTTAACAAGCCCACATCTCTTTTCTATTATTCAAGATTTAGGGGATCTGGAGATCTTGCTAAGGTTGGTGTTCATCAGATGTCCCCCCCAAAGGTAGGATGAAATTTATGTTGGAGCCTTCAGCTTTTAAATCCCTGCTCAGTACTTAGCGACTCTTATGTGGAGCCGGACCCAAGAATGATATGTCTAAGCATTGTGTTACCTTAGCTAGGATCTTGGGATATGGCTCGGTACCCAAGCAAAGTGTAGTCTGTCTGAAGTGGCTTAGTGCGGGGCACTCTCTCTACTTGAAAAGTGTTTGGGCTTGAATTCGGTCCATTTAGGCTGAGAGTTCTGATTTTTGGGCCTAAGGCCAGCAAACAACAGTTAGCCACAGGAAAGAGGCACGCCATAACTGTCACTTTGATGGCGGTTGTTTTTTGAATTTCAAAAGGTGACTCCTCATCTACTTTGGCGCTTTAGTTTCGGTAACGGTTCGTGGGATTTCTTTTGCTATATAAAGGCATTACCTTCTTGCTTTAGGACATTTCGTGATTGCTTCCAGCCTATTTTTTAAAACTTATGATCCCTTCATTATGAATTCTAGTCGTCAGTCCAAAGGTAAGGCCCTTACTGAGTCCTCTAGTCATGAGGATCACCGAATGCATTTAGAAGAGGATAACCATATTTTTGGGGTGGTGGACTTTGAGTCGGACTCTGAGAATGAAGTCGGCTTAATTAGGCAAAGACTGCAAGGGATTTCTTCTTCTGCCGGATGCGGTGGCTCATCCTCGACTGCTCACTCTCGCTTTGTTCCTCCTATTCCCCAGCTGCGGGACAAAACTACACCTGAGCAGTCTTCGAAGCTGAGGAGGAGGAGGAGAAGCAATGTTTCTGCTTGCCCTCGACATGAGAATGTGAGGGTTAGGGACTTGAGCTCCATCTTGTCTAAGTGAGATTTGGAGGGTATCTGTACGCGCTATCTTATTCCTGATGAATATGGAATCAAGTTCCTCCGTTTAAGATAAAGGCGAACATGGACTAGATCATAAAAACTTGATTATCTACATGGAGGATTATTGAGCGGGCATGTGATTCCCTCTTCAAGGAATTATCTCCTCCTTTTGAAATGAGTGGGGGTGACAGTTAGCCAAGATTGCACTAAATAGTATTCGTATGATATTAAATACTGATATCATAGTTCAACAAGAAGGTTTCGAGCTCAACGTGCATCAACTACATGCCATGTTCAACTTTGTTTGGAGAGGGGTTGAAGACCACCATCACCTTACTACTCGAAAGGATTACACTTTATTTCCCCTAAAGAGCTCGTCCATTAAAGGAAGATGGATAGAGAAGTACTTCCTTATCAGCCATCCAACTCAAAGTTAATGTAACCATTTCTTGGGATCAATGAACTCATTAGCATACATTTTCTGGAAAGGATCGCCTCTTCTTCTTCCTCTACTGTCATAATTCCCAACACCTTCCTCTTCATTGTCAGCAATTTTTCTCTCATCGTTGCCACTTTGAATGCCACTCAAACCATCTTCTAAATCTTCATCCTTCATTTCCACATCAGCAGCCACACTTTCATTTGCCCCTCTGTTATCATTTGCTCTTGGAGTCTCAGGTATATCATCTTCATATGATGACTCAGAAAAGTATTAGAAATCCTCATCTGTTGAGTCTATATCATCTAGCTCATTATCATCCACAACGGGGGTGGAATAAGATGATTTCTTCCTCAATTTGTAAGATTGCATTGGCCTTTTTCCCTTCTCAGCTCGAGTCTTTGCCCTTGTGCTCACAGTTTCAGGTGGTGCTTCACTTTCTTCCTTAGGATGCTATATTTTTTCTCTAATAGGAAAATAGAGAACGGGCTTGATTGATTTTATTTAACAAATTGGTTTTAATTATTTAGACTCATTCACTGATCCTTAGAAAAGAGGTTCTCTTACTTTGGTAACAGTTTTATTTTGGGATCACCACCCTCTTTAGGGAAAATTCTCGAATTAGTCGATTCTTTAAAATCTCTCTTACTTTGGTAACAGTTTTATTTTGGGATCACCACCCTCTTTAGGGAAAATTCTCGAATTAGTCGATTCTTTAAAATCGACTAACTCGATTTTTAAACTGGAGACTGGGTAAGGGAGTTAAGTATGATATTGGAAATGTATTAGGCACCCAAATCGCCTGGTTAAATCAGTTTCCTCCTTGTCCATTAATTCACAGTGATTAATAATCAGATTAACTACAATTGAAATGTAAAACCTTTTTATGCATCTTTAGAAAACATGTCAATTGAGCACATTATTGCAAAACATAAAATAAACCTACAAAGAAAGGGGGAGGAGAAAATAAATACAACCTCTTCCTAAAAATACAATCTACCCAAACCCCATTAAAATTTTCCAACCAAACTAACTAAAAGCAATATTTAGATCAAATTTTGGATCCTTTACATTTTGCCAATATAATAAACCAAAATAATAAAGAACCATCCATAAAACATAAATGCAACACCCAAATAATATTCACAAAAACATTAATCATCCCTAGAATCATACAATCATACAATATATGGAAATATGATGCATGTCTAATTCATGAGGTAACATTTAATAGGTTAGCATAAAAACTATAAAGCAATAGATAAAAGTGAAGAAATTTAAAGGACAGAAAATAAAGAATGCATAATAATAAAGAACAAAAATATAAATGCAAGAAATTTAAAGATTAGGACAAGATTAGAGTTTAAGATCTTGATGTTCATCATGCATGATGAACAAATACACCGATCATTACTCCAAATCTTGTTTGTTGGTGTTTATTCAATCCATTTGTGGACAAAAATGCATTGCAAACCAATAAAGATTGGTTCTTTGCTACTGGATCTTTGAATCGGGTCTATTTTATTGATTATTCACATCCTGGACCCCTAAAACGAAGTGTTTGGCGCCATAGGAGAAGTGGCATGCGCCACACGTAGTGGTGCTAGGCACTTTCCCTGATTAAGTGGTCACGGAGTGAAAACAGAGGCTCAGGAGCATGTCTGTGAAGAAGTGGTGCAGGCCACTTGCTTGTGTCGCACACCACACATTGTGACTTGCGCCACTACTGTATTCAGTGTGCCACTTCAGCACAGATACCTCTGTTTTGATTGATACCCGGGTTTCCCTCACAACCAAGCTTACGAAGGGTGATTTAACACCAAAATAGAAAGAAAAATAGATGGAGAAGGAAATTAATGGCTCTCAGAAATTGCCTTTTAGAGATTTCCGAACATTTGTGATAGATTAGATCCCAAAAGTTGAGTTCTTGGATCAAAGATATGTGTTTTAGATTAAATGAATGTGTTTATGGACTTTTTAATGAATTCTTCAGGATTTTTTTATCAGAAATCAATGAATACAACTCTAGACCAAAGTAAGAAACACAAGTTTCAATTTTGATTTGAGTTGAATTTTCAAAATGAAAGAGCTTCCTTAAGTTCCCCCCCCCCCCCATTTCAAAATGGAAGAGAGCTGCCCTTAAGTGTCCACACCCCCCCCCGGCCAAAAAAAGAGAAAAAAATGAAGGTCCGCCTTTTACCATAATCTCAAGGCCCTATTTATAGGCAAATGGGATATGTGTTGCCCCATTTTAAGAGCTTATGTAGAAAAAATGCCACTGTGAACCCAAAATCGCAGCCGGAGCCCAATTCTTTTGAGCAAAATCGACCCAGTAGCATTGGACAAAACAAGGGCAAGTTGAGCCTAAAAAAAAAAAAAAAAAGTCCCCCTTTTACACTAATCTCAAGGCCTATTTATAGGCAAATGGGATAGTGTTGCCCCATTTTAGAGCTTATGTAGAAAAATGCCACTGTGAACCCCAAAATCGCACCGAGCCCATTTTTACAAAATCGGACCCAGTAGCATGCAAAACAAGGCAGTGAGCTGGGCTGGCCCGAAGCGCTTCTCGAGTTTGGTTTCATTGCGAAACGCCCGATGACTTGAGAATGTAAAAATGGTTAAACGCATGTCTTATCTTAGCTACAAACCGTTGGTCCGAAAATCGGAGGGATCAGGAGTCTAGATCCAATTTTATGTTAAAAACGGTTTATCATCGCTGAGCCATTAGGGGCAAAATTTGAGCGTCTACACTTCCCTTTTAGATGCAGTCTTAGACATATTACTTGCACACCTGCCTCTTCTAACATCCCCCTCTACATCACCCCTGCCTCTACCAACACTACTCACTCTACCCTTGCCTCTACTAACACCCCTCGATCCAGCCCTACCCCTATTAACACCCTTGAATCCACTGCTGCCTGCAACGCTACAACCAGAAAATGAACCACCAACAACACCCTCCTCAATACCATCCCATATACGAGAACCGTATATAAACTGGTTCTCTTCACTACCACCAGCAACACCAATATTACCCACATTTCCCACATTAGGAACTTCACTCTGTTGAGTACCATGAGTACCTATATTACCCACATTTTCCACATTAGGAACTTCACTCTATTGAGTACTATGAATACCTATATTTAAATAAGCTTCCTTTCCCTAAATAGTTTATCATGTTCAGGCATCTCATAATCCAAGTCAATGTTATCTCCAAATTGACTTGGTCCATGTCAGAAGCTTCAAGTGGCACACAGTTTGTATTGCTGTTAACCTCAGAATATTCTCCCACAAAAATAACAGTCTCACCATCATCACCAAGTGGTCTTTCAAAAGCCAAGAGCTCTACATTCCTTGCAATTACATTAATTTCAACCTCCCTATCTTCCTTGAATATCTCAAACATAGCTAGTAAATCCTCATCTTTTTCAATGGTCATTATATTATATACACTTATCTCAAGCAATGTAGCATTAATTCTGACAAACTTATAGATATCTTTTACCAGTTTGCAATAAGAATACCTATCAGTGTCGATATGTGAGATTGTTGCTACCTTATCCCCAAAATTAACAAATATCCTAAAGTATTAAGGGAAAGACATCCTGTAATGAAAAAACAGAGTATCATTATTTGTTTCTAACTATCTAGGTATATACTTCACCAAAACCCTAACTTTTTACTCAATTTTCTCAATACCAAAAGCATTCAAAACGAAATGAAACACAACTATTCAATACAACAACTATTTTAGAAGCATCAAGATTTCAAAAAAAAAAAAAAAACCAAAATTTTGAACTGAAAGTGTTATATGAAAGTCGTACATTTCTTTCTTCGAAGACAATTTTCACGAAATGAGCAAAGAAACACTATTTCAATCCTTCTCGACTCCTAATGCCAGCTTTTAAATAACTTCAATGCTTGTATTCCATATGGAGAAGAACCCAAGAGTTGTTCTCGCGACATAGAAACTTTTGGGTTTTCTTTTCCGCTTTTCCCTCCAATGTTTTTATCTCCTTTTGGGTTAGCTAAATATGAGGTCAATCTAGTCTTTACCATTGACTTAACACCTAAATGGGTGGATTTAGGATGAAAGGGCAACTTGCTATAACGAAAGCATAATTTAGATATATCTAAGTGTATTTTCCAATATAAAGGGACACTCATGTTAATTTGCATATTTTATAGGGATAAAAATGTACTTTTCTGAAAAAAAATTATAGCCAAGATTACAAAGCAAATCATGCTAGAATCTAATTTTGTTTCTCTACTTTTCTAAGTTTCAAATTTAAAATAAATAAATAAGTTAATTAATTAATAAAAAAGATTGCATAAAAAGAAATCCTCTCCAAATATACTTCGATTTTCCCTACAACCATATAGAAAAAGAAATAGCCAGAGGATTACAAAGCAAATTCATGCTAGAATCTAATTTTGTTCTCTAACTTTTCTAAAGTGTCAAATTAAAATAGAGATAAATAGAGTTAATTATTGAGATAGAGGAAAAGATTGCATAAAAAAAGAAGAAATCCTCTCCAATAATACTTCGCATTCTGGTTCCCTGACAAGCCTAATAGAATAAAGAAAGAAGTATAATCCTGGGGAGTTTTTGTTTTTATCTGTAGCCTAGCCTGCTTAAATAAATTTGAGTATTATGTAGTATTTTAATTAATTAATAAAAAAGATTGCATAAAAAGAAATCCTCTCCAAATATACTTCGATTTTCCCTACAACCATATAGAAAAAGAAGAGTATATTTTTTTCTTTTTTTTATCTCTACCTTAAATAAAATATTATGTATATTTTATTTCAAAATTTATTTTTAAAACAATATATCCAATCAAACCATATAAACATAAAGAAAAAAAGAATGTTAATAAAAATAATATATTTTTTATCTCTCTCCTAAATAAAATATTTTAAATTATAATTAAAATAGAATCAAAGATTTAAAACATAAAATATAAAAATTTTCAAATATCTCGTTACGATGTATATTTATTAAAAAATAAAATTTAAGATTTTGAAATCCTTAATTATCTAGATATATTTATTTTAAAAAAAAAATTTATACATCATATCCAATCAAATGAGAAAACATAATTTTCTAATTGTCTATGATTAAAGTTATATTGGAATATCGGAAATCTCAATATTCACCACCTATTCTCACATTTTTATATAGTATAGATTATAGATTTAATTTTTTTATCAGAAAAATATTTCTTTTAAACTAATTTTTCTAAGCACTTCAAATATTAGATATTTGAAAGTTCAAAAAACGTTTTCCATAAAAATATTTTTAAACTGATTTTGTGGGAATAAATAAAATTTAAATTTAAACAAGTAGAATCTACACCATTCATTATGTGAGTTTTATAGGATGGACTAACAATGGAAATAATATTCTCCCTTCCTTATGATTTTTTCCTATTTTTTTTATTTATCCCAAATTATTACCTTGTTTCTTTTTTTAAAAATAATAATATTTTGAGTTTACTGTTACCTTATTTAATTGGCTACTTTTATCAATCAATATATAGTCAAGTATTACATCGTCATTAAATAAATATCAATATAAATAAAAGATTAAAATACCAAGCTTTCATCTTTCAACAAAACTTTATTTAGTTAAATGTGTGATTATGATTTAATTAATTTCAAAGACAATTTTATATGAATAGCTTAATTTTAATGGAATACTAATAAAATGTTATTATTAGGAAAAACAATGTAGAAATTATAGTTTCATTATATTAAATAATTTTTTTAATATATATATACAAGTCAAAATAAGACAAAAATTATGGAAAAGTGAGTAATTTAAAAGTTTTTTGTTAGTACGGAACAAAAAAAGGAGAAAACTGCGATTTGTTAAATTAAATCAATTTATTACTTTATAAAAATGAAAATAACACAAAATATTAAATCTGATTTTTTTAATCAATTTAAACAAGTTCATAAATTAAATTGACCAAAAATGCCAAATTTGACATTTTTTATCCTATTAAATAAGTTCGGAGACTAAATTGACATTTATTTCGAATTAAAAACTATAAGCACAACAATTCAGCCTTTTCGCCGTTTCCCTTGCAATTATTATCCTGTGTACTCTTAGCTAGGCTAAACGAAATTGGAGAAGCTTGCCATTCCTTGTAGGATCAGCCTAAGAATAATATTCAAGGAATCCTAACATATACTATTTCATATATATAATATGAGAAAAGAAAGTAATAAAGCCACAAGAAAGCAAATTTTTTAGTATATCTCAATGATTAGTATATATCCAGTCAAAGCTCAATTTTCTAGGTTGGACTTATTCAAATGTCATAGTTCACATTTTGATAATATGTATAGACACAAATTAGATCCAAATGCATTAAGTATAAACCAAAAGGTAGAGCACAAATGCAGACTACAGTATATGGAAACACAAGAAAGAAGTACGTACATAATTCAGATCCAAAGCTTTCCTAGAGCACAACACTTTGCAGAAAGAACATAGATTAGGACACCAACTTGTTTATACACAGATGTATTTGATAAAATACTTATTAGTAGTAGTAGTGAGTATCATGCAGTTTAGTTCAACCTTCCTGGTCCTGAATGCAGATGAAACCTTCCAGGTTCTGAATGCAGCTGAAGTGTCTTGCTGGGGACAACTTGAAGAACGCCTGGTTGTTCTGCAATTGAGAGCATAAATATATAAACAAAATTTTAAGTTATTATTTTTCAAATCGAAAGAAGCAAAGTGGAAATAATAATATACAATGATTGCAATGTGCAAGAGAGGCATCAAGTTCATATGAAAGTAAACATTGCAACAATATGCAATATAATGTAATTTTATTTTATATATATATAACCAAGTCATGGAAAATTAATCCGAATGTTGAAAGACAAGCAATACACCAAAAGGTTGATGTGTTTATAAACTATAAGGCCGAGGGAAAGCACACATTCACAAAAATAGAACCTATGAACATGGTCCATAGAAAGACAAACTCGAAAATACAATTTCAGAACAAGAACAATGAAAGAATCATGTGGCCCATCTAAGAATACCCATAACATAGTAACAGAACAAAATGGAAACAGGGTTATTTTTTGATCAAGGAAACTTAATAGAATATTGGAACTGATTTTCCAACACTTGCCTACAAGATCCAAAACCTCCTGCCATCTCCCTTCTCTTATCAAGCTTTTTACATGACATCAAACACTTCCAAAAGTGCTTGGAATATCATAATAATATAATCAAACTGACTTTTCTTTTTAATTTCAATAAGTCCAAATTCCATAGGAAATAATTTGGTTCTTTAGCCTGATGGTCAAGGTGGGTGGGACTATCTAGAACTGGTCACCAACAACAATCCTCTTCCCCACTACCAAAAATTATTGCATTTTTGGAAATCATTCATCCCCCACTCCACATTAGAACACAAAGAATATGTGTGTGTGTGTGTGTGTGTATAATCCTTAATGGGAATCGACAAAAGCACTTGAAACACAATAGACTATCACGAAGAATAAGTATTATATGATAAAACCAATTTTTCGTTCATCCTTTTCCTGTTGTACCCAATTTTTATTTGATTACATTTCCTCGAATAGTAATGTTTTCAAACAAAGATAACGTATAATGATTTATAATCATGACGCCAAAATCATTAAAAACACAATTCAAACAGGCAAACGCAGAATCAAGCAAAGGCAACCTGAAATTTAGGGAAATTGAGAACTAAAAACAAAAAGAGAGGGATTTACTTGAAATTTGCTCCACCTGCGCAGGTGTGAGCTTGGCGGAGAATCCACTAGCAGCCGTTTTGTAGCTGTAAACCAAAGCCTCCTTTGCAGCCTCTTCACTTCAATAACAAATTAAACAAATACACATAAAATCAGAACCAATTTAACATCAATTAACCCAATTTAGCATTGATTAAACAATATCATATATATGAATATACCTGCCGAGAACGGAGGAGAGGGTCCGGATATGGTAGGCCTCAGGATCCTCATTCTCTGGTCTCTCCATGTAGACGATCTGAACCGCTGAAGTGGAGGAATCAGCGGCTGGGGAAGGAACAGAATCTGCCATTTTGATTAGAAAGATGAAAATCAAGAAAATCGCCTGTAGTGATAAATTTCTGGTTCTGTGCATATCTGTGGGTTAGTATTTATAAAGGTTGATGTGTTAGCGTAATATGGTAGAAAACTGAAATTTGGAGAATTTGGGAAGAAATTGAATATGACTTTTCGTTGCATTTGTAGCAACTTAACAATTAAGTAAATTTTTTTTTGTATTGGGGACTCCGCGTCTTGATACTTTTCTTCGGCTTGGTCTGTTAGGGTCTGTTTTGTCTTTTTTCTTTTGGATTGCCTTTCACTTTCAGTTCCATATGGGTTACTCAGGCACAACGCGCATGGTTCTAGAACCACCAGTTTTGATTTTAAAACTATCGGCTCCAGTTATAAAAAAGGTGAAATCGAAATCAAATCGCTTTTAAGTGGTTTTTAAGATGATTTTGGGATCGCCGGTTTTGGTTTTTTCCGATTTTGAACTAAAATTAAATAATATATTTTACACTTTTTAAAATATTTTTTTATGATTTGTAGCTTAAATAAATAATAATAATAATAATGTTACTATTGAAAAAAACTATATCATCTTAATAAAAATTCTTAAACAATTACTTTAAAAAACTATAATAAAACAAAAAAAAAAATGTTTTGATTTTATTAGAAACATGTTTTTCACGATTTCAAACCGAAACAGAACTTTAAGTTCATGGTTTCAGTTACGATTTTAGAGCCATAACCGTTGACAATAGTTTAGTATCGGTTTTAACTGGTTCGGTTCTAATTTGAAACCAAACAGTGGTCATTCCTAGGGCACAATATGGCCGGTTAATTACTAATCAATATAGCCGCAAGGATGTTCATAACAGGAAAAATCTACAAAAAAAAAAAAAAAAAAAAAAAAAACCAACAGTGGGTCATTCCTAGGGGGCACAATATGGCCGGTTTAACTTACTAATCAATATAAGCCGCAGAGGTGTTCATAAACAGAAAAATCTACAAAAAAAAAAAAAAAAAAAAAGAGGAAAAATCCTCAAATCTCCTTAAAATGATCTAAAAGCCATGATTTTTAAAAATGACAGTTAACTTGTTTTGGTAAAATTTTGAAAAATGAATTATCGGTTCAATTTATATTTAAAATTAAAGTCGTTAAAAATCAAATTAAAAATCAAAATTCTTCATAGTTTAAATTACTTATTTACTAAAAAAAAAAAAAAAAAAAAAAAGAGAAAAATCTAAATCATCTAAATGATCTAAAGCCATGGATTTTAAAAATTGACAGTTTAACTTGTTTTGTAAAATTTGAAAAATGAATTATCGGTTCAATTTTATAATTTTAAAATTAAAGTCGTTTAAAATCAAATTAAAAATAATAATTCTTCATAGTTAAATTACTTATTTACTACAGTAACATACTAATTTAAATTTTTCATCAATTACACTTAATCTTAATAAAATTAATTTTAAAATATAAGATAATCATTTTTTATATTTGCAAATAATTTTTTATTCACGATTTGCAAACACTTATTCATTCACACTATATATACATATGTATATATATATATATACTAGTCGAAAAACAAGTGCATGGATATTTAAATATTATTTTATTAGTCGATGTAATTGATTATATTATTATTTTTGATAAACTATTAAAAATTATAAAATTGTTAGGAAGAACAATCCAACCCCTAGTTGATATAATTCAATAATGGTAAGTATCAAAATGATTTATAATAAAGAAAATTATGATATTATTTGCAATAGCATAACTTTGTAAATCTACAACATTATAATCAAGTTTCATTATGAAAGTGGTTCCATGTGAGACCAATCATATGTTGAAACTCGGCAAATATGGTAGTTAAATGGAACTTGAAAAATTACATTATGTTGTGTACAGAACAAGGTTAGACTTGCATGCTCGTATGTGGGAAGGCCAAATGCTGATAGTGTCAAGTGATGGCGTGTTAGTGGCTTACTGAGCTGCTAGTTTATTATTTGCTCTTATTTCATGTTAAGTTATTTTCCTTATTTATCTGATAGTTGATCAAGTGGTAGGGTGGTGGCTATAACCACTTAGTTAGTTGCTTAATTATAGTAATGCTTCCTTATTTGTAGTTGGTTCCCTTTAGGAAAACTATAAAGCTGTACCACTCAGTTATGGAAATCATGATGAATTAAGACAAAATCCCCTTACTCTGTTCTTCTCTTCTTCTCTTCCTAATAAATTCTTATCAATTTTAGTATCAGAGCCCAGTTTCAGGATGGAAACTCGCAACAAATCTAATACTGAGTTTTGCAACGAAGTCAACGAAGATCTTGCCCGTCATGAATCCAATTTTGACCAGCTCAATAGAACCCTACAAACAATCCTAACCAATCTTCAAGCTATTGAAACAACACAACAATCCCAACATACGCAATTACAATCCTTAGCCACAACCCACAGCTCCCATCAAAACCAAACTGACATCAACCCCTTTGGCCAACCTGAATCACCTTCTAGCAATACCCTACCGAATATAACCTCAACCAACTACCATAAGGCAGCAAGCAGTACCCAACCAAACAGGTTCAACAACCATCACCATTTGAAGCTCATATTCCCAAATTTGAATGGGGACGATCCAACAGGGTAGGTCTACAAGGCAAAGCAATATTTTGAGTTCAAGAATGTGGCACCTGAGCACCAAGTTCAAATTGCTTCAATCCATTTGGAAGGGATTGCCTTACAATGGCACCGCTGGTTGACTAAATTCAGAGGACCACTTACTTGGTTTGAATTCAACAAGGCTATCCATGCTCGGTTTAGACCAACTGATTACGAAGATCCCTCAGAAGCATTAATGAGACTTAGACAAACCGATACAGTCTCTTCTTATCAAGAAACCTTTGAAAAAATCTCACATAAGGTAGATAATTTACCTGAAGCTTTTTCTAGTGGGTTGTTTTATTACAGGATTACGGGATAAAATTCGTTTGGATGTCAAGATTAAACAACCCAAAACACTATCAGATGCCACTGGGATCGCTCGATTGATGGAAGAAGGAACTCCTTACGAAAGAAAAATAACAATAGCCAATACAAACCAGTAGGTCTTTTGGGGTATGGACCTACTCCAAAAACTACCAACCAATAAGTTCCTATACGTTGCATTATAAGCCAAGAAGCAAAGGAACGAAGAGAGAAGGGCCTTTATTATTACTGTGACGAGAAGTTCATCTCCAGTCATCGATGTCAACGTCCACAACTCATTATGATTGAGGAATTCCCTCCAACTCTCGAAGAAGATGAGGTTGACAATAATTGTGAACTAATCCCAGAGATTTCCCTTCATGCTATGATAGGTACAAATCACCTTTAAACAATTCGAGTGCTCGTAAAATTAAAGAATCGAGATATGATGGTACTGATCGTTGGTGGCAGCACCCAAAATTTTATAGAACAAATCCTGGCCATTAAGCTCCACCTACCAATATTATGTGACAAAACCTTTCAAGTATTGGTGGGTAATGATGAAAAACTGGAGTGAAAAGAAGGTGTTTGGGACTAAAATTGATGATACAGGGCTACACACTGACAACTGATTTTTATGTTTTATTAGTGTCAACCTATCAGGTAGTCTTAGGAGTTTAATGGCTTGAGACGTTGGGACCCATAGAGACGGACTTTCGTAAGCTGAAGATGACATTCAAAAGCAATGGGAAGCCATAAACATTTTAAGGAATTAGTCACACAAACTTGGAGGCATTGAAGAGTAAGGAGTTTTATCAACTTACAAAACTTGGCTATTTTTTATAGGTTACTTGCACGGAAAAAAAAATAATGGGAGACTCACAAGAGATAGCTCATGACATGCAATAGCTTTTGGATTAATTTGAGATGGTGTTCATACCTCCAATGGAACTACCGCCTTCCCGACAATAGGACCACCAAATTCCTTTGAAACCAAATCAAGATCCTATCAGTGTTCGTCCGTACAAGTATCCTCATTATCAAAAAGCTGAAATCGAAGCCATAGTAAAAGAATTTCTGAAGTCAGGCATCATTTGGCCAAGCAACTACACCTTTTCCTCTCCGGTCCTCCTTGTCAAGAAACATGATGGAACATGGCATTTTTGTATGGATTACCGAGCCTTGAATGAAGCACCATCAAAGATAAATATCCAATACTTATTATAGATGAGTTATTGGATGCACTCCATGGTGCGAAATACTTCTCCAAAATTGACGTCCGTTCTAGATACAATCAAATAAGAGTGCAAGAGTTAGATATATATAAAACTGCTTTCAGGACACATGAAGGGCACTATGAGTTTGTAGTTATGCCTTTTGGCATAACCAATGCCCCAGCCACTTTCCAAAGCCTTATGAATGATGTTTTCGGACCTCACCTAAGGACATCTATTCTGTTTTTTTTTTTACGATATACTTGTGTATAGCAAAACATGGCAGCAGCATTTGCAACATCTCAAGTCTGTGTTAAAGCTCCTTGTCTCTAATTCTTTGGTGGCTAAACATTCAAAGTGCAGGTTTGGAGTTCAACAAGTAGATTATATGGGACATCATATCTCATAAGAAGGTGTTGCAGTAAACCATTCAAAAATACAAGCTGTCCCAGAGTGGCCGATACCAACCATAGTCAAAGGGGTCTGCGGATTCCTTGGCCTTGTAGGATACTGCCATAAAATTCATCTGAGGCTTTGGTAGTATAACAGCTCCCCTTACACAGCTCCATCCAATACCAACAGAGGAGGAGTTTTGTTTAAACAAGGTATGGTACTGTTGAGTCCTCACTCTACTTTAAGTCCTCATATTTTATCAAATAACCACACATCTTGTATTGGTGGCCATTTTGGTCTCCATAAAACTCTTTCCTGGATTCGTTCGTCGTTAACTTGGCCAGGAATGCGTGAGGCAGTCAAAAAATACTTTCGAGAATGTGATAATTGCCAAAGGTGTAAAACAAACACCACTCATCCTATAAGAATTCTCCAGCCCCTCCCATTGCTAGAAAAAATTTGGACGAATATCTCGATGGATTTTATCGAAGGGTTTCCCAAGTCCTAAGGTTATGAAGTGATCATGGTTGTGGTTGATCGTCTAAGCAAATACGCACACTTCATTCCCTTAAAGCATCCCTACACAGCATCACATATAGCTGCTAAATTCATAAAGGAAATCATTAGACTACATGGGCTGCTGTTGACCATGATTTCAGCACTGAGGCGTAGGAACAGGCCTGATTCTGGGTTTCAAGGCATAACAGGCCAGACCTAAGGTATCATGAGCCTCAGCCATGGTACCTAGACGTATGAAATATGATCACGGTTCCAACGCATCAAGAATCAACTCAATCGGACATCGTTTTAGCCTCATACCAACTTCAAGAAGCGAAAGGTTCACTAATCAAATACAGCTTGACCTTAGGTTCTAAATCATAACAAGCTTGATCCAAGGAATCTTAGGCCCCACCCATAGTACTGAGATGTAGGGAATTTTATCACGATTTCAAAGCATCAAGAATCAACTCAATCGGACATCGTCGGAGCCTCGAACCGACATCCAAAAGTGAAGTAGTGTGAAAAATCAGACCAGATGGCATAGGTACCAAGGACCCCAAAATGGTACCGACCACCCCCAAAATGGTACCATCTAGTCGGTACTGATTTTGAGGTGGTTGGTACCATCACATAAATGCTGGCAGCCCCTTTTGCTGATAAAAAGGCACTTCTCTCCCTCATTTCCTTATCTCTTATTGCTTGATTTAGCGCTTCTCAAGCTTCAACGAATCTTATTCTCCCTCCATGAACGATTCTAATGCCTCATAATTTGACTTTGCTTTTCTTTCTTAATTGAGCCAAGCCCGACTTAAATCTCAAAATTCGATCCTTTCGACTTTCACTAACACTTTGGTCTTCCTTAGACCAAACTACTGGATAATTAATTTATTATTAATTAATAATCTTTTAATTAACAATATTACAAGACTATAGCTTAATATTAGAGAGAGATTCGACCTCCTTGGTCGATTACAACCGTTGAGCTCCGATCTGACTGAATTAAGAGCACTAGGGTATAATCACTAAACTCAAAAACTTTGTCAATTCAAGCCTGGTTCGTCCGATATCTTATCAACCGTAAAGCCCGATCCATCTGGCAAACTGATAAAATCATTTTTCAACCAAGCCCGGTCCACTCGGCCCGCCCGGCACCCCTTAAACCCACTCTAAGAGTAGCACCCTTAAACCATGTCATCTTAAATGATGATAGAACTTCGTGCGCGCTGATTCTCATATAAATGAGGTACGAAGGCATATCTAGGATTTCAGCCTAGGTAGCAGGCCCCCAACCAAACTGACTATTCGGGACTTTAGGGAATATGTTGCACGACCTAGAATCCTCGATAGACCAGGCTAGAGTCAGGGTCCCCTCCGAATTACACCTTTTATTTACTTTTAATGCATTATATTTCTGATATTACTATGCATTATTAGTATGCCTATGCATCGATAATCTGACATTCATGCAAAACACTGATTTTGATTTCTCAATTAATATCCAAATCATTGATTCATACGCAAATAAGCTGAAAACCTAGTCCCCGAATCCAATGATTCGAGGCTAGTGTTTTTATCCTAAAAGGCAACTGAAAATGGAGTCAATCACGGAGTTTTTTCTTTAGTCTTTTCTCCGAAAATAAAAACAAATTAAGGTATCGACTCTAAACACACCACACACTATCAAGGGCTCTAAAGAGCCAATTCGACATCACTTAAGCACTAAATCGAGCCATAATCTAATAATCTGTTAATCTGACCAACAAAAAGGAACCATAAGGAGTTTCGACTCAATTCCATGACGATCTAACCAATGGGCTCGTCTAGTTAGATTTTGTCTTTCAGATCTTTCCCATGGTGCTCGGGAGGGGACTCACAGCTGGCGACTCTGCTAGGGACTTTAAGATTTTTTATAAACTAAAAAATGTAGTAAGAGGACTACCGAGTAGGCTTCGAATCTACGGTTTGGGTTTAAATTAGAAATCACCTTTGCATACATTTAGATGCATCATTTGGGATCCTTTCCTGTAATTAGAATTAAGCAAACAGAGTTGCTATTATCACTTAGGGACAATGTTCTTTAGAGCTATCTCGGGTCAAGAAAGCTGATCACCCAATCCTGCGTACCTCCATTCCTTATAGTAGAGTAAAGGGTTTGGCGTATCAATCATTCCATTTGATACGACATGGTCAAATGACGAGGTAAATTCCAGCTCTAGCGGATGGGACCCTTAAACCAATCCACCAAAAGCATTTAATGACCCTAAAAAAATGTTTTAGTAAGAGGGACTACCGGAGTAGCTTCCAGAAAATCTACGGTTTGGGTTTAGAATTAGAAATCACCTTTGCATTACATTTAGATGCATTCATTTGGGATCCTTCCTGTAAATTTAGGAATTAAGCAAAAACAGCAGTGCTATTAATCACTTAGGGACAACTGTCTTCATTTACGAGCTATCTTTCAGGCGTCACCTAAGGAAGAGCTGGATCACCTCTCAATCTTCTCGACCGTACCTCCTCATCTCCCTTACTACGTAGTAGTAAGAGGGGTCTTGGCGTAATCAATCATTCCCATCTTGATCACTAACCATGTCATAATACGAGGTAAATTTCCAGCTCATAGCGGATGGACCCTTAAACCAAATCCACCAAAAGCATTTTTAATTGAGCCCTAGAAACTTGATCCCAATAGGATGTATATGCTACCTAAAAATTCATGGAAACCATTTTTGCTACATTCACGCATTCAAGCATCTCATATTATGCGACTGAGAATGTAATCCCTATACACCAACCAGTGCGTCAACCTAAACACGAATTCGTCGCTACCTGAGGCAGTATTGCTACACGATTTAAAATCATAACCAGAATAGCCTTAAATACCGGACCTAAGCCACCTTAAATACCCACAAACTCGGGGTCAAGCCCACATTCAAGCCCTCAAATCTATGACTCTAGCATTTGCTTTTTCTAACTTTTCCTACAGCCCTCATAATACCGGACCCTTAAACCAATCCACCAAAAGCATTTAATGACCCTAGAACTGATCCCTAGGATTATATGTACCTAAAAATCATGAAACCATTTTGGCATAACATTCACGCATTCAAGCATCTCATATTATGGACTGAGAAGTAATCCCTATACACCAACCAGTGGTCAAACCTAAACACGAATCCCTACCTGAGGAGATATGCCCGATTAAAACATACCAAAAGCCTTAAACCGGACCTAAGCACCTTAAATCCCCAAACTGGGGGCAATGCCCAATCAAGCCCTCAAATCTTGACTCTAGCATTGCTTTTTCTAACTTTCCTAAGCCTCAAATACCGATCTGAGCACCTCAAATCACCAAAAGCCTTAAACCGGACCTAAGCACTCTAAATCCCCAAACTGGGGACTATGCCCAATCAAGCCCTCAAATCTTGACTCGAGCATGGCTTTCCATTACCAAAAGCCTCAAACTCCGACCTGAGCGCCTCAAATCACCAAAAGTCTCAAACACCAACCTGAGCACCTCAAATCACCCAAAGCCTCAAACGCTGACCTGAGCACCCTCTATTATCGAAGTCTCAAACACCAACCTGAGCATATCAAATTATCAAAAGCTTTAAATCAGACCTAAGCACCTTAAATTCCCAAATTAGGGGCAATGCCTGATCAAGCCCTCAAATCTTGACTCGAGCATTGCTTTCCCCTTTTACTAAAGCCTCAAACACCAACCTGAGCATCTCAAATTAACGAAAGCCTCAAACATTGACCTGAGCACCATCAATTACCAAAAGCCTTAAACCGGACCTAAGCACCTTAGATCCCCAAACTAGGGGCAATGCCCGATCAAGCCCTCAAATGTTGACTCGAGTTGCTTTCAAGTTCCCCTAAAGCCTCAAACACTGACTTGAGCAGCTCAAATTACCAAAAGCTTTAAACCAGACCTAAGCACCTTGATCCCCAAACTGGGGCCAGTACCCGATCAAGCCCTCAAATCTTAACTCAAACAATGCTTTCCAGTTCCCCTAAAGCCTTAAACTCGACCTAAGAACCTAAAATGGGGGCAAAGACTCGATCCAAGCCTCAAACCTTGACCTGTCTACCAAAAAGCCTCAAAACATATCTAAGCTACCAAAAAGCCTTAAACCCGACCTAAGCACCTAAACTGGGGGCAAAGCCCCTATCCAAGTCTTAAACCCTGACTTGAGCTACCAAATACAAAAAAGCCTCAAAACCAATTTGAGCTACTAAAAGGCTCAAAATCGACCTGAGCTACCAAAAAGCCTTAAACTCGACCTAAGCACTTAAACTGGGGGCAAAGCCCCGATCCAAGTCTCAAACCCTAACCTGCGCTACCAAATACCAAAAAGCCTCAAAATCGATCGCAACTACTAAAAGCCTCAAAATCGATCTAAGATACCAAAAAGCCTTAAACCTAACCTAAGCACCTAAACTTGGCACAAAGCCCCGATTCAAGTCTCAAACCCTTACCTGAGCTACCAAAAAGCCTTAAACCTGACTTAAGCACCTAAATTGGGGGCAAAGCCTCGATTCAAGTCTCAACCCTGACCTGAGCTACCAAATACCAAAAAGCCTCAAAATCGACCTGAGCTACTGAAAGACTCAAAATCGACCTGAGCTAACAAAAAGCCTTAAACCCAACCTAAGCACCTAAACTAGGGGTAAAGCCCCGATTCAAATCTCAAACCTAACCTGAGCCATCAAAAAGGCTTAAATCTGACCTAAGCGTCTAAACTGGGGGCAATGCCTCTATCAATGCCTTGGGTACTGATCTAAGCATTGCTTTCCACATTACCAAAAGTCTCAAACCCTGACCTGAGCTACCAAAAAGCCTTAAATCTGCCCTAAGCACCTAAACTAGGGGCAAAGCCCCGATCCAACTCTCAAGCCCTGACTTGAGCTACTAAATACCAAAAAGCCTCAAAATCGACTTGAGCTACTAAAAGACTCAAAACTGACCAGAGCTACCAAAAAGCCTTAAAACCTACCTAAGCACCTAAACTGGCAACAAACCCCGATTCAAGTTTCAAACCCTGACTTGAGCCACCAAAAAGCCTTATATCTGACCTAAGCATCCAAACTGGGGGCAATGCCCTGATCAATGCCTCGAGTACTGATATGAGCATTGCTTCCCATATTACCAAAAGCCTTAAACCCTGACCTGAGTTACCAAAAAAATTTGACCTAAGCACCCTAACTGGGGGCAATGCCCTAATCAAAGTCTCGAGTACTGATATGAGCATTGCTTTCCATATTATCAAAAGCCTCAAACCCTAACCTGAGCTACTAAAAAATCTGACCTGAGCACCCTAATTGGGGGCAATGCCCTAATCAAAGCCTCAAGTATTAATCTGACATTGCCTTCCACAGTACCCATAGCCTCAAAACCGACCTAAGCCACTAAAAAGCCTCAAAACCGACCTGAGCTACCAAAAAGCCTTAAATTTCACCTAAGCACCCAAACTGGGGGCAATGCTTCGATCCAAGCCTCAAGCACTGATATGAGCATTGCCTACCATATCCCTTAAGTCTCAAACGCTGACTTGAGTTACCAAAAAGCCTTAAATTCGACCTAAGAACCCTAACTAGGGGCAATGCCCTGATAAAAGCCTCAACTAACTGATCTAAGCATTGCCTTCCAAATTTCCAAGCCTCTAACCCTGACCTGAGCAACCAAAAGTCTTAAATCTGACCTAAGCACCCAAACTGGGGGCAATGCCCTAATCAAAAGCCTCAAGTATTGATATGAGCATTGCCTTCCAAATCTTCCAAACCTCAAAGCTGACTTGAGTACAATTCAAGAGCATTACTAGACTCCCAAAAACCTCGAGTCTGACCGGAGTATAATTCAAATCTCAAAACTAACCTGAGTCTACTCAGATCCTCAAATCTGAACTGAGCGACACCGAATCACCAAAAGCCTTAAATCAGACCTAAGCATCTCTAAATCCCTCAAAAGCCTTAAACTAAATCTAAGCATCTCAGATGTCATTGTATGCTTTAAACCTAACCTAAGCAAGCACTGACCTTTCTTTTTTATTATTTCTTCCAAAAAACAAAGTATGGCTGATCCTACTACAAAATTGAGATAGATGGTCATTGACATGTTCCGAGAACATGGCACCCACATTCGGAAGATGTTCACTGAACAGCAAGACAAGCTCCAAGCTGCCATGACAACTCAGAAAGAAACCATCCTAGAGGAATTAAGAGTCAGTAAGACCCTCTTCCACCTCCAAACCAAAACATGGGGCCTGATGAGAATAACCTTTACCAAATCCCTCCAATCCAAGATATTAGCAACCTGACCTCCAATGACCCAAATCTCGAAGGTGCCACCACCTTCAACATTACCACCCCGCTGCCTCTAATCACAAAGAAAGGCCTTGAACGATCCTCCCTTTCATTCCTCGTAAAGTGGGGTGGCATAGCTTTTCGAATGTTGAATCTTAGCCTCAAAGAACAATTATAAGCTTCTCCTCCACCCCGAGCAGAAATACGGGGCTTAGAGGGAACCACTTCAACCCACAGTACCACCATAACATGGAGATGGGTCTTGCTCAGCACAATCTTCAAATTGTGAGACAATGGCCTACAGAACCCTCCTCCTCATCCCTTGAGAAATGGAGAGGTGAAGCTCCTCCTCCCGTTCCGAGATCAACTCGTCGATGTGCTAACTTGGGAGCTCCATTGTCTATCTTCTACCATAAAGCTCTCGAGGACAACCTCATCGAGCCTTTTACGCCGAGAGCATCACCCAAAATACTACCTATGAAGTATAATGTCAATGCTTACTGGACATTCCACTAGGGGCCACGACATCATACTGATACATGCAGAGTCTTGAGAAACAGCATACAAGACCTCCTGGAGAGTGGCCGACTCCCTCCCATCCAACCTAAACCAAACACCAGCATAGATCTCATTCCTCAACCTCAAACCAAGAGACAGAAGATGACCTTGATTCTCTAAAAACTAGTGTAGCCAAGCACTTTCCTTCAACCCAAAATCTCAAATTGACTTGAGCATCATAAAATTGGTTCATCTAAGTTGCATGCTTTAATTCTAACCAAAGCAAACTCTAACCCTCTTTTATCTCCCCTCTTAATCCAAATGGAAACAGATCCTATCATACTAAGCACCTCTTCAGAATCGGTCCTTGGAAGAGACTGTAGAGCAGTCCCCAGTGTCCATTGGGTCTAAGTCTGAGTCTGAGTCAAAATCTGAAGTTGAGTCACAATCCAGTCCCTTAGAGTTTGTGTCTCCTTTCTGTCTTCTTTGTCGGACCATAGTAGTCTTTTTGACGAAACTAATGTAGATGCCAATCAGGGCTCTCCTAGGGTGGGCTCCACGAAACAATTCAATACTGTAATTTACATGCAAGTGTATCTTGTATAAGAACAGCATTACATATATGTACCTACGTGTTCGAAAAATACGCTGGGGCCACTCACACATATCCACCATCCAACACTCCACGCGAACCTCAACACTCAAGATCTCCATTCACAATCTCAAATCTTTAAAAAACACAACACGAGACTCAGATAAAAATGACAGTTGCTCTCGCTCTAATTGTGTTTGCCATTAGTTCTCTGATTTTTCACAACCCATAAATTTCATAATTTTAGATACTAACTTGGAGCAAGCCGATATTTTAAAAATATAAGTTCATCTAAGTTATGAAATGCTAAGGTTCTAACCCAAAGCCAAACCTTTCTTTAAAACCCTTAATCTCCCCTCTTAATCTCAAATGGATAACATGATGCCGTTTTTACCTCACAAGCTAGAACTCTCTCAGAATAATCGTTCCTGTGGCAGAGCGACTGCCTTTTAGATGCAGTCCCCAGTGTCCATTTGGGTTTCTAAGTCTGGAGTCTGAAGTTCTCACAAAATCTGAGTTGAGTCACAATCCAGCGTCCCTTAAGAGGTTGTGTCTCCTTTCTGTCTTGCGTTCTGTCCGTGAGCCATAAGTGTAAAGTACTCCCTTTTTTTGACTGATAGCTAAGAACTGATATATAAAGTGAATATATGCCAAGGTCGCAGGGAATTCTCCTACATATTACAATTAGAATATATATTAGAAAAGAGATCTCAAAAATATCTCTTTAATTACCACATCCTTAAGCACAAGCTGAGTGAGAGATTCCCAAGACAGAAACAACTGAGAGATTGAGAGACAAAAAAAAAAAAGGAATAATAACAAACCACGAAAACAAGCCGAATAAACATGTCGCCTCTATAGTGACACTCTCACAATATTGCAATCAAAAACATACAATACATTGTAATTTAAAACACTTAGAGATTGGAAGTCAGATGCTTCATTAGACAGATACAATCCAGAATGCTTAGTGGTAGGTTAATCTATAAATTGCTCTTACCTATGGACAAAAAAATCCAAGCTAAAAGATGCAAGCAAAACTCCAAAAACAAGAAGTCAGAGATTTAGAGAATTTATTCGGATAACAAAATTTATAATCGGGATAACGAAAACCTCTATACAGATGCCAATCAATGGTAATGTCCTCTCATAACCACTCAGATCAGATGAAGGATACAATGAGTTCTCTACCAATTTGTCTTCTACACTTATCAAACATCTCTACATTTTCAACAGAGATAATATACTTAATCAAAAGGTTTCAATGCCTTAATAAGCCGCGAAATTGGGAGTCTTTAAGCTAATCTGCCTTTCAGTTTAAATGAACCAGCATTTATGAAATATGACAGACCTTTTGAAAGCCCTTAAATTATCAAATTTAGGGTTTATTCAAACATAAAACTCACTTTGACACTTCACACCACTAAAGGGACCCTCTAAAGAAAGTGTTATCCACTAGTACTGTAAGAAAATCAAGAATTCGTGTACAAGTCCTTGGAAAAAACACAAAAACAAATAAATGTTGGCATTGAATTTGAATCCAACATACATCATGATAAAACAGGGGCTAACAGAGCTCATTAGACAGTATCCAGAATGCTTAGTGGGGTAAATCTATAAATTGCTCTTACCTATGGACAAATCCAGCTAGTCAAGCAAAAACTCCAAAAACAGAAGTCAGAGATTTGAGAATTATGAGGATACAAAATTATGAGGATACGAAACCTCTATCAGAATGCCAATCAAGGTAATGCCTTATTCACCAATTCATCGATGGAAGCAGTCCTCCATGTCGACATTCAAAACTCATTCAACCAGATATGCAAGAAAGTCAATTGCCTAAAGCAGAATGGGCTTAAGGCTATCATATCAGTTAAATGCCATTTATGAAAGAAGATTTGAAAGCCCTTAATCAATTTAGGGTTATCAACAAATAAATAACTTGACACTTCAACTAAAGGGACCAAGACTGAAAGAAGTGTATCCTGTACTTAAGAAGATCAGAATTCTTGTACACGATCCTTGGGGCAAAATCAGGCCAAACCGGGCAGCACCTTCATATCTTGAAGAAGATTCTTTTCAAAGACATTATCATCCTGTCAGACATTGATGGTAATAAATCTACAAACCCTCACAATTTGGATCAGCCAAAAAGGTACTCCGTGTGAATGCATTTAGGCATTAGCACCAGAAATCTTACCCCCTCATGTCCCTATTAAATAGAACTATGTGACCTGACTCTTGAAAATATGTTCCTAAAGTACGGAATACGTAGGTAGCCCAACCTGTGGGTGCAGTCACAATAATAATAAAAGTATATTTTCCCCCTTTTATGAAAATTTCAGATTTTCACCGTGCCAACTAAAAAAAGAGAAAGAGAAAAAAGAGAAGAAAAAAGTAAAAACCAAAAGCTGAATTGAAAACATGCAAAGGCGACTCAGGAAGAAATAAAAATAAAACACAGCTAAGTTGAAAACTTGCAAAGGCAATCGGCTTAGGCAAAATAAGAAAAGCCCACTAAGTCAAAAAAATTGAAAGGGCAACTTAGGCAAAAGTTAAGCAGTCTGCTAAATTAAAAACCTGTGAGGGCAGTTTAGGCAAAAATTAAGGCATGAAACAATAATCTCATAAAGGTTAAAATTCGGGCTTCTCATAACATGTGTCAAATGATTCCTCTCCTATGTGTCTCTAAAACAGTGTGAGTCATGAAAAGGGAAAGCCATGAAAGCCCTATCATCTAGGCATTTGTCCCTCCCGTCATTACCTAGTGTCAAGTGTTCATCCCTATATAGTATAGGACAGAATATATTGAAAGCCTTATAAAAAATAGGCTGAACCATTCACTCCTAGTTAAGATCCAAAAGCAGACATGGGTCAAAAGACAAAAGTCAAAATCTAACTCGACAAGTCAAAATGTACTATAGGTCTAGGCAATTCGGCTGTGTCACCTCAAACGCATGTCTCTAGAGTCTTCTGAGTCATCTGAATCCTCAAAACACAATAGGGTTACCCTGTGTCATCTGATGTCGCTCTGCATCCACTTTTAATCCCCTTGAGTCAGCCTTACTCTAGGGCTTCTCTCATGGTTTCTGTACTTTGAAGCCTAGCCTTCTCTGAAAAAAAAAAAAAAAAGAGCATGCAAAACTAGACCTTGCACTAGGATCCAAAAGACGGGCACCCATGTGTAAACCGTCTTACCCATCAGATAGACTTTATTGTACCTTTTAAGCATACCCAATTGTATTCATTAAAGAGACCTGGCTATACCTACTCTAAGTTTTGCATGCTCAAACAGATCCCGTTGTACCTACCTTCAACTCCCTGGCCTTCCTGAAAAGCACGTCAATCCAATTAAAAACCCAAGCCAATTCTGAAATGGCCACCTCAAGCAAAACCAGACCTTACACCAGAATCTAGAAGACAGGCACCCACGCAGAAACATTCTTACCCATCGGAGATGTAGCTATACTTATCCTAAAGTGAGACAGACTCAGTCGTACCCACCTTTAATACCCAGCCTTTCTTGAAAGCACCTCAATTCACTCAGACACCCAAGCCAGTTCAGAAATGGCTACCTGAAGCAAAATCAGACCTAATACCAGAATCCATAAAACAGGCACCCACGTGCAAACCGTTTTACCCATCAAATGGACTCTACTATACTTTTCAGACAAACCCAGTTGTACTCATCAAGCAGACCCAGTTCTACCCATCTTGAAATCAAACAAACCCAACTGTACCCATCTGACAAACTTAGATATACCCATTTGACAAACTCAGTCATATTCATCTTAAGCCTCGAGCATCACCCTAAATCTTATCCTTGATCACCATCATAAGCCTCTTCCTTGAGCTCCCTTTTCCAAAATACCAAGAGCCTCAAATATTAACTTGAGCATTTATCATATCCAGCCTCACCTGAAAGAAAACCAGACCTTACAACCAAAAATAGGCATCCACATGCAAACCATTCTAAAAGTCAGACAAACCCTACTGTACTCCATTGTAAACATCTAGCCTTTTCCAAAAACACCTAAAACCTGAGTCAGAAGCCTAAACTAGTGCAGGAATGGTCATTGCATTCATGAATAATGCACATGCATGTTTTTCGCTAACAATGGCTTCCAGGTCAATAAAGATAAGAGAACAGGCAATTAGTGCAACCATACAAGAACAGACAATCAATGCAAACCGACCAGAATCGGGCAGTAAGAGCAATCTCTCATAACAAAACAGGCAATCAGTGCAACCTCTCTGAAATAGGTAGTCAACACAATTGCTTCGAATAGGCAGATGGTGCAACCAATCAGGCATCCAGTGTAACCAGTTAAGAATAAGTAATCAATGTAAAATCCCCAGAACAGGCAATCGGTGCAGGCAGTTAGTGCAACTACTCCAATCAGGCATCCAGTGCAACCAATTAGCAAATAAGTAATCAATGCATCCCATCAGTCAAGAACAGGCAGTCGATGCAACCAGTTTGAACAGGCAACCAATGTAAGACTCACAACAGGGTCGTCAAACCAAATACAAGGGTTCTCAGACTAATAATCAAGGTATTCAAGCGGTATTCAAGCAAACCACCAGGTATTCAGACCGTTAACAAGGTGTTTAGGCCAACAATCAGGGTATTCAGACCATGAATAGGGTGTTCAGGCCAACAACTAGGGTATTCAGACCATGAATAGGGTGTTCAGACAAACCATTGGGGTATTCAGACCATCAATAGGGTGATCAGGCCAAATACCAGGGTCCCTAGACTAACTACCGAGATATCCAGGCTGTCAACAAGGTGATCAGGCCAACTATTGTGAATACTCAAATTTTGAGGCTCAAAGAGCCAATTATCCCGGACTGCAAACAGTCCGGCCGGGTCGAAGCCATTTTGGAAGTTCACCGAAAGTATGCCAATATGGTACTTAAAACGTCCGGGATGTCGCGAGGATCGCAGAACTGGTCCCGGAATAATTTTTGGAAGTTCACCGAAAGTATGCCAATTTATAGGTACTTAAACGTCCGGGATGTCGCGAGGACGCAGAAACTGGTTCCCGGAATAATTTTAGGAGTTCCACAAACTCCCCGGGGAAAAGCCACCTGGAGTGAATACGGGGATCCCACCGCACACGGCTTGGCGCCAAGGCCACCGGTTCCTGGGCGGCAGCAGCCGCCCGCCCTCCCGGGCGGGCAGCTCCCGCCGAGCGGCTGGGGGCGGGGGGGGGGGGGGGGGGGCAAGCTGCCGCCCCCTGCAAGGGCGGCACCTGCCGCCCCAGCCGCCGCCCGGCTCCGGCCGCCGGACATGGCGGCACCGGCCGCCGGCCATCGGCGACACCTGCCGCCCTAGGCCTGTTTTTGGCCTATAAATGGCCACTTCCCTCTTCATTTTTTGGCCACTCCTGTCTGTGTTGACGGACGATCTTTTTCTCTCACGCTTTTGCGATTCTTTTACCGCTTTTGCATTTTTAATTCAGTCTTTATTTTTTTTATGTATTGTGATACTTGGCCACTAAAATTAAACAAATTCTAATTAATTAATTAATATTCTCCAAACGAGGAGCTAAATCTGGAGCTAAGAAGCGGTCGCCAATTAAATCAGGTACTAACGAAACTCTGCCTATTTAATTTTAGCATTTCATGCATTCTCTTCTACCTCCAACTCTGAATTATAAAATTGCTTGCATAAATGCATTCACGTTCATTAATTTGGCAAATAAATTGCCTCAATTTAAATTATGATTAAGCTTAAACGCCGCGATTAATTAATAATCGTTGGTATTAACTTATAAATGAGATTAACCATTTTTTTAGCGACAAATCGCTTAAAATCAATCTTTTGGCAAAATGACTTAAAATCAACCATTTTCGGCTTAAAGCCTTAAAATCAATCATTTTAGCGACAAATCGCTTAAATCAACATTTTAGGAAAAACGCCATAAAATAAATCAATCATTTTGGCCAAAGGCCTTAAAATCAACCATTTTGGCGAAAATCGCCTAATCAACATTTTGGCAAACTAATTGCCTAAATCAATCACACTTTTTGGCCAAAGGCCTTAAAATCAACCATTTTGGCGACAATCAATCGCCCAATCCACAATCAAACTTTTGGTAAATAATAATTAGCCCTAATCAACTCATTCTCGGCCAAAGGCCTAAAAATCAAACCTTTTTTAGCGACAAATCGCGTTAAAATGCGACATTTTTTGGCCAAGAAATGCCTTTAAAATCAACCAAACATTTTCGGCTCAAAGCCGTAACCTAAAACAACACATTTTGGCCAAAGGTCTTAAAATCAACCATTTTAGCGACAAATCGCTTAAATTAATCAATCTTTTGGCCAAAGGCCTTAAAATCAACCAGGCCTTAAAATCAACCATTTTAGCGACAAATCGCTTAAATTAATCAATCTTTTGGCCAAAGGCCTAAAATCAACCATTTTAGCGACAAATCGCGTAAAATCGACATTTTTGGCAAAATGCCTTAAAATGAATCAATTTTTGGCCAAAGGAAATCAACTCATTTTGGCCAAAGGCCTTAAAATCAACCATTTTGGCGAAAATCGCCTAAAATCAACATTTTTGGCAACAATTGCCTAAATCAAAAATCATTTTGGCTAAAAGCCATTAAAATCAACATTTTTGGCAACATGCCTAAAAATCAATCAATCTTTGGCAGAATACCTAAACAAAATGCACAAAGCATACGCACTTATGCACAAAGCATACACACTTATGCACAAAGCATACGCACTCATGCACAAAGCATACGCACTCATGCACAAAGCATACACACTCATGCACAAAGCATACACATTCAAAGCCCTCTAAAAGAGGCCTATCGAACTACGTTGACTTTGATTTTCCATTCAAACGGAAGTACGTAGGCACGTCCGGGATTTCACCCCGGGCGGCAAGTCGAAATCACCAAAATCACTCAAACATTTCATTAATCCCTCATTTACCTTGCAAAACATTCATTCATCGGTTAGTTTATCAGCATGACATAGTCTCGGGATCCATCTCGGGTTTGCATACCATGCTTTACACATTGGGATAATTAATCTAGTAACTAGGTTAATTAAAATTGAAGTCATTCAGGGTTTTTTCCTAGTTTACCCTAAAATAATTAAACAAAGGTGAGCGACCTCACAACACTCACGTGGGACTTTCTTTAAATAATTAAACAAGGTGGCGACTCACACACTCACGTGCATTTCTTTCTTTTGTCATATGCATCACATGCATGTGCATCCGGGGAAAGGGGTTCACAACTACTAGGATCTCTAGACCAACTACCATGGTATCTAGGTCGTCAATAAGGTTTTCAGACCAACTACAGGATAATCAGCCATAAAATAGGTTTTTAAGATCAAGTCCGGACTAACTACCACGGTATCCAGGCTGTCAACAAGGTTTCCAGATCAACTACAGGATAATCAACCTTAAAACAGGGTTTTCAAACTAAGTCCATACCAACTATAGGATAATCAGCCTCAAAATAGGATTTTCATACCAAGATCAGAGAAGAAATAGGGTTTTCAGACCAACAATAAAGTAATCAGGCTCAAAATAGGGCATTCAGACCAACTAGCAGTGTATCAACAGGTTGTTCAAACCAACTACCAGAGTATTCAGACTGTCAAGACCATCAACAGGGTGATCAGGCCAACTACCAGGGTCTCTAGACTAACTACTAGGGTACCCAAGCCGTCAATAGGGTTCTAGACCTGTAACACCCCAAAATTTTCGAATCTTAAAATAATATTATTTTATCGGGTCATGAATGGTATCGGGTCATGAATGGTGCTACAGAGAGGGGGATAATATTTTATTTAGATTCGAGGAAGATATTGAGTATAATTAACTATGAATGGATAGTGGTTTATCGGTCTGTGAATAGTACTACCGGTCCGGGAGTCAGTATTATTTTGGTTTAAAAAAATTACTGTATATATTTTATATTTTCTTTAATATTTTTGGAGTATGTATAAATGATTTTTATGGGTAGAAAGTAAGTAATGAACATTTTTGGAGAATTTAGATAATTAGTGAATAGTGAATTATGATGCTTTATTAATTAAGGAAATTTGAGGAATTATTTTTATGGAGTAATTTGAAATTTGAGAATTTTGTGGAGAAAAATAATATTTTGAAGGAATTTAATTGGAAAATATTTTTAGCTATTAGATGAGATTACTATTGACTTAATCTTAGCCACCCAATTTTGGGAAAAGATCAAAACACCCTTAATTGCTTTATAAAAGTCAACCCCAATTATTTGAGCAACCATTTTTCTCTTCTTCTTCTTCTCTTCAACGCCAACTTCTTCTTCCTCTGTTCTTTATTTTTCTTCACTTATTACTTGATAAATCCACCAAAATTAACCCACCCAACTTGATTTAAGTAATTAATCCTAGAGATTGAAGCTTGAGAAGAGATTTTTGGTGAATAATTTCAAGTAATTTGGAGAGTTTTTCGAAAGAAATTTGGAGAAGATTTTCCTACTTGGGGTCAAAAGGGTGGAGGAATCTTTTCTAACCCATGAGAAGGCAAGCCTAAGGCCTTAAAGAGTTTTAGTTAAGCTTGTTTAGACTTGTTTTTAAGGTTATGTTTTCATAAACACAATTTACTTTGTTAAACTTTTGATTTTGTGAAAAACCTAGAACCTGCCTAAACCTATGCTCCCTGAATATCACTAAATGTAACACCCTCCGCAGTCCCGTGAGACCGCGACGACGGATTGCCACAGTTTCGGTGCCCGGAGACACCCGAGGTCCTTAACTTAACCATACCAATCATAAAAATAGGATTAGAATTAAGACAGTATGTTAGGGAGTATTCCACGAGTTTTAGCCGAAGTAATATAGTATTTCTTTTTTATTAGATAAACAAATTGTCAATATTCATTTTCATTTTTTGGTTATGTTTTTTTTTTTGAAAAAATAAAATTGGAAAAAAAATCCTACCAGAAATACTGTAAGAATTTCCCTTAAAAACTGAGCGCTCGCTAAACATATGAATAACAAAACACTCCCAATTAAACTCCCAAAACTCCCAACATCTCCAAATAATCAATCAATAACACAACAACACTTCCTATATTTTCATAAACTAAATACAAAACACTCCCAATTAAACTCCAAACTCCCAACATCTCCAAATAATCATCATAACACAACAACACTTCTATATTTTCATAACTATATAAACACATTATTAAACACATTTAGGTTGGTTGCAGACTACCTTTATTGCCGGCCTTTTTTCTGCTTTTCTCATATCAAGAAATGGCGTTCAATAGACTGGCTTTGTCTCATTTTCTCTTTGCATCTTTTGTTACCGTTTTATGTTATTATGGGATGTTGGTTAGCATTTTTGATTTTTTGTTGTACTGTTGTTGATGAGTATTGATGTTTTTATCAGGTTTTTTTTTTACTTAAATTATCGTTAGGTTGGATGTATGTGAGAGGTCTGTTGGCTCGAGATAGTACTTGAATAAAATAAGTTTTTCCTGAGTATTATGAGTTAAATAAATTTATTTGTTGATAAAAAAAAATAGAGGACAATTAAAGAAAGTCATATGGTGGACGCTCCCTTTGAACTTCAATAAACTCAGCCTCTCCAAATTTTCCTTGCGTTTATCGGCCGCTCCACCTAACACATGAACTTCAACAACTTGGCCTCCTCAAGCATGGTTACTTGCAATCATCTTGACATTGATTTACACCTGCTTATACTCTTGGATTATAGAAATACTCGGAATTGAAATCAATACTGAAAATCCAAGGAAAAGAACAAAATTAGGGATTTTAGACAAGAAATAATCCAAACCTACTAAGACGATAAACATGAGAAGGAATCCTAAGCTTGATGTGATGGCCAATACATGTATTGTTGTCCATTACATCAAGCATATGTAATCTTTGCCTATATGTTTTTTCATCATATACTGTATATATATATTTTTTTTTTTCAAACCTTCGTTTGCAGGCCGAGCAAGTGGTACAGGAAGTGAACTGTGGGCGGAAAACGCAACCAAAGGTCTGATATAGAACTTTCTTTCAACGGGATGTCTTAACAAAGATACAGCTATTGCACTTGCAATTGCACTCTACTTCAAAGGAACTTGGTTTCATTCTTTTGATACTTCAAGAACTAGAGCCAGAGACTTTCATCTTCTTAATGGGAGGACCGTAAAAGTTCCCCTTATTAGTGGACTCACTGTAAGACACTTATATGGATCTTTCGAGGATTTCAAAGTTATCAAATTACCATATCTTATTGGACAGCATAATAAGCGATTTTTTATGCATATCTTTCTTCCTCATAGCAACAATGGATTGCAAGAAATAATAGAAAAGATGAATTCTAATCCTAGATTGTTACATGAAGATTTAGCCCTTGAGGAAGTACAACTTTCTGAGATGAGCATCCCAAAGTTTAATTTCTCATACAACTTTGAAACTTCAAAAGTCATGAAAAAGCTGTGATTAACTTCGCCTTTTGATCAGGTGACAGCCAATTTAAAAATGATGGTTTATTCTGCTGATAGCAACAATGTTTATGTCTCTAAAGTGTTTCATAAATCAAAAATTGAAGTAAATGAGAAAGGTACAGAGGCTGCAGCTTGCGCAATCTTGGGTCTTACATTCACATGTTCGCCGCGTCATCTACCGGTGGCTCCACTTCCAAGTTTCTTGGCAGACCATCCCTTTCTATTCATGATTAAGGAAGAAGTATCTGGACTTATATTTTTCACTGGAGCAGTACTTAATCCTCTCGTAGAGACCTAAGCATCTAAACTTTTTTTTCTTCAAGAAGATTTTTTTTTTCTGCTTTAAGACTAGAAATTACACGAAAAGATTGCCTGCTAATTAATTTTCTAATCTAAACATATATAAGACTAGGAAGAATATTTTATAATTTCATAATTTTCTTTTTAATGCAGCTTCAACTATTTCATGCTATATATTTTAGTCTCTATTGATATTCATTTGTTTTAGATAATAATTTACATTTTAATTATTATTTGAAGAAGTAACTGTCAAAGCTTCTTTCTATGAATTTATAAACAAATAATAAAAAATCTTTAGAGTTCAGATGAATTGAATAATTAATTATATAAAACTTTCTAATTAAATTTATTTTAGAAATATCTAGAATAATAAAATTAAGACCGATATATGTATATGTATATGTATATGTATACGTGTAGGTAAGGACTGAGTTTACATGTCCATTATAGTAAATGAAGGATTGCTTATACTAATTGGAGGCCATAGGTTGTGCAAATGTTTCTTATGGATTTCTTGTGTTGAAATTTGTAGTTGAGGTTCACCGTTTTTGAACAGGGGAGGGAAAAATTTTACATGACGTGACAGTAAGTCCCTTAAAAATAATGAAGTTAATAGTTTAGAATAGTTTTAGGGTCTTAAGATTTAGGATTTAGGTTTTAAATATTTTATTAGGGTTTAGGGTTTAAATTTTAGAGATTACATGCAAACATGGCCGCACTTTGCTGCGGCTTCGTATTGCCTTTTCTTTTCTTTTTTTTTTTTTTTAGCTAACTAATGTTATATTGGACAAATATCAGAAAAAAATTCAAGTGATAATATAAGCATTCAAGTAGAACACATCCTTCCCATTTTTACCTATTTTTCATTTTTCTAAAAATATATGCTTTTGTCTCTTACATCTCTCTTCTCTAAGAGACCATGCTGACTGATCTCCATTTGAACTCGCAAAAAAGCCAGCCACCATAAGTACACAGGTGGCTACTGCTAAAGCTTCCAGAACAGAAAACTTTACTGTTAGTAACATCAAGTTGATAAAACACCAGAAAACCAGACATACCACTGATACCAGAGCCTTTGAGTTTTTCCGGAGCTTCAAGCGCTTTTGAGTTTTTGCACCACTGCATGTCTGAGAAAAGAATCTAAATGTCATAAAATAAAAGTAGAAGAATGTATAACCACATTCTTGCTTCTTCCCCATTAATGCAGCCTGCACAGAGCGAAATTATAAGGAAAAGGAAAAACCGAAAGGGGATGAGAGCAATAACTCCCACAGCAGCAATACTCAAATTACACCCAGCAAATTGTGTAGCAGAGTACACATGTGCTATACCTACAACTTGACAATTAATCTTTCTTCTAAGTGTGTTTGAATTTTTAGTTATTGGGGCTGGAACTACATGTATATAATTCATTTCATTTGCAACTTCATTGTGATTGCTGAGTTTCAGAAACTACTATTTCTATCCAAACAGAAAATTTGAACAATAATAAGTCAAATCCTATGGTGATTGCTAAGCTCTAACCATCTATTGAGCTTTTGCTATAGTAAAAAACGTAACTACTGGCTTGAATGGTTAATTTTTGGCTGCAGATTAAATTAAGTATTCACTTGTCAAAATACATGTGTGTGTGTGTGTGTGTGTGTGTGTGTGTGTGTGTGTTTTCACTGTCAAAAACTATAGTTAGAAAGGAAAGAACTTGTGTTCTTAACTTTGTTTCTTTTGATTGAATCTTAATGTCAGTTACTAACAAATATGGTGTAAATGTTCCTTATGCAGCTTTTGTTTTATTATTTATACAGGTAGAACCAATGTTAGCCAACTATCTCTATATGCAAGTAAATATTGTCCTATCCCTCTTATATTTTCAAAGTTCCACTGATCTATATGCTGATGAAACTATAATATCAGAAGTTTAACAATGAAGTAGTTGCCAGAGCAATGCAATCAAATACACACATGCATTCCCTGCATCTTACGGCAGTATCCAAACCAAATACTCATTGTGCAAAATAACAAATGCAAAATTGCAAACCCAAAAACAAATAACTAAATGAGATTTTTTTTTTTCTTTTTTTTGCTAAAAACAAATTTATGAAACATATATTTTCTCAAACATTTTATGTACCTCAATGTTGTTCTGAGTTCTTGGACTGTCATTGCCTCAATTTCTGAAGGATCATCGTCGATACTTTGAATTTCAACTGATTGAATTTGCAAAGAACTTTTTTAGACATTGACCATAGACCATTCGTCATTACCTTTTAATTACTAAGAACATAAAAAAAAAAAAAAAAAATGCATATCAAGATAGAAAAGAACGCTAACCTCAGCAACAATGCTTTCAGAATTAGGGATTGCTACTTATAGGAACCATACCAACTCAAATCACAATCAAATAATAAAACAGAGATAGAGAAAATGAGAAGAATAGTTCAGAATAGGATACTAACTATTACCGATCAATTATAAAACATGCAGATTTCTTGAAAAATTGGCAATTAAGGAAGAGAAGAAACCCTATATTAGTAATTAAGTGGAATACAGAAGAAAAGATGTTACAAAGAGGAGAAGAGAAGAGGAATAATTAGGATCACAGTGCATAAATAAAATCGGCGAAGAAGCATATAACCAAAATGAAGTTCGCGAAGAAGATGAGATTGAAGCCGGCGGATTTTGGACCGTCGAAGGAGAAGAAGTTTCGAGAGGAGAAAAGGGCAAAATAGGAATAACATTAAAAAGGAATGGTTAAAAGGGCAAAACACTTTTCTATGAACAGTGATTTTGATTTACGTTTTAGTATACATATAATGGTATATTTTTTTGTTAGGGTTTAAGATTTTAGAGATTATGATGTACTATTTTTTTTTAATAGGGTCTATAAGTTAAGATTTAACATAATTTTATTATTTAAAAAGGATTTTCATCAATGACAGAAGTTCCCATGTATAAGTATACATTTTTTGTATAAGCAAATTAATTTCTTAATTTATTTTATTAATATAAACCAGAAAAAAATTTAACATTTTCACACAACTAAACCCGAGCCATCAAGTTTCTTTATGCACTTAAAACTCAAACCTTCAAATTTTCTTATGCACCCAAACCTATCCCGAAAATGTTAAGTAAAAAAATCTGGAAACCAAACTAAATTAAAATAGAATAAACAAGAAATACTCTTTTGACTAGGAAAAGAAAGTACATGAGTTAAAAGAGGAATACTCCATTCTTTGCTGATTTTGATGGAATAGTGCTGATTTTGGTAGTAGAGTGGTGGTGGAGTGATGGCGTTGGTGGTGGTAGTAGGGTGATGAAGTGATAATGGTTACGGTGGTGGTGGAGTGATGAAGTGATAATGGTTACGGTGCTGGAGTGATGTTGGTTGTGATGGTGGTAGTGGTGGAGGAGTGATGGTGGTGGTAGTGGTGGAGGAGTGACGATGGTGTTAAAGTGGTTATGGTGGTTGTTGACTAGTGGTCAAGCGGTGGTGGCACAGTGGTGGCAGTCGAACGGTGATATTGATTGTGGTGGTGAGGCGATTGTGCTAAATGAACATAGAGTTTTAATTGGGGTGGTTTATATAATTGGTATTATATGTACTTAATATAATGGACAATATATATGCTTGATGTAATGGACAACAATAAATGTATGTTTTTGATGCAATGAAAATTACATCAAATTAATTAATGAAGATTTAACAATACATTACCGTGTTAAAAAAAAGTCTAATCAATGTAATTAATCATATAAATTCTCATATCATTATATGGTTAATTATAACATACCAAACATGGCCTAAGCTCAGACTAGAGAGTTCGGCTCAGCTCATCGACAAGCATAAATGAAATAACTGTTTTTGAATTATGTACTAATAGAATATAACTTGCACAAATTTGGAAATCTATCTTTTAAGCATATTTACAATTTCAACGCCCCATTTACATAGCCTTAAGAGCAACCCATCCACATATACATTCTCCTAAATGTTTGTTAGTATTTTCACTTTCAAATCTTTCCATCAATTCTAGTGCATCTCAGCTACTGTGGTACAAAGGTGAGTTGTGCCAACAACAAAATGCTGCAAGGAGAGTTCTTCAATTATCCAATGCTAATATTACTTTCCGCATGAGATGTAAATATTATAGGATGAACTCCAGAAAATAGAAAGGTAAGTTTCAGGTTATGATATCCACAAATCATTCATAGCATGTAACTGACTGAAATCAGCAGACTTCAATGACATCTTGTAGAGGTCCCTGAGCTTTCTAGCATCAGGCCTGTTAGATCCTGATGTTGGCTGAACAATGGATGAAGATCTATTTGTATTTCCAGGAAGCATGGAGGCTAACATTTTCTTCAAAAGCGTCTGCAAATGACCCCAAAATTTGGCATGTACCTGTGGGTGATCAGTTCCAAAAGAATCTGAAATTTTTTGAGATGCATTGCGTCCTTCAAGCATACAAGATAGAGCTGATTCTAGCATCTGGAACAATAGTAAAATAGCATGAGAACAGGAAAAAAAGAGAAGCATAAATTTTAAACTGAGACAACAGTAAAATTTGTTTGAGACAAATCACAATATATTAACCCCCGAAGTTCTTGATATACACTGCATCTAATTCTCTAATGGCCCCCTAAAGACCAAGGACAAGGACTGTCAGCTACCACAAATCTCCTCCTTAATCCAAGCTGACAAATAACTATGGTTTCATTAAACTCTTGATACAGACTCGAATCTATTTGTAACTCTGAAATTTATTCTCTACCAGCACAATAATTTCTTTCGTTCTCTTAGAAAGATGCAATTCCACAGATAAAGATCTCTTATTAGCATGCATTAATTATATAAAGTTTTCCTGCATTACTATTAGATTTGTATGTAGACTCCATTTTCTATGAACAGTTAACTGATGTTTTACTTTCTGTAACTCAAAACTCAAATAAAAAGGCTATTTTCCAGTTATGAGCTAAACAAAGTTTCTGAGTAATAATTCAGAAAAAATCTCACTCCTCTGCATTTCTACTAAACCTTCACCTTTTTGGGTGTAAGCCCCAGACAACTATTATTGAACAATAAAATGGCCATTCTAACTAGAAAATAAAATAAAAACTGGATAAGGGAAGGACATTATCTGGTTAATTTAGGTTCATCAAATTGGAAATGGAACGTATAAATGCAATGCTGCCATTGAAGAAAAGAATAGATCCAAGAACGTACTGCATTTGAGTGTAAGAAACTTGAGAGGCTTAGTAAAAGAGCTGATCTCTCTGTAAGAATTGTTAGGTACATGGTGGGATGCGTCTCTGGTCCATAAAATTCTATTGCTTTTTGCCAGTTCCTCTCAGCCAAGGAAGCATACTGCTTCACCCGTTGAATAATGCTATTTTCACCTTTAGGCAAGTTGCTTTTCTTATAATCTGACCCCAAAAATTTTAAACAGCAATCCCTTTGGTAGCAAGCAAGCTGAAAGCAAGCATATGCAGCCTCTTGTTTACGTAATTCACCCAAAGATTCATACACTGATAATGCCTCTCTAATAGCTTCATTAGCTGAAATCTCATGTTTTCTCAATTCTCTCGTAGCTTTCTTGTCACTGGGACTAATACAAACAACAGGCAAATCTTCCAAGGCACCATTCTCATAAACTTCTGCAGTAATATCTTCTCTGGCCAAAAGCATGCCAAGCCTCAGATATGTGTGAGCAAACTGAGTATATACTTCATTCTTCAAGCTCTTTGATTCCAAGTTGTTCTCTAAGGCAATAGCATTCAATTCTGACTTTGCTGCCCCATAAAATTTAAGTGATTCACAGTATTCCAGCTTTGCACTTTGCAAAGCTTGTTTGCAAGCATTATGGAAGACGTCATGGAATTTGAGACTTTCAAACTTTGATACCATCTCTTCAGCCAAAGCTCGTCTACCATGGCCCAAATTACAATTGATCAATATGATGTTGGTGTGATCAGAAACTTCTCTGAATGCAGATATGGCATCAGCAAAAGCAAGTTCAGCTTTTGTCAACTCTTTTCTTCCAAGCCTATTTCGACCCATTTCATTGCAAACCCACCCAATCTTTTTAATTACAGACTGTAATTCAGCTGAGCCTGTAGGAAGTCCAACCAATGCTTTTCTAGCTTCTTCATAACAATTTAGTGCAGTAGAAAGATAGTGTTCTGCATCTGCATCTATATCAGTATAATCTGTCAAATACTTAAATATCCCACCATTCTTAATTTTTGGCATTTCTTTTGAAGTGCTTTCACTTTGACATGGCACCACTTCTTCATGCATTTCCAAACTGCTGCCTTCTCTTGTTCTAGAATTAACAGCTCCAGAGGAAGTTACTCCAAGGTTATCATCTCTAATTCTAGGAGCTTCTATCATAGTATCAAGCTGGAGATATTCACTGTCAGAACCCCTATTCTCCACTTTGTGAAGAGCATGACCATTATCGAAGTCCCCATAGAGAGAGTAAGAGGCATTTTTTAAATAAGATCGTTTACCATGCTTCCTGCCATAAACTACAGAGCGCTTATTTCCACTGCTACTGCTAGCGCTGCTACCACTGCTAGCCCTATCACTTTGGCAGCTGCAATTTACAAGAGAACATGAACTGCAATTCTGAATATACCGACCCAGCCTTTTCTTTAGCCTTTGGACTTCCTTCACAACCTCAGACGACATTCTCAATTCTTTGGCAGAAGGTTTAATGTCTGCTTTTACTGAGAGCTCTTTACCTTTTATTAAATGAAGCTCAACATACACATCTCCAACCAGCGTCCATGCCTTGGCCCAGAATAGGTAAGTCAAAGAGAGACGCTCAAAAGCAAGAGAATCATCACTAGGACTTGATTTTACTCCCTTTGCATCACCAACATATGATATTGTCTTCTCATTATTTTCATTGAATATTTCTAGGGATGGATATTTAGTAATTGAGGAAATAAACCTTGCTTCCTCTAAATGTTGTGGCATTGATCCATAAACAGAACATGCTAATTCTACTACTTTCAACGCTTGATGCAACTGGTTATCCTCCTTATAAGCTTGCCCTAGTGCCAAATAAGATTCTCCAAGCAGAAGAACAAGCTTCCACAGTTTATTATCTATTTTTGATGTTGGAAGCCATTCTCGAATATCACAAACTTCTATACAATCGGTATCACCACATGCACAGACAGAAAAGTTTACAGATGAAGGTGGCCTATCATGATTATTACTAACCCTATCAAGCAACTCTACTTCAGTGCCTTGTAGTTGGCGCATCCATCTAAGAGATTTAATAGCTTGTGAAACATGATGTACTGCAGCTAACTTGGAGGAGATTGGATGAGCAACAGTTTGAACCACACATGCAGAAGCCGGAGGCTTTTTAGACACTGCAAATGTTTCACTACCACTAGAACTTGGAAGGGATTCTTCTAAATCTTTTGATTCTGTGTCATTTGATGCTATCAAATTTCTGCAAATAGATACAGTTTCCTGCAGCGTCATCTTTGCAGGAGTCTCTGATATTTCATAACGAGAGTGGTTTCCACTCAATCTATCTTCTGCGACTGGCAAGGAGAAATTGTCATAAGCAACTGATTCAGATAAACCACAAGAAGAGTCCAAGGATTCTACTGGGACTGTAACTTCGCATTCTATTGGAAGTGATTCAGATGTCAAATTCAATTCCAGCTCCTCTTCATGATTCAAAAGAAGTCTTGCAAATTGCTCATGAGCATATGCCCGCACTACCTGAATGTATAATACTGGTTACATATATCATTTGATGCAACAAAGGATAATTATAGAAGTACTAAATAAATAACAGTAAGTCAACTGATTCTACACACCAGATGATCTGGATCATCCAAGTATTCCAAACATTTCCTGAAGAATCTTGCACACTTAGTCCTATTATTAGGTGCCTGTATCAGAAATATTAAAAATTAATAACACCAAACATAAAAATGATATAGAGTATCATAAGCAGTCTATGATCGTATTTTTATCATACCATGGAAAGAGAAAGCCTATGAGCAATGCGATAAAGAAGAGTTCCCAATGAAAATAAGGAATCACTTCTCTCTCTGTTCAATAAGGAAGGAAGGGACATTGAGCTATCATCACAATTGTTGGAGGTGTGGTTCTTTGGAATAACAGAAATATCAAAAAGTTGAATCACATCTTCACCAGCACTTTTATAAAGCTGTAAAAAGATGAATTCAGATATCAAAACAATCATTTGTAACAATTTTAAGAAAAAGATTTCTTCAAATAGAAAGTAAATAAATGTAATACACGGAAGACAAATTATTTTTCTACCCAGTAGGCACCAGGATCCTGCTTGCAGTTTTCTTCAAGGAACCTCAGAACAGAGAGGCCATTTTGCTGAACAACATGAGGATGAAAAGCAGGAGTTCCATCTTCTGAGATGCCTTTTAATAGAAATATATCATCTGTTTTAAGAAGTTCATAACCTTGAACAACACCATCTTGATGATAACAGATGGCCAACTCGGGTACACTCGCCATAACATTGTCAAGCCATGCTTCAAGCCAAGTTAATGGAGTTACCTATCAAAACATAGGAAGAAACAATGAAAATTTTGCTGAGCATGAAGACCGTAAAGAGTTCATGGAAGTTTTTATTACCTGTCTTGTTACATCCCATAAATGCAAGCTCACAGCAACATACTTTTCATTACTGAAGAGAAGCAAGTCACTGCCTAAGAGCATTCGGAAATTGTGAAATTGCCAAAACAGAACCCTTAAAAATCCATCATTATGCACCCTTTTATGCTTCTCAGATTCTTGAACTGAGCATCTAGGCTTTTCACCAACGCGTGAAGCCTTTTTTACTGGATGATGATCCTTATTTCTCTTATTCTTTTTACCTTCCCAAAAGAAGCCATCTTGTTTGACTTGTGGATACTCTGAACAATGGTTGTATCCTTCATTCTCAGTGGCACCATCACGCTGCCCCATAGAATGTGATGTGCCAGACCCAGGAAGTACAGATGAATTTGACTGCCCCTCTGATGAAGAATGATGAGTTGGTGGACAATCACAAGCCTCCATTCTGACTGAATGCATAGCAAAATTCAGAAACAAAGATTGATCTGCATGCTTTGGTTGATTTTTTTGTCTCCTAACCAACTTTTCTCCCTCTTCCAAGTCAGGCCTGTGTGTCATGACATAATCAAGATACTGAAAAATTTACAAGATAAGCAATAAAGCTAGTGTAGAGACAGAAACCCGGTGTTCAGGACAAGAGTCTGTCCAATACGACGAACTGCAATTGATAATCGAGCCTTAGAATACGGCATTTTGAAGATCTGCTTCAGAATGTCAGTAGGAGCAATCACATCTATCTCATCCCCATATTCCGCTAAACCAGATACAGCAAGAGCTTCACATTTCCTAGTAAGGTTTGATGAAATAGTATCTCCTTCCCAAGGTAACTCTACAACTCATTATCACAAAGTTTTACTTTCAATCATTGTGAATTCAAGTAAAAAGAAGCAGACAGATGAATATTTGCTTTTAATTAGCATGAAAGACTTGCAAATCAAATAACAAAACTAACAATTCTGTAGAAATATTGTCAGATTATGGTTCATTTAGTATTAGTTTTCAAGATACAAATAGCAACTTCAATGAGAAAAACACAAAATCTCAACACATTCTTCAGATAGAGTGTGCATCATCAGTGACCAAAGAGAAACAACATATAAATGACACTTCATTTGATCCTTCCAATTATATGACACCCTTTCCCATCATGAGATGATACAAAATTCATTGAACTCTAACAATTCCTAGGTTAACTCAGCTTACTTATCCAGCTCAACTTAAAGCAAAATTAATTCCCTAAACTTGCATCTTTCCTACAAAACCATTAGTGCTTCAGAAGACATCCTTGTAATCACAATAACAGTTACAATATATTATGCTAATTATATAGCCTTCTCAATGTGATGCAATCTCTAGGTTAAAGTCAACACAGGCGGACACTATATAGTCCAGCCTTCACATTAACAAGCTGCTTTGAATATATTCAAGCATCCGTATGACGCTCACAGCCTCACACAGATTTTTTATGATAATGATAATGATAACAATGAAATTGTTCCATGACTCTTTATAAGCAATAGGATTTAGTTGCAGGAAGTTTAACATGTGAGTTTTAGCTGTTAACTAATATTTTAGAAGTCAAAGTTTCCACATTTGAAATTCCAAGTCATAACTTCAATCCTCAATTTGAAAAATCACAAAAATTCTCTTCTAGCATCAAGCATGCCCTTTATAAATTATGTGATTATGATTCTTAAGCAAAATGGGAAATAAATCCTCCAGTTTCATTATTGTATTACTTTCCACTTAATTGCCATGCAAGTTAAAGCAATTGAGTCTTAGAAACAAAAAAAAACCCACATGTGCATCTTTCTAAAACCCACAACACAGAAATGTTCATGTTCGTATAATTTACAAATTCTTAATAATATTAAGAAAGTCATTTTCTAAGCTTATCTTCCTTCACAGAAATGAAATTCAACAACCTCAAAATCAATGCCAATCGTTAAACTAAAAGAACTTAAGAACTACAAATTTTTGTTTATCTCAAATAAAAATTAAAGAAAAAGGATACCTCCGGTGGCCTTAGATTGTATAGCACCAACAGGAAGAACCTTCTCCGGCAAGTTTGAAACAACCGGAAGTGTATTCAAATCGGTCTCCGTCGGCAGCATCCGGTACCTCGGTGCACTTACTCTACACAACCAAAAGCACAAATTACACAAACATATTTATATAAACAAACACGTATAGAACTAGCGAAGGTGAGAGAGAGAGAGAGAGAGAGAGAGAGAGAGAGAGAGAGAGTGTTACGTTTCGCTAGAAGGAACAAGAGCGGAGTTGAAAGCGTGAAAAGATTTATCGGTAGGGACAGGAATAGAACCGCAGAGAAAACCGACAGGTTTCGGTCTAACAATTTCGAGTGTTCCAATACATTGAAGTTCTCTTGAGCCATCAATGGAGCTTGATGGTGACGAAGGAGGTGACCGTTTCTCCATGGATTTTTTTATTGTTTATTAATTAGTTCTTCTGTCTTCAATTTCTCCCGTCTGTTTCAATTCAATATTCAGCTCAGATTCTCCTGTTGCTGGTTGTTCTGTGTTCTCTCGTTTGTTTCTGTTCTGGAAATCGCCCGAAGCTACCAGGTGGAATACAAACGTCGTCGTGTAGAAAAACTGGGTTGATTGAGTACAAGCTTAAAGCCCAAACGTAAAAGATTGAAATTAGGCCCATATTTAGTAGGATTATGTTTTTAAGCTTTTAGCCCAAGATGGTTCGGGCCGAATTCAAAAGGATGTTTTAAAACACAAATTGTTTAAGATTTAAAACACAAATTGTGTGCTGCCGTTTGATTTTAGACAAAACAGGCGGAGCTTACGCGGCATTGCTGCGGGATATATATATATATATATTACTAGTTTGTCGCCTTGCGAAATATTTTTTAAAACATAGATAATATAATAAGAAAAGTGAAAATATTATTTTGAAAAAATAATTAATTAGTCTCTAAATTTTGATCAAACTAATTAACTCGTCTTTATATTTTATTAATATTAATTAAGAGTCTTTTAGATTTAATTCCGTTAAACTATTAAATCCTTCTATTTACTTTTTTATTATTTTGCCTTTAAAATGTGTAAAGGGATGAAAATAACCTCACAATTACGTGGAAAGGACAACAATATCCTGAATTACCTCGCTATAATAATTATTTACAGACTGAAAAACTCGAAGGAAGCTCAAGTACCAACAACAACAGCTGAGACTTCCATTCGCACAAGCTTTATAGACCTAGAAACCCAACAAGGTCATAATTGGATGGTAGTGAATTGGTTGGTGACAAAATTATGGGGAATTTTTTTTAACGAAAAAAAATTTAAATAACATAAAAAGTTAGCAAGTTTGAATCGTTTCCTTTGCTTTTTTTTTTTTTTTTAAACTAAAAGGAAAATTGTAATAAATAAAAATCATCATACTTAATTAACCTTTTTCTCATTTTCTTTTTTCTTTTGCATTTTCCCAGCGATCAATCACCATTTACAAAACCACCAAAGAAAAAAAAAAAAAAGCAGCCGAAAGCTTTCTTCTTTTCTTCATCCTTTCAATTTCTAGGTTTCTTTAAACTCACCTAAAGAAGCAAGAAGCTACCGGTTACCGGAGCCAGTAGCCCTACCTCGACCTCTTTTAAAACCATCAGAAGGCAGCACCGTCGATGAAGAGAGAGAGAAAGAAAAGCCATGTGGTGATGTTAATGGTCGATGAAAAATCTGAATCGTATTTTCTTGGCCTTCCTCTCTTCTTTTTTCCTGAAAAATCTGCACTACTTCCACTAACTCCACCTGTAATTTTTTCAGGCACTTGCCATCACTCTTGTTTTAATCACGTCTTTTCTGCACAAATAACCTCAAATTACCATACAATGGCAAGGATTATTTGCTGTTTTTAGAAGTAATCTTAATAAAAAGATACCTAAGTGCTTTGTTTTATATTTTTGCTGTTTTTTTCCTAGACAAGAGAGATTATGGTATAATGTATAATACCTAGGATATTATCGTCTTTTTCTACATAATTATGAGGTTATTTTCGTGTTTTCACACATTTTAACTGCAGAATGATGAAAAAGTAGATGGAATGACCTAATAGTTTAACGGAATTAAACCTCGGAGACTTTTAATCAATATTGATAAAATAAGAGGACGAGTTAATTAGTTTAGTCAAACCTCATGACTATTTAATTATTTTTCCTAATATTTATACTTTTTAAAGAAATATGATGAAATAAATAGTACAACATGTAAAAGTTATATTAAATAAATAATTTTTTTTTCAAAAATTATAAATAGTTGGATATTTGATATTTTAGAAGCTGTTTGAGTTGTAGCTTTGTAAGATTTAAGGTAAAATATTGTAATTGTACAATCAAGAAAAGAATGAATATTAAAGCTATTAAATTTATTGCATTTGATCTATTTTATTTTTATTTTACATTGTGTTTTCAAAGTTTTATTTCTATTTTTAATGGTACAGATTTTTGTATACAGACAAAAAAAATTCACATTTAGTCCTTTTTATATCACTTTTTACTACAAAAAATTAATAAATATATAAATATGTACTCATTTTTTGTGGTTTTAATTTTTAAATTTCACCGAATAGGTAATACAATCTTTAGTGATTTATAAATTATTTTTCATAAATGTCTCATACATTTTTCCGTTAATATAAAAAAAATTATTAAATAATCAAAGGATAATATTGTATAAATTGAAGCCATAAGGTAAAATTATTAAAATAGTAGTAAAATGATATTCAAGAAAATAATTAATTCGTCCCTGACGTTTGACCACACTAACTAAGTCATCCCTGCAGTATGACAATATTAATTAATGATATCCGAGGTTTGCCTTTTTCAAACCACTTAGTCCTTCCTTCTATTTTCTCCAGATTTTTCCGTTAAAACTTTTAAAAAAGACTAAAATAAAGAATGAATAATTAATTCGTCCTTAAAGTTTGACTAAACTAACTAAGTCATCTCTGCAATTTAGCAATATTAATTAATGATCACTGGGGTTTATTTCCGTCAAACCATTTGGTCATTCTATTCATTTTCTACTATTTTTTCTATTAAAACCTTAAAAAAGACTAAAATATCATTGCACTTAAGAAGAAAAAGTCTAAACTAACCTAGATTATTTGTTTTATAATGGAATGACAATTAAGTCTTAACAAATTTACAACTAGAATTCTGCAAAAATGGTGATTTTTTTTTTTCTAAAAATATTCTTACTATTTCTATGGTACTACCTTCATTTCATTAGTTTTAGTTTGTAATGGATATATAAAATAACTTGTTCTCTTTAATATTGATACCTCAAATTGAATGCCTATTATTTTTATTGAAATTAACTCGATGTATATTTTTCTTTTTCATCTTTTTGTAGGTGGCTCAGGACAGTAAAGTGACACATTATGTTGATCAATTTTTTTTTATTTGGGTGAATATCAAATAATCAGTGTATACCTTGACCCTTCATTTTCCCTCCACGGCAAATGGAAATTCTAACCTAGGCTAGTTTAGTCTTTTTCTTCTTAAATGTCGTGTATTTTACTCTTTTTTTTTCAAGATTTTAATGAAAAAATTTGGAGAAAATAGACGGAATGACCAAATGGTTTGACGGATGTAAACTTCCGAATCATTAATTAACATTGTTAAACTGCAGAAATGACTTAGTTAGTTTGGTCAAACCTTATGGATAAATTAATTATTTTCCTTTCTTAAGTGTCAGGGTATTTTAGTCTTTTTAAAGATTTTAATGGAAAAATATGGAGAAAATGGACAGAAGGACCAAGTGGTTTGACAGAGGTAAACCTCGGAGACCATTAATTAATATTGTCAAATTATAAGAATGACTTAGTTAATCTCGTTAAACCTCAGGAATGAGTTAATTATTTTCCCATGATATTATTGTAATTAAAAAGATGTCAAAAGGCTAAAGTGAAAATGTGATATTATATTAAGGATGGATGAACAAATCACTATTGTGGCAAAATAATTTCTCACATCTATTGTATATATCGAAGTCATAAGAGTAGAATTCTGAATCGATGACAAAATAGCATTATCGTAATTAAAAAAATATCAAAAATTAAAAAAGATATCAAAAGCTTAGAGTGAAAGGATGTTGTTGTAATTAAAAAAAATATTAAGGGCTAAATGGAAAAATTACTATTGTGGCAACAGTAATTTCCCCATGCGGCTTAGATAAATAGGAATATGATACTATTTATATTTTTATATTTTTATATTTTTTTCTTGTATTTTAATTTTATAAAAAACTTTACTATATGAAAATTTATTACAGGCTACTAATAAAACGACCTGAAATTCAAGTTCGTAGGATTTTCATTTAAAAACTAAATTTTTATTCCAACGAATGAAATTCAATGGAAAATATTTTATTATTGTTAAACCAGACCTGTAAACCAGTTTGAATTTTTTGAAAACCAAGTGAAAAACTTGTAACCAAGCAAAAATCGAGTAAAATCACTGAGTTGGACCAAACTGGTTCGAATCGAACCGAAATAGTCTAGAAGCCTAGATTTTTCTTCCCTTTTCTTCTTCTTTCTTTCTTCTTTCTGGGTCGAGGGACAAGCCCATTGCCGACCTCGTCCTATCCCTCTTTCTCTTATTTTTCCGGTCACCAGAGATGAGTGCAACAGAGTTCTTTGCGCCGCCTTCTCTCTGCCGTCGCGCCTCAACTCCCCTCTCCCTGTGTTTTCGTTCGAGTGAATCGCAATAGCGCCACCAGCCTCCAGTCGCTGCTCAACGTCGAGTCCTCTACTCGCTCGTGACTTCGGTGAGGGTTGCAACGTAGGCGAGCTACAGTCTCTTTTCGGCGATCAATAGCAACGTTAATGGTGGCACTTGGCTCCTGTCGAGCCCACTTCGATCTAATAGAAGGCCGATCTGGCTCAATTAACACCAAAAATGGACTCCTGACAAAAAATCGAGCCAAATGGTGTGAAGAGTGCTCGAATCCAATCAACCATGGTTTGCCGGCTACCATAGACGGCGGTGACGGCATCAGTCCGAAGATTGACCGGTGAGTCTTAGGCGAGGCCCCAAGAGGCAAAATCATCTTCTCCTCGAGCGGATCGTGGAATCATCGTCCGATTTTTGATTGGTACGCTCTAAGACCTAGTTCCTCATTTTGGTATAAATTCCAAATTTAAAACTATTATATGATTAAGTTGATTTCGACTAAATAGTTAATCGAATATAATTCTTGTTAGGGAATCACGATAGACATTTAACTATTTAGCTACTATTAATGTGAAAATTAACTTGATGGTGATTGCTATGAATCATGGTATTAGAGGAAAAACTAGGTGCTAAATTACTGTTAAGCAAAATTTTTAGGAGAAGTATTTAAATTAATATGCAATTGAAGCTATGAGTTGAATTCTTATATAGTAATGATTAGATTAATGTATTTCTTACAAGCTTGATAGGGAGATTGTAGTTTTCTTATTATGACAAGAACTATTTTGTTTGCTTTTATGAGTTGACAGTACGAAGGTTTAAAAGCAAGGTTGTAAATTTAGTTTTTGGTAGGGTAGTGAGTTAATTAATGTGAAAGTATAAAAATTTAATCAAGAAATCTAGACTTTTAGGGAGATTGTTAGTGTTTCTTATTATCGACAAGAACTCTTTTGTGTTTGGCTTTTTATCGAGTGTGACATGCTAAGCGGAAGGTTCTAAAAGCAAGGTTGTCAATTTATGTTTGTTGGTAAGGGGTAGTGAGTTAGATTGAATGTGAAAGTACTAAAAATCTTAAATCAAAGAGAATCTAGGACCGTTTTAGATATGCGCAGACGAGGTCTTTAACTTTGACTAGAATTGGTTTAGTGATTTTTTATTTTATTAATCAGGAAGTGATGTCTTTGTATCAAATTAGTTGTATAGGAAAATGGTTAGGATAGCATATAGAATTATGAAGTTTTAATAAAGAACTGCTGATTTTCTGTCACATATGACAGCAAGACATCTGCTAGTTTTTGTGAATATTTCTGTTGGTAGGGAGATAGTATAATGAAGTTGCATAATGTCTATTACTTTCGGATGGACGTAACAAACATGGAAGATGGATGTAATGAAGTTGCATATCTATTACTTCATGGAACTAAACAACATGGAAATGGATAAGTCCCGATTATAAACATGAGAAATCTTGAAATGGTAGCAACCAAATTGCTTATTCTTTTTATGAGTTTTGGAAATATTAAGATGAGGACTAATGTCGCATACTTGTATCTTGGTGGGAAATGGATAATTAAACATTTTTAGGACACTTTTTAGCTTAGTAACTGAGATGTTTGCTGAATTGGTAGCAACTAGCTAGACCAAATGCAATATGTTTGGGAAAAGTAGAGCTTGCCTAATGTTATGAATTTAATCTTCAGTTGGTAATCAATTTAATAAGGATTATGATGATAAATTTTGATATAGAGAATGTGAGTAAGTTTTCATTGAGCGTTATTAACTAAGGAATATAAAGTTATGGCTTGATATAAACCCTGGATAATGATTTAGCAAAAAGGCTTATGACCAATTTAGTTATTGTATAATTTTGATATTTGGAAATTTCAAATGACTTACACATTAAAAGTTGCGAATTCACTTAAAGGATGTATTTTATTGAATTGTAATTTAATTTAAGCATTGGTTCTTAGTGAACATGCTAGAATTTTAAAGAATGTCTAAGTATGTTATTTATACCTTAAGAAAGAATGTTGATAATAACGTGGTAACAGGTTTGGAAGTTACTTTAAGTTGTAAATTGATGTGATTACTTTGGGTGGAGGAAGGGAAATAAATTTATTTGATTGCTCGATGGATGGACTGTGTGCTTTGATTGAATAATACTTAGTGTTATTGGATATTTAAACAGGTCGATAGTCCCATTTTTAAGGAAGGTGTTGCCAAAATTTCGAAAGAATCTAGGCTAGTTGTATTTAATGGACAAATTAATAGGTTTATTTGGAATAATTCTTTAATTTGATATATTTGAAAATAAATCTCTTTATTTACTTTAGTTATTTCCTTTGCATTTATAATTTATTAGATTGTCCGAGTTTGCCCATCGCTCCTGCGAATAAAAATCTGAGAGCTTCCTCTCTTCTTCATCACTGTGAATACTAATAAACAGTGCACTATCATCTGCATCATGCATAGTTACATTACCGCATAATGCTATAATTTCGACTTCACTGTGAATACTAATAAACAGCGTGGCACTATCATCTGCATCCAATGGCATAGTTTTACATTACCGATCATCTGCATCATGCATAGTTACATTACCGCATAATGCTATAATTACATATTTATTTAATTAGTAATTATTTATTTTTATTGTTATAGCATAAATTTTCATTACTTAATACTTAATCATATATGTGCATATTTATGTCTTTGCATAACAATACTTGTTTATAAAATGTGCTTGCATTTAAATGCCATGTTTGATTAGATGTGTTGTAATGATGATATGCCGTGTTTGTGTGAAATTGGGATGAAGTGGGTCATCATTGGGTTTGTGAGGGCGGTTTTTGATATCGTCGGCCATATAGGGGGGGGGATCGGCGCCCCCGTGTGCATATGATAATATGGATTATACGGAAAACCACGGGGTGGCCTCCTTTTGGTATGGAAAGAAAAGAGAGTATAAAAAAAAATGAAAGGGCTGGTCAAGTGAGGATTAAACCGATTGGTCACGTATGGGGATCGGCTCCCTAGTGCACACATCATGAGAAGATGGGTTATGTGTGAGGACGACTCATCGGGGGTTTCGGTAACGCCACTAACCAATCTCCACTTGTTTGATTACCTGAAGGTGTAATTACTTGTGGATGCTGATGTTGTACCATATGCTTGACCAACTGTGCGTGCATTTTAGTATTTTAGGATGCATTTCATGTGAATGCTTGTTTTAGTATTTTAGGATGCATTGTCTGTGAAGATGCCTTGGTGTTATGGCAGATATTTTATTTTTCAATTATAAAGATGTCATTTCTTTTTTGTTTAACTTTTTCAGGAAGTAGGGAATGTCCCTATCAGTCGGGTTAAGGCTGCTGCAATCTTCTCCGCCGGCATGGGCTTACAAAAGTAAATTTCTAATTTCTATAGTTTTTAATTAATTAATGTCATTGTAAGATATAAGACATTTCCACTAGCTTCTAGATTATTATCGAACTCGTCAGTTGTAGATTTATGTAGGCGCTTAAGGTGTAATTACTTGTGGATGCTGATGTTGTACCATATGCTTGACCAACTGTGCGTGCATTTTAGTATTTTAGGATGCATTTCATGTGAATGCTTGTGTTATGCAATATTTATTTTTCATTATAAAATTCATTTCTTTTGTTTAACTTTTTCAGGAAGTAGGAATTCCCTTCAAGTCGGTTAAGGCTCTGCAATCTTCTCCGCAGGGCTACAAAAGTAAATTTCTAAATTTCTATAGTTAATTAATTAATGTATTGTAACATATAAGAATTTCACTACTTCTAGATATTATCGAACTCCGCAGTTGTAGGATTTATGTACCTTTAATCGTGCATTAAAACAAACATACTAATCTATGAATTTATGAATATCTTAACTGTTTATCTAAGGGTTGTATGAAACAGTAGCCCATATTATGAACGAGGTGTATTTCAAATAGGCCCAAAATATGTTTCATTTATATGTTTGAGATTGGGTCAAGATTGTGTGATTAATTGATATATATATAAAATAATATGGGTTTACTGTTCCTAGAAATCCATTTGACATGTATTTATGTTATGGTTTAAGCTTACTACGGGCCTCGGAGATGTCAAGCTTACCTGGGCCCTAGTGCCGTTTCAGGCCCACGATTTCACCAATAAATTTTGGTTGAATAGATGTAGTCTTCCAACAATAAACTTCATTTATCAAAATTAAGAAACTTTCATTTTTAAAATATATTTTTGTGCGAGTCTCCCTTTCCCTTATAGAATTTTTTTTCATTTATTATTTATCTCTCTCAAATCAAATACCTATAAAAATATAATAAAGCAAATATGTAATATAACATTAAGCTAGTAATTTGGCTTCCAATGTGTTTTAATAAAATTATGTCAAAAATTCAAGTTTTTGTTTTTTTGTTTGGCAATACTCAATTGGAGATAGTATTTAAATAAAACACTTTTGATAATAACGATTTTAGATATCCTATTCTAATAATTGTTAGAGGTATAGCTAGGGATAGAAGAAGGATAGTTATTTAGCTAGGGATAAAAGAATGACAGTTATTTTAGGATATTCGCCCTCACTCTGATCCGTTTAATGAGGATATGGATAGATACAAATAGATTTGTGACGAAACGAATAATGAAATTACTATTTATAACGGATACTAGTAAAGTATAGGTCACTGTTTACTCATTACTCACTATATTAAATGGGTCTAGTCATAGTTACATGCGGATACCCTACTCATTATTAGGTAAAAGGTGTATTTTAAATAAGTTCATAGTTGGATAATTTAATACTTATGGATACATTATCCATTTAAGAACTACTTTAAACAAGTTTGAAATAAGTACGAGTAGTAAAATTTTAAACGAGTCAGATGTGGGTACTTAAACCGTTATTTAAACGAGTTTAGGATGGACATGAATAGTAAAATTTTACACGAATGTGAATACAAGTAGCTCAAAATTTGCGGATACACATTTTCGTCCCTTGAATCAACTCGCGTCAGTTAAACTAAAGGATATTTATTTTATATTCATAGTAAAAAGGTATAAAACAAATTTTAATTGCTTAACATCAATTTCTATTAATAAATCTTATGGTAGAATAAACCTATTAATTTCTATTAATGTAATTTGTGTTTATTAATATATTTTTAAAAAAGTTATTAATAAGTTTATTATGGCTGTAATTGTATATTATACCTTAAGTTTTATCGGTGGTGGAGCTAGGACCCTAGGGTCAAAGATGACACTTATGTATAATATATTTTTTTAGTACAAGAAATTTAAAAATAGATTGAATTAAATAAAAGTCTACCACTTCCATTCATAATACCAAAAAAAAAAAAAAACAATTATATGATTTCTTTTTAAGAAAATCACATTTGTCCTCTACGTTATTCAATATTTTGAAACTGTTGAATAATTAGCTCATTGTCAATGCTACTAAATGCCTCTCTTTCTGTATAAATGATTAAATAATCATTCATCAAAGTATCTTATATATATCCGATTGCACAACCGATTTTTCATAATCTTATTTGCAGAAAATGCTTTCTCTATAGTCTATGTGGCAATAAGTAAAATTAATGCTAACTTAATAAGTCAGCACACGAATGAATAAACAATATGCCTCTCTCAACTAACTCTTATCTCTTAAAATATCAATTTTAATTTTTTATATACTTAAAAAGGCACTCAAATTAATTTAAAGGGGTTCACAGTTTATAAATATATCAATTTAAGGGGTTCACTTTATAAATATATTAATAGTTGCTTAGAAAAAAATTTCAAGTCAACTATATGTGGCTCCGCTACTGAGTTTTATCATCCTTTGGATTTTCCTTAACCAAAATTGAAAAAGGATTTTACATGCATTTTAGGATTAGACTTTAAACTCAAAATGAAATCCTATTTGAGACATAATTAATCATATGTGGAGGCCCTTTCAAAAAAAAAAAAAAAAATTGTATGTGAAGGCCAATTTAAAAACTAAAAGACCTTGATATTCAATATATTTTTAGAAACATATATAACTTTTTTTGTTAGAATTTGTAGTAATGCAATTCACAGTTTCTGCTTAGGAATTTGATCGTTTGTATGGCATATGTCTCAGATTTCATCTTCATAATAAATCTCCCTTCTATGTTTAAGTAACCAAGTGTAAGCGTCTTCCTGAAAATTATTAACGTCTTTAAAAGTTGTGAGTCAACGCCAAGCTGGATGATACTATAGTTATACTAAAATCAATTTAAAAATCCAAATAAGTGAAAATTATAAGACTTAGGTAAACTTAAAGACCCAAAACTTATAGTTAGAAGATGGATATTCAGTTCATACGATTAACGATTTATCGAGTTTGCATTTATCGATTTGGCCATTGAGTATTTATAGTTAACTAACTGATTTACATATTTACCAATTTATTGATGGAATTTTAACTTTTATTGATCGATGTACCGAATTGGTCAATTTATTATACCAAGATTGCTTTTTGAAAAAAAAAAAAAGGTAACATCACTTTAAGTAAATCAATAATCAAAGTAAGTGATGTTAATGTCCCCTGAACTTACTTTCCCAATATATATCTTTCTTCTTTCCTAATTAATTGTCCTTAAATTAATTAGTCTCTCAAATTATTTCTCAGTGATTTAATTTGATCACACGATCAACGTGGAATTGAGATCCGACAAAGTTGTTTAAAAAATCCCTAAAGCTAAGATACGATTTTCTTAACAATTCAAAATTAATACTTCTTCTTCTTCTCAAATATGGGTATGTTGTATCCAAAAATATGATACTCACTACTTGATGATCTTAAATCACTCTATTTCTTCTCTTCTTCTCAAATCTAAGCAAATAGTATAAAGAATACAATAAACAAAGGTTCAAACATTCATAGAATTTCATGGTTCTGGTTCCCGATCTTGCTAATGATTATAGGGATACAGACAAATTTTGGGATTCATCCCTATATTGTGAGGCCAAATTAACTAAAAGCAACCTTCTCCTCCTTTTTAACCTCCTACTTCTTTTTCTTTTTTTTTTTTAAATGTAATTTTGCCAATGTGAGTTGTGTGATTATCCTCATCAGCTAAATATCATTAAACTAGAGCTCGGCTCGTTCACTAAACAAGTCGGCTCAAGTTCGATTCGAGTCAAACTTTTTCAAATTTTTTTTCAAGCTAAGCACAAACAGCTTGCCAGCTGACTCAACTCATTTATACCCTTACTCACAGCTGATGACTCTAATGGGAGTTAGAATTTTTTCTAAAATATTAAAGAGGATTATCAATTGGTGGAAAAATCTTTTTTTTTTTCAAAAGCAATATTTTGTTTGGTTTATTATTAAAACGTGATATCATACATAATTTTTTTTATAAAGCCTTAGATATAAAGGGAACATGTTGATCGTCTGTAGAATCACTTCTATAACTCTTTGAGTATATAAACAGATTGTAATAGTATCCACCCTGCGAGGAATCCTCAATCTTTTCAGGGTATAACAAATAAGCTCAAACTATTGGAACCACGTGAAACTCTTTGTTTCACATGTATTTAGGTATATTTCTTCTCTAGTGGGACATAGACCCTTTAAACCAAAGCACCTTTTACCCTTTGCATATAATGGCTCTAGAGTTGGGTCCTTATATTATATTGGCCATAATGAATGTGGAACCTTACTATACTCATGAGCTTTATTTTTCACTAGGGGTGTGCAAGGGACGGGTCATAATAGAGATTATAGAATTCCTAATCCCATTCTAAAATTTTGAGACCAAAATAATAGAGTCTCAATCTCATCATGGTAATCAATTAGTCTCGTTCTGTTCTATCCCATTATTTAGGATGAGATGAGATAAGAATTCGGGTTCATAATACAATATGGGATAGGTTGGGTAAAAAATTTATCAGGATTTTCCATATTCAAATCAATATATAATATTTTGGTTTAAATAAAATGAGAATCAAATATGTTTCTTAATAATAGTAAGAAAGAGTATACGATAACTATATAATAACTAACCTTGTCATATTCAAAAGCAAGCTTACAATTCTAGTAATAATAAGATAAAAAAATTAACTATCAAAATAATAAATAAATAATAAACAAAAATGACATATAAATAATTATTATCTACTATCCATTATCCAAATGTTTAAATAAAAAATCTAATATTCAAATAAAATGTGTGTAAATAATAATTATATACTATAAATATCCAAATAATAAGCAAATAAAATAAATACTAAATTAACTAAAATTATAAATATCTCCCTACAAAATTATAAATGTCTCTTTAACTATCCAAGTTTGCCCTTTGAAGAAGGATTTAAGAAAGATCAAGATCTTGAATAATTTCTAAAAATCACAAAAAGCACAAACAATAATAAAATAAGTTGTAATTTCAATATGTAAATCAGTTTAATAATAGTTTAAAGAAAATAAAAGTTAATTTGTCTTTTTAAAACTTTGCAAGCTCTTCAATTTGCTCTTCAATTCTAATAGTGGATATAGAATTTTTACCCAATTTTGGCAACAAATGAGGACCTCAATTGTTTTAGGAGTCAAAGAACAAAATAAATCTAAAATTTTTCCACCAATGCTGAAAGCAGACTCATACACTATGGTAGAGGATTGAATAGCCAAAACATCTCTAGCTACTTTGGCTAGAGTATGATACCACGCTGCAATTTTCTTTCACCACAATAACAAATTGAAAGTCATTATAAACCTCTCACGTTGGTCCTTCAAGTACTTATCCAAATCTGAATCAATACTCAAATTATTTTTCTTCTCCAATTCTAGATACTCATCAATCTACACATCATTTGCATTGAACTCCTTATAACCTTGGCTCTCCATATGAAAACTTTTACAAACATTTTGTTCTTTCTCATACTCAGAGATCAACGATTTTAAATTTTTAAGCACTCTTTCAACTAACTTATTTGTTGTAGCCTCACAAAAAAATCTCTGATACTTCACCTTTAAGTATCTCAACTTATATCGAGGGTCCAATACTACTGGTATAAATAACATTACTTTCATTTATCCAATTGACCCTAATATTTCTACAATTTTTCTTTCATTTGCTTTGCCATATTTACAAGTCCTGCATCATCATTAGCCAAAGAATTCTGCAAGCCTTTTAATATAGTATAAATTTCAGGAAAACATATATTTGCAGTAGAATATAATGACCCGGACAATTTCCATGTCACATCATAAAAGCTTTTCAAATATCTAGTCAAGTTTTGAACATTATCCCAATCACCCTCCAAAGGCAAAGAATCATCCAATTTATTACTATATGTGGAATCCAATAATTCAAGTCTTTCAAATATTTTCCTAAAATGCAGAGCAGTTTGTAACATTCAATAAGTTGAGTTCCATCTTGTTTCACAATTCAAAATTACATAAACCTTATACTCATATATTTACAGGCAGCTCTTACTTTATTAACTGAAGGCATAACAATTAATTTTCATACCACTTTTAACTATCCACGTAAAATACGTGCAACATATCTCAAATGAAAAGCTCACCATCTAACACAAAAGCATTTTTTTGCTCAAGAATTCTTTTTTGTGCAACACATGTGTCATTAGTACTTGCATTATTAATACTAATACACATAACCTTATTAAACCTCATTCATTCATGCAAAAGTCTAAAACATTACCTAAATTCACACCTTTATGACTTTTTATTAAACAAAAGTTTAAAATTCTCTTTTGCATTATCCAATTATTGTTAATAAAGTGACATGTCGAACACAAATAAGTGATATTTTGATAACTAGTCCAAGTATCAGTAGTAAATGATGGTCTTTGATATCATATAAAATTTGATAAATATCCCTAGCTGCTGTCTACTTAGAAGGTATTTGAAATTCAGGTTGCATTTCTTGGCAAAACTCTTTAAAAATCCTTTCCTCTCTATAAATTTAAAGGGCAACTCATCTTTTATTATCATTCGGACCATAGCTGTCTTCGCAACTTCTTAGTCAAACTTCTAATAATTTAATTTATTTCAATCCCCTTATTCTTACTCATTAAGCGCAATCTTGTTTGCCTCTCATACATATGGCCACCTCTAGTCTTTTCTAACAACTATTGTTATCTCTAAAATTCTTCCAAGTGCAAATCTTGTTTGCCTTTCATCCATATGGCCACCTCTAGTCTTTTCTAATAACTATTGTTATCTCTAAAATTCTTCCAAAACTCGTTTTAAAAAGTCCGCTTTCCTCTCTATAGTTTTAAGAAAAGGCAACTTCATCCTTTTATGTATCATTCGGGTGGTGACCATAGCTGTTCTTTCGGCAACTTTCCTTAGGTCAAACTTTTATATCATTACTATTATACTTCAATCCCCTTATTCTTACTCATTAAGCGCAATCTTGGGTTTGCCTCTCATACCAGTATGGCCCTCGGTGAGTTTTTCTAAAGCAACTATTGTTATCTCTAAAAATTCGTTCCAAGTGCAAAGTCTTGTTTTGCCTGTTCAATGCGCATGATGGCCACCTCTTGAGTCTTTCTAATTAAGTCATTGGTTATCGTCTAAAATTGCTTCGCAAGTGCAGGCTTAAGAATTGCTTCCATAAACTCAAGTTTGGTACTATATTTTGGAAAGGCACAACAACGTCTGTTCCCACCATAACATGGTGTTCTTGATTATTGCGTTTCAACACCAAATCGAATCAATAACCTAACGTTTTTTGAAATGAACCCGTCAACCCTAGACTTCAACTTAGTTACTAGCACCTAGCAGGATGAGCAAGGAAGTATATCGAAATTGTAATCCTTCAATCATGAGATGCGACTAATCAGGAGATGGTGTTGGTTTGTTGACTTTCTAGTGGGTGGAGCTCATATCGTCTTGTGAGCTGTTTGGTCGTATTTTCTGACGTGCTAGACCAGAAATTTGAAGGCGTTTGAAGTGTCTTGTCAGAACGAGAAGCATCATTGTGATCGCTTTCTCTTTTGACAATGTTTTCAATTATGAATATACAAGATTCCTAACGTGACTTTTAATGTTATATTAAAAAATAAGCTCACAGAAAATAAAAATTACAGGGAATTACATAAAACTAAGTACATATAGAGGAATTGAAGGCATTAAATATAAACACATATAAAAAATAACAGGAATATTAAATTTCTCCGTACTTTTTTCCAGAAAGCCGAACCTAATAAAATAAATTAATAAAAGATTGATTATCAATTGACAAACGAACAATTAATAACTAAAAGAGGTAAAAAAAAAGCCCATAAATAAAAGTTATTATCAAGTGAAAAGAATTTAATGTAACCCACATAATATTATAGAACAACAGACTTAGTCCACTGCTTTGTATTTTTATGTTAAAATCAGTTTTAGTTTGTTTGTTCTTGGAGGTAAATTTCACTTATTAAGAAAACAAGGGAATTACCCATGCCGATTAGAGAGACATGACGAGAAATGTATAAGTATAATGTTTTCGACCATATCTCCTATGGAATTGTTTAGTATTATTTTTTTAAACTGAAGAAAATTGCACTTTTCATTCGTTTTACAAGCGCAAACGTTTTACTAGAAATATTCAAAAGCAAACAAAGAATTTTGAACCAAAATATTCAAAAACCGAAAATATATGGTTTGGTGGGCATATTAAAGATGATATGAATTAAATGAACACATCACATGACTGATTTCCTTGTTTCCGCATTCAGGTTAAAATATTTCACCACCTTTTGCAATATAATTAAAACATAAAAGTGCCAATTATATGATGGAGCCTGGTCGGCGCTTAGTAGTGCGAATGAAATTATATTCTTCATGTAAATTGACTATTAATTTAATCAGTCTTCCATTCAAAATTCATAACATTGCGTAGCAGTACCACCAGAAAGATAGGCCTATTTAATAATGCGACATATAGTTTATTTAATTTTTGACATCTATTATATTTTTTTTGCCTTTGTCTTGCTATATAGCACAAAACTGCTGCGATTCATGGGGGTACGTAACGCCATCAATAATTCAAGCTGTAAAAGATGATGTATATTTCAACGTTTCTTTAGGAAGGGCAACAAGTTTCAAAACTACTATTATAATAAAATAATAGCCTTAATATATATACAATCCAGGCGAGACCAAAAACAGTAATATACAAGTTTCACATTGAAAATAAAGAAATATTGCAATGGCCTAAGATAGATTTGTCCCCTTCCAAATGTTTCCACAAAGTGGAAGCAAAATTTTCAAAATAAGGCCAATTGAATATACGATACTGGCAAACCTTCAAATAGGCTCAAATTCGAATTCCAAATGTCAAGCAAAAAAATCATTTGCAAGTGGTAAACATGGCAGGAGACCTAATTTAGGCACTAGAAATAGCACTTGCAATACCCAGAGGTACGAAAACTTCCAAATATTCATGTAAAGACGGCATGAAATCTAAACAACACTAAATAAGTCCAAGCATGCCCAAATCAGCATTAGCCAAGCCAAAATGGAACCGCGCTTGAAATTTCAAGCAGCCCAATTAACTATAGAAAATAAAGTAAAAAGAATAAAAACAAAAGAAATAAATAATGTGAACCTTTGAGTAAATTTTTTTGTTTCCGTTTGCTATTAGTGTTTTCCTTTAGGCAAGATGTTTTTAGTTTGTTTTACTCTCTAGGGTTCGCGAACTTTCAAACTCTATCAACAAAGGAAAGAAAGTATTAGAGTAGATGATCAGGAAGGTTGTTTTAGTTCCGAAATAAACTTTCTTTTTTTAAAAGAATTTCAATTAATTTTTTCAGGATTTCTCTTTTATGTGAGATTTTTCAAAAAACAAAACAACATCGGGTCTTGATTAAAATAATACACGGTATAGAAATGTTCGTTTTTGAGACGGCACTTTAGGGATTGAGCACAGAAAGTGGTGTTCTAATCAAAAAGATACTAGTGGCTATTCCAAAAGATTATTTTTATGATGGTAGGATTGAGACTGATTAAATTTACTGTTGACTTTTTTTCGGGTAACAAGAAATTTGGTACAGTTTTGAGAATTGGGTCGAGATCCACAGCTGTGCAACTCCTATTTTCACACACATATATTGCATTGCGTAACCAAGTCCAACATACTTACGGATTAGAGTCTTAAGTCAAGCTAGAGAAAGTCAAAACGTTTCAAGGTTCCAAAACACTATTATTCAAACTTGCAAGAGATGTAGAAGTATCTCATCTACTCTAGCTTGGTACGCCTCCAAATGGGAAGCACTTCAACCTTAAGGGCACGCATAATTAAGCTTCTCATATCTTAGGGGCCCTCCAATTTTTTACCAATTTTGAGAAACCAACTGACCTTAAACCTTATATAAGTTTGCCTACTATTCTAAGGCACCGCTCCAAATCACGTACCTTTTCAGATGATTAATATTATCTCTTTACTTTAAGTATAGCTTAAACTAACAGCTATCTCTTAAGTAACATTGTCACTTAACCAGATTACTCATTTGGATTAAGCACATATCTCAAATGTACTAGGTGTAAATATTGATC
>NW_023590988.1:270832-293106 GCF_014843425.1 Jatropha curcas
CCAAGACCAATGGTTCATATTGTCTCCCGCTCCTGGTTATGGCATCGAGCTCCTCAGTCAGGTCATTTAGATCTAGGACATAGATTTCGTTCTTTTCTAGGAATAGCTCGAAAGGATCGATCAATTCCTGGTCAGGAACAATAGCATTTACCCTGTGATTTGGTAAGGGATTAGTGCTAATATTAGTGCTAATGTTTGGGTTCCTTCTCGGAATAATAGAATCGTTGTCTACTAGATCTTGGATGCGGTTCTTAAGCGTCCAACACGCTTAAGTCTGGTGTCCATTACCCTGATGGAACTCACGGTATTCGTTGGCTCTGTAGTTTCTTGGTAAGGGGTTGGGTGGTGGCCTTCCTTCCAAAGGCTTGATGTAGTTTGCTTTGACAGCCTCTCGGAATACCAAAAGGATTGGCATGCTGAGATCAGTTTATGTTCTTCTTGACTGGCCGCCATTTCTCATGTTTCCCATGTTTCCCACACGTAAAGGATTCGTGGGGGTGATGCTTGCCACTTCGTGGACTTTTCCGGCTGGCTAGGTTTTGTATTTTGAGGTTCCCGGAGTCTTCCTTCAGTTGCCCCATTTGAAGTTAAATCCTCTACCTTCGAGCAGTGGGCGACATGACTCGACTGAAACGTTTGGTTATGTATTGTGTTTGAAGCTGATGGACGTAGCATAGGCAGTAGTAGTTGGTGTTGGTAGACAGGTTGCAGGTTTTTTATTATTATGTCCGCCTGTTCTTATTCTGAAGGTCGGTTAATCATTTGGGCGGCCTTGGCCCTCCACCTTGTAAGGAACGAGGAAAAGGGTTCATTGCTTTTCTGCTTGGTGGTTTCTTGTTCTCTTTGAGTGACATCCACCTCCATGTTATAGTGATATTGTGAATTGAAGGTATTACAGATGTCTTCCCATGTTTTCATCTTAGAGCGGTGCAGGCTAACAAACCACCTCAAAGCAGCACCGGTGAGTGATTGTTGGAACAACTGAGTAAGGAGCTCGCTGCTCAATCCAAACGGGTTAAGGGCACCCACATTTTCAGGTGCGTTTTTGGGATAAGTGGTTCATCAATTTGTTTCCAATGTTGGGCATCTTGAATTTTGTAAGTAATCTTGCTTCCCGGGAACACAGCGACAAGAAGTTCCATGTCCACACCTCTCTTGTGTGTTTAAGGCCAGAACAGATCTTTCTAAGAGTTCTAGCTTTTCTCTCATTTTTCTGAGCTTCGAGCTCAGATGCAGTTGTGGGGGTATTGTCATCCAAAAGTTATGTGTTTGAAAGATGATTGGCAGCTTTAGGTCTTGGGCCTAGAGCAGGCAGGGACCCTTTCCTCCCAAACCGACGGCCCCATTTCCATTACCATTACCCAATTCACTATTAAGGCCGGATCCTTTGGGCAGCAATGCCTTCATTCTATCCTAGCCTGCATTCTGACTTCGAATTGTCCCATTAAAGGGATTTGGATGGTCAGCTATGATGCCATTGGTTAGTTGAAGTTGAGAGAATTGGCTGAAGACTGTAGGTGGTGGCTAGGCGATGACGTTCTGGGCACTTGACAGTGGGGTACCCGTGTAAGTTGGGGTAGTGTATTAGGGCTACAGTAGTGGTATTGTGTTATTAAGGCGGTAACTGGTATTGAGGTAAGATCGCTCTCTTTGTCCAAATGTGCCTTGCTTTAAAACAAAAGATGTTTTGTGTCCCTTTTAGTGTTTATTAGTGTTTATGACTATGTCGGTAGGACATGCGCGACAACAAAAACATTGGTCATTAAATCCGTTTCATGAGGATGATTCGCATTAATTTTTTTTTTTTTTTTTTTTTTTTTTTGTAGGTAAAATGGTGAACTTCCCAAGAAGTCACCCATCATAGGATTTCCATTAAGCAAACACGCTTAACCTTGGATTGTTCCAACTCTCCAAGCCATTCTACCAAAAGGAGTATCTGATGATTAGTTTTCCCCTTTTTGATATATGATTCGCGTCATTCCTTCTTATATCCCGCATTCCTCTACCCATAGTTAGCTTGCCATCTTAGTAGCTAGTCAGGAGCTTTGCTCTACCCCCCCCTTTAAGATTGCTTTGCAGGGTTGGGATGCACAACTCAGAAGTTTGAACAGAAGGAGAAGAAATTCATTTTTTATGCAATGGAGAAAAAGATTCTCAATCGTGCAAATAAATCAACAAGTTTTAATGTTTTTAATCACATTTTACGATTAAGTCCAAATTTCCTTATCAAGTATTCTTAAAGAAAGAACACTCGATTCGTGCTATGATACCCTACAAAACAAGGCACAACAAAAATAATACCCTAAAGCAGGGCAGGTTAGTTTACACAGCAATTGTAGTCCACTTTTATGCAAAAAGATTACATAATTAATATTCCCCAGCAGAGTCGCCAAACTGTGAACCCCTTCCCCTAACCCCAAATATCATAGGCATGTGAATGCATGTGACTAAGGGCAAAAATGCACGTGAATGTATGAGTCGCCACCTTGTTTAATTATATACACAACTAGGTTCAGAATATAAATTTACTAATATAAACGTGTCAAGTCACTCGTGATGAACTACTCGAAGCTCGGCTCATTCAATAAGTTTTAAGGCACGATCTACGAACCCGAGATGGATCCCGAGACCATATCATGCTGATGAACTAACCGATGGATGAAATGTTTTGCAGGGTGAATGAAGTAATTGGACCAATTGAAATGTTTATGTGATTTCAACTTGCCGCTCGGGGTTAAATCCCGAACGTGCCTACGTACTTCCGTCCGTATTTGAATGGAGATCAAAGTCAACGTAGTTCGATAGGCCTTCTTGAAGGCGTTTTGAAGGTCTGTATGTCTTAATTGCATGAGTGTGTGTTATGCTTCGTGCATTGTTGTTAGGCATTTTTGCAAAGGACGATTGATTCGATGTAGAGCGTTCGTTCGGCCAAAAATTGTTGGTTTTAAAGGCATTTGTGCAAAATGGTTGTCGGATTTGTCGCCAAGTTATATTTGGGCATTATTATTGCCAAATGAAATGTTCGGGCTTTTATTTTTGCCGAAAAAATGTTGGTTTTAAGGCATTTGTGCCAAAAATGGTTGTCGGGCGATTTGTCGCCAAAAGTTGATATTTGGGCTTATTATTGCCAAAATTGATTTTGTCGAGCGATTTGTCGCCAAAATGATTGATTTCAAGGCTTTTAGCCAAAGGTGGTTCATTTTAAGGCATTTCGCCAAAAATGGTCGATTTTAAGGCTTTGAGTCGAAAATAGTTGATTTTAAGGCATTCTGCCGAAATTATTCGATTTTAAGGCTTTGAGCCGAAGATGGTTTGATTTTAAGCGATTTGTCGCTAAAAACGGTTAATCTTATTTATAAGCAATTTAATTATTCGATTTTAAAGGGCTTTGACCCGAAAAAATGGTTGATTTAAGGCGATTTGTCCGCTAAAATGGTTATCTTCATTTTTAAAAGCAATTTGTTTGCTCAAAACAATCGATAGACCGTAGGGCAATTTTCCGCCAGATAAGAATAATTAATTAGATGTAGGCAATTTTAGTGCAAAAAAAAAAATGTGATTTGAACGAGGCCATTAGTCACAATTATTGATTAATTGGACTTTTAGGTGAAGTATTCGAAAATAAGGCCATCATACCATAGTTATTAATTAACTAGGCACTTTAGCCAATATTGTCGGATTTAGGCTTTTAATACCACGATTATTAATTAATCGGGTGTTTAAGCTTAATCATGTTTTAATTGAGGCAGTTTATTTGCCGAATTGATGACGTGAATGCATTTATGCAACAACTTTAATTCAGAATCGGAGTAGAATCGGGTAGAGAGAATATGCCATTGAAAATCGCTAAAATTAAATAGCAGAGTTTCGTTAGTACCTGATGTTAATTGGCGATCGCTTCTTAGTCCAGATTTCTTCATCGTTGGGGAATAATTAATTATAATTTAGGAATTTGTTTAATTTTGGTAGTGGCCATTAGTATCACAACACATAAAAAAAAATGTAAGACTGAATTAAAAATGCAAAAAAGCGGTAAAAGCAATCGCCAATGCGTGAGGGAGAAAAGATACGTTCGTCAACACAGGAGACAGGAGTGGCCAAAAATTGAACGATTCCAAACAATCTGGCCCACCATGCCTACCTCGGGACCGGCAGGGTATGCGCGGAAGCCGGCCGGCCGAGGCCCACCGGTGCGCTCGGCGGCGGCCCCTTGGGCCTTATACACTTCAGAAGGATTGTTTTCAGGAAGTTTCGGAGCTTCCGAAAAATCATTTCCACGACCGGGACCTGTTTCCTGCGATCTCGCGACCAGTTCGACGTTATATAGAAGTTACAGCGATCCTCGCGACATTCCGGACGTTTTAAGTACCATGTTGGCATACTTTCAGTGAACTTCCAAAATGGCCTTCGGTCCGGTCGGACTATTCGTAGTCCAGAAAAACAGGCTTTTCGAGCCTCAAAATTTGAGTATTCACATATAGTTTCTAAAATGATAAGACAATTTCCTCAAATTTCCCTTTGATAATTCATTACTAAATTATTTTGTTTAAATTTATTGTGTAAAATAATATAGTTCTTTTAACATAATAATTAATTTAATTAATATCGTCCTTCAGGATATATTCTATTTCATTTAAAATTGTTTATTAATGTCAAAGTTACATATATATTTTAGCATGTAATTTTTTGCGTACTTACTATAATTTTAAGAATGCTTCTCACATAAATTTTTAGACCATCTAAATTTTTGAAAATATTTGTAATTTTTTATTAAGTATGTGACGACCCGTCTCCATGGGCCAGACCAACACTAAGACTCGAGTCATGACAAAGATGGTATCAGCGCAATAGATCCATTTCCCAGTAAAGTAATTGCAAAATTAGGAATCCTTTCTTTTCAAAATATGCTCCCTATTTCCTCCCTTGATTGATATAACGAGTATGGAAAAAATAAAAAAAATTGTGAAATTGTATTTCTTGATTGTGTGATAATTTCCTCATATTGGGATCAACCGTAACCAATAGAGGATTGTGTTTTCTAATTTGACCTCAACTCTTGTGTGAGTGGATGTACCTAAGATTAAAGAGGATGGGGGTGTATACATATTTATTGCATTGAGGAACAGTCTATGGTTTGGTTTGAAGACACGATATTAATGGAAGTGGTGTAATGGCCTGATCATCCATTATACTCCATCCTAGGAAGTGTTGTGTCTCAAATCGAATTAATAGAGTACTCCTTCTAAACAATAGGTACCAATTAATAAGAATTTTATTTTAGTAGAATGGAATATTCCCATGCCTAAAATTGAAAAAAAAAATATTAAATACCATATGGAATTGGATTACCTTATTAGAACCAATGAGATAAATTCGTAGGAACATAGCTGAACATGAAGTAGAATATGATTTAGGCTTGAGTGTTCAAATTATGTGACTCCTATTTATCTGTTTGTCTTATTAGTACCTTGATAAGGCTTAACTCTTGTTTTAGCATAGTGAACCCTAGACGTCAAACTCTAGCAAATGAGGAGCAAGAAGCTCCAAATGAAATAAATGTTGGCCCTTCCACACCAACTAGGAAACACAGAGGTAGGAGCACTAAGGGTGCAGGAAGACAAGGAACCATAAATTTGCATAATCAAACTAACCCGAGTTCATTAGGAGACCCTTTAAATGTCACCACTTTTATGGCTGGGGTATAACAAGCTATAGAAACCATGACACAAGTGTTAGTTCGACAACAACAAATGCTTCAAGCACAACAACTCCAATCACCCCATTCACAAAATGCCTTTAGAGGCATAGGACCTAGTCAAAGTAATGAGGTTCCTATGGAAAGGTTTCTAAAGTTAAAGCCCCCAATGTTTACAGGAACAGAAGTTGCTAGAGCCTTCTTAGAAGAAATTAAAGATCTTTGTTCAGAATTAGGTTACTCGGATACGAGATCAATCTAGCTCGCTAGTTGCAGGATGACAGGAATAGCGGGAATTTGGTTTCAAGATTATGTGAAACATAATATGGTAGGAATGACTTGGCAACAATACTCTATGTTATTCATTAATAGGTTCCTTCCAGAAGGTTTAAGAAATGCAAAAGCATTAGAATTTAAGTCTTTAAATAAATGTGAAATGACAGTCGATGATCATACAAGCAAAAGTTAATGAGTTAAGTCGATATACCATCAAGTTTATGCTTGATGAGGGAACAAATATATATCGATTTATAAGTGGGCTAAACTATTATTATACTTCATTATTCTCAACAAAGAATATGGATTTTAATGGTATAGTTGATATGGCCAGACAAATGGAAACTATGTTGATAATAGATGGAGTAATTCCTAGTGGAAAGAAGGCAGTGCTACAACTATGCAAGGAGGTAGTAATGCACTAAATGTTGGTAGCCTTCATACAATAGATGTTCAATCCCACAACCCTCAATATTTAGACAAGGATAAGAAACTTGCAAAGAGGGAGGACAAATCTCGATTAAGTAAGAAACGAAGAAGGTACTTTGAAGGGTTCTTAAGTGGAAACACTTTTTTAGTAGTAGCGTTAGCTCAAGGAAGGTCACTTGTGGCATGTGTGGGGCCAGTCAACGAGGTCCATGTCGACTTGGCTCTAATATATGTTACAGGTGTAAACAAGCATGACACTTTGCCCGTGAATGCCTTTACATTAGGTCTCGAATTCCTAAGGTTAAATCTTTTGTGACAAGCATGGCTCAAGGTTATTCTAAACCCTACTAATAGAGGTATCTTGTCAAACCGCTTATGAAACATAGATTTGTTACAAATCAAGTTTATTTACCATATTTTCTTTTTAATTAATTGAAGAGCATCTAAAGCCACCAAAACATCAAATGCTATGAAAATATTTAAGTTTTTCTTTTTTTTACCACCCCCATGCAATCGAACATATTTGCATACTGAGAAGTGTTGCAACCAGAAGGATAAGTATGCATAAGAATCTGTAACAATAGAAATAGTGTATGCAGTAGCAAATACCTTACTTAACATAAATGACTCCAAACCCGAAGCTTTAGGAAATAATTTATCTTATATATCAGGGTTAAAAAAAAAAAGGAAAGAATTACCTTTAGCGAGTATCTATATAGCAGCATTTTATCTATCAATTGTATGAAGTACTATATAATACATAGTCAATTCATACAAATTCATTATACTTAATTAAAGTAATGATTTGTATTATATATATATGTGTGCTCATGTTTATTGTATTCTGCTCATGTATTTGGTTGTCTACTGCATTGTAACCTAAAGCTGTTTGAGTCATGTCATTGTTTGCATCGTACTTGGTGATCTGGGATGAAACAAAGTCCCTAGTGTTAAAATGTAAGGCCTAGAAGTAATGCCCTTAGCCATAGACATGGAAAACCTGATTAAGTAGTTCATTTGGCTTAAGAATGAAAGTAGAGTGATTTTGGCATCGTAAATCAATTGATAAGTGATTATCATTATTTGAGATTACTTGCGACTTTTGATATGATTGATCTAGTTGTAAACTTTGAATTTCAAAAGATGACATGCTCTCTTAAGATTTCTAAAACCTTGAGTTAAAAGTAAGATCTAAAAGGTGTCTTAGAGCTTTGGAAATGAGGAAGTGGTAGCTGAAATACAACAGCAATACCCGTAACTTCCCTCATTTGCTTTGCCTTATCATTTGTGTTCAAACTATTTTTCTTGTAACACTCAATGAGCTGACCTAATTTCGAACTTATTCATGTGTGCTAATTATCTTCCTTACCAATCTTTAAATTTGAGGACGAATTTCCTTAAGAATTTCCTTACCAATCTTTATAACATTAGGCTCTAAAAATAAATTGAATGGTAGCATTAAAAAAAAAAACAAGCAAGCTAGTAAATCTAACCTATGAACCAAAAGGAAATACTAAATAAACCAAGAGGTTAGGACTAAACCATACCAGACCCTACGAATCAAACCGGATACTACTTATAATGTTTTAAGACTAGTTGAAGCAAACTAAAAAAGATACTCTCTACGCGATCTCAGATCGCTCTTCCCACTCACCAACTCCTTTCCTCCATTTTTTGCGAAACGACAACCATGAATCTACACTTGAAGCTATGAAAATAACTTGCATGACCTCCTCTTCTTTTCTTTGGCCCTCAACTCTATTCTCTTTAGCTTGAAGTCACAAAACAAAAGGAATTAAGGGGGAGGCAGTTTCGTTTTCAGCGAGAACTCACTCATTCCAGTAGCTCCCTCCAATCTGGTGAGTGTGAAACTCAACCTTTTGTTTTTATATTCATTTTTGTCAACCAATTTTTGCCTGTTAATGAGATTTAACAATCTCTAAGAGTTAGGTTTTGAAATTCAAACAAGTTAGGAAATTACTAGAATTAATTATGATTTGTATAAATTGAAGTTAAAATAAATCTTCCTAATGACTTTGGAACGTTTTGACTATGATTTCGCATAATTTGGTGGAGGTTGGCTTTTTCGATCACCGTAGGTGGTGGCTCTACTGCCGTCCATGAGGATATATGATTTTTCCCAAAAGAGGAATTTGGAAAGAATCGAGTCGAACGAGCTTGGTTTGATTTTATTTAATAAATCGATTTTCTTTACTTAACCTATTCGTTTATCCTTGGAAAATGGTTCTCTTACTTTGATAAGAGTTTTATTTTTGGAGTCGCCATCTTTATTAGGGAAAATTCTTGAATTCGATTTTAAACCAGAGACAGGGCTCGGGAGTTAGGTATGATAGGGGAAGGTGTTAGACACCCCTATCACCGAGTAAAACCGGCCTCCTCGTTGTCCAAAGATTCATAATTGATAATAATGCGATTAACTAAAATTGAGATGCTAAAAATGATTTTAATTCAATTTTGAAGAAATAACAATCATACAAATAATCCTCAAGCTTAAAGACATAAACATAAAACATTCACAAAGAAAGGGGGAGGAGAAAAGAATACAACCCATTCCTACAATTTACCCTCATCCCTCCAAATTTCTCAAAACCTAACTAATTATTACATACAAGCTTTAGTTGAGATCCATTAAGATCTTATTACATTAGGCAATAACACAACATTAAAGCAAAATAAGAAATAAACATCCATACAATCAACATAAGCTCAAAGATATACATTATTCATAGAATTAAAGATCACACATTCCCACAGCCAATCACTCACTCATTCATAAAATGAAGTTATGATGTATGTTCAAGATACAAGGTTAATGAATGAAAGGGTTAGTGCCATAATAAACATAAGGTATTAAATTAAAAGGCATAAATTAAAGGGCAGAATAATAAAGTGCTTGTAAATTAAAGAACAATAGTTAAAATGCAGGAATTTAAAGAGTTAAGTAAGATTTAAGCTCATGATCTTGATGGTCATCATAAATGATGAACAAATGCACCAATCATTGCATGTGACCAAATACGCATTTGTGACCAATCTTGTTTTTTTTTATTGCTTATTTGATCCATTTGTGACAAATACGCATCCCAGACCACTTAAGATTGGAGCTTGGTCACTGGATCTAAGTAATGAGTTAAGAACAGGGGATCTGGTTTCATGTGGCGCGAGCCACAGGCATGTGGCACACGCCACACGTAGTGGCTTGTGCCACTAGCTTAGGCTGTGCACCATAGAGGAACAAAACATCCCTTATGGTGGATCCTAGGTCTCCCTCACAACCAGACCCACAATATGTGTTTAAAACACTGAAAAGGAAAAGAAAAAGACGAAGGAATGAGTTTAAAGTTCTCAGAAACTACCTTTTAGTGATTTCTTTGAAGATTGGTTCAAAAATGGATAAAGAAACCCAAGCACTTGGTTCTTGATCCAATAATTCAAGATATAAGATTAAGTAATGTGTTTTATGGGATTTTTTATTGATCTTTAGGGTTTTTGATGATTATAGAATAGTGAATCTCGACCTTTATCAAAGGGTAACACTTGTTGCCTTTGATTTAAAGCTTGAGTTTTAACAGAGCAAGAGTTTCCTCAAAATCTCAAAAATTCCTCCCTTTGGCTCACCCCCTATTGCCTATTTATAGGCATTTGAGGGTGGATGACCCCATTTAAGGCTGATGTGGCAAAAATGCCACTGTCTGGCCTTGCAACGGGATCGAGTGCACTTTTACTAAATCAAACCGAGTGGCACACAAAATGAGGCGGTGCACCGGGAAGTGTGCCAGGCAGGCCAGATGCACTTCTCGAGCCCGATTTTGTTGCGAGACGCTAACCTAAAAAGTAAAAATGGTTAAACACATGGATAATCTTAGTCACAGACCATTGGTTTGAGAACTGGGTGATCGCGAATCCCGATCCAAATTTATACAAAAAAATGGCATATCATCACTGATCCTTTTAGGGGTAAAATTTGAGCGTCTGCAGTTTGCCCCCACTTTGATAATATTTTGCCTTTTAAGCAAAATGTCATCAAAATGTAAAGTAGACGCGTAAGTAAGAAAATACTTACCTGATTTGCATTGCATGAACGACTTTGATGGATGAAGTGTGCCATTTTGGCGGCTTTATTGATTTGAGTTGCCAGTTGGCAATTGTTGGGTAGGTGAGTTGTGCTGTGGTGATTATTGGCAACTTTTACAGCTGACTATGCCAATTAACAGCTTTGATAAACGCAATGGCTGTCCTTTGGACGTGGAGTGTAGAATGAAGTGTGCCACTTGGGACGGCTTCAGGGTGCACCACATGGGACAGCTTCAATGGATGAGTGAGTGTGCCACTTGGGACGACTCAATCTAAAAAATGCTCCACTTGGGGAGGTTGTCCTTTGGACAGTGAAAGGCGAAATGAGATGCGCCACATGGGATGGTTTTAGGTGCGCCACTTGGGGCGACTTCAATAGATGAGTGAGTGCGCCACCTGGGGCGAATCGATTTTAAAATGCTCCACTTGGGGAGGTTATCCTTTGGACGGTGAAAGGCGGAATGAGATGCGCCACATGGGACAGCTTCAGGGGTGCGTCACTTGGGACGACTTCAACGGATGAGTGAGTGCGCCACTTGGGACGACTCAATTCTAAAATGCTCACTTGGGGAGGTTGTCCGTTGGATGGTGAAAAAAAGAATGAGATGTGCCACATGGGACGGATTTAGGGGTGTGCCACTTAGGATAGCTTCAATGGATGAGTGAGTGCGCCACTTGGGACGACTGATGTCTCGCCCATGGGACGGGATTAGGGAGTGTGCCACTTAGGATAGCTTCAAATGGATGAGTTGAGTGCCGCCATTGGGACCGACCTCAATTTTTTTGAAATGTGCACTTTGGGGAGTGTTGTTCCTTTGGATGGTGAAAGGCGGGAATTTGAGACGCACTATATGGAGATGGCTTCAGCGGGTTGCCCACCTGGGACGATTGAGGGGTGCGCCACTTGCACGCTTTTGGGTAATTGCCGACTTGGGACTTACTTTTGATTATGGAAAATTAAATGAATCTCAACTTAGAGCCAAAGGAAACACTTGTTCCTTTTGATTTCTAGATTGAGTTTTTCAAAATCAAGAGTTTCTTTCAAATGTCTTAAAGAAATCTTTGCTCTTAGGCATACCCTTAATGCCTATTTAAGGCGCAATGGGAGTGTGTTGGCCCTATTTTTAGGAGCCTTGATGTGGAAAAATGCCAATAGCGGGCCCCCAAATATGACCGGACCAATTGTTACCAAATAGGATCGGGTGGCACTCAAAAATGAGGCGGTGCAGCTGCGGAAGTGCACTGCGCGGGTCCGTCGCGCTTTCTCGAGCCCAGTATTTATCACGAAACGCCTAGTAACCTGAAAAGTAAGAATGGTTAACAACATATACAATTTCTCAGCCTGGGACCATTGGTCCAAAAAAGGGGCAATCGGGAATCTTCGATCCAAACTCTATGTGAAAAACGTTTATCTCATGGCCCTTTAGGGGCAAAATTTGAAGCGGTGTACAGCTTTGGGTCCCTGTAGCGTCTTTAATTTTGCCCCTAAAGGTCAGTGATGATACACCGTTTTTTTGCATAAATTGGATTGCGGCATTCCCAATCGTCTGGCTTCGTACCAAATGGTCAAACAATTAAAATTATTATTTGTTTAAACCTTTTTACTTTTTTTAGCGCCAGCCGAGCATTTCGCATGAAATCTGGTGCCCGGGAAGCGTCCGGTCAGCCTTGCCGGACACCGTTTCTGATACACTGCCTCATTTCCGTGCCACCTGTCCATTTTAGTAAAATGTGGAACCGATTACCGTTACGGGGCGTTGAAGGTGGCTTTTTGCCATGTCAGCCCTAAATGGGGGCCACTCCACCCTCAAATGTCTTTATAAATAGGGCATTGGGGTTGAGTTTCAAGAGAGGGATTTTTTTGGAAACTAAGGGGGAGACTTTTGGATTTAAAACCTCAACCTAAAAATCCAAGCAACTAGTGTTAACCTTGGATCCAAGTTGAGATTTATCTTTTAATCAGTCAAAAAAACCCCCCCTGAGATTTAATCTTAAAATCCTAAAAAAACACAATACTTTAATCTTGAACTCGAGCTACATTAGATATGAGAAACAAGGAACTTCAGGTTTTCTTACATTCCAATTTTTCATTCCAATCTTCAAGGTTGATACCATCAAAGGTTAGTTTTCTAGAGAACCTTTAATCTATTTCCAAAATACTCTTCCAAATACTCAACATATATAGTTATTGTTTTAGCAAGATTAAAAGATAAGCAGAAGGAAACAATTATCAGCAAAGAGGACGGGAAAGTAAACAGAAGAGGAGGATGGACGATATAAGAACAAAGAGGTAGGTGTGTTTAAAAGAGAAAAAAAGAAGAGAGAGAGTACAAGAGCAATTGATTATTTCTTGCACGGGGAATTTAATATTTTATTTAAAAAATTAACTATTATATGATGGGTCCCGTATATAATATTGGTACAACCAAGGGGGGCTTGAATTGGGTTTTTCCAAAAAATATTTTAGATTTTTAAAAACAAGATATAGCAATTCTAAGTGCAGCGGAAAAAATAAAAACTTGTTGAGAATTAATTATGGGATTAGAACTTCCTCACATGTTCATAACACAGACTAGCAAAGTGCAGCTATTAATAGAGACTGCTTTCACAATATGTTCTATTCCAAATTAGAACTTCTTTATGACAGGAAAGTATTGTTCATTTAGAACTTCCTCATAAAGCTTGGAATCATATAAGACGTTGTGAAGCAGTTATGGAATTAGAAGACACTGTTCACAGCAGCCTTTAATGCAGATTTAGAAAACAGCTTAGAAACCACAAGTAGTGAAATATACTGAAAATAGAAAGGAATAGTTTAGAACCTTGGTATAGATTCACTTCATCAGAATTCCAGAATTCTTAATATTTCAGAGAAGATAAGACTTATTCAGTTTATTAAGAACTCAGAATCATTAACACAACCTTTTAGCATATTCTAAATATAAACAGAAGTGTTAGTAAAGCTAGTATCAAGCAAAAACTTAGAAATTAAAAAGATCAAGACAGTGATTATTATAGTGGTTCGGCGCTAACTCGCTTACATCCACCTCCCCCAGACTCTTCTTGACGATCCTCAACTATGTTATCTCATTTTTCAAGGGTAAGAGGACAAAACCAACAGTACAAGGCAAATAGATTCAACACCATAGATCTACCCCTTTATCCCACTTAGAATTTTTTCCAAAAGTTCCTAGTTAACTCAACCCTTTTCTGTTTTTTGGCAGGAGATACGAAGACTCAATTCAAGACATTAAGAAGCATCTACTACCTCCTCCACAGAGGAAGGTCGACTTTTGATACCTCTATTTCACCAACTAGACTTTTCTACTTAAGCGTATTACACCAAAGTTATCAAAATAAAACCGTGTACTACTAAGATTACAGAATTTAAACAGAAAAAATGAAATATAAGCACAGGGGGGAAAAACAGTTTTTTCAGAGTTTAGAATCATTTTTAGAACATGTTTTCGTCGAAAATCCCCGAACCCCAGAAGGATCTCGAAACGTCTTTTTCCTAATTATTTTGTTTTTATTTAAAAGGGGTGATAAAAAATTGTTTCTTGGATTACGCAGATGCCGATAAATCGCGTTCTTTATAAATGTTATATAGAGTTCGCACCCACTTTTTTCGCAATGCGACCGTTTTTATTTTAATTTTATTAAATGACTCCATTTTAAACCCAATTTTTTAAGCCAATTATTAAGAAAACTGCGTCAGGCGACTTACCAAGTACGATTCTACGGTAAGAGGAATTAGGTACGTTTGGCCCGTTGGAAGCTGACGCCCGGAAAACCGGCCTCTTTTTAACCTACGATTTCTAATTGATTTTATTTTAAGAAAAGCCAATTATTTAAAACCCAAACGAACCAAATCGGAACCGAGTTCCTATGTTGTTGTGAAAATTTATTTAATCGTCCCAGAATAACTTCATCATTGCATCCATTCATAAATTAAGCTCCACATTCATCATTCATTCCACCCTACAATCAAATAAATTAAAAGACCGCTCTTGCCTTATGGTTTAAAGGCGGGCCACAAGCCGAGTTTAATAATTATTAAAGGGAAAATAACAAATATTAAATTCTGCAAAGATACCATAATCACAAGCAGACTTAATTGACTTGGTTTGATTAAAACTCAATTTTGCCCATTATTTGATCATTTTTCGGATTAAGACTTAAGAATCTATTAATGGAATATGAAATTTAAGACAAAAAAGTAATCTGGGGACTGGAGACAGTCGCGTCATGCAGTCTGCTTTATTGGGAAGAACAGTCGGTGGCGCAACTTCTTTATCTTTTTTATTCTGGGATTTATAATAGTTTGGTTCAACGCAGCTGTTCTATGAAGGAATAGTCGCGTGACGGAACTCTGTTATGGTCCCGTGACTAGAACAGCTGCGTCCACGCAGCGTGGTCTCTATGAAAGAACAGTCGCGTTACGGAACTCCTAGCTACGCTGACGGTAACTGTTCGTGACTTATTTTTAATTACTCAGACTTATGAATTATTCATCGTTACAGCGAAACATTAAATACAAATATAAACAAATATAACTGAGTACGTTGGCGAACAGTTTGCGTCACGCAGGTGGTCCATCCAGGCTAAGAGTTTTGGGACATGAAACAGTAGCGTCACGCAGGTTAGTAGCTGCGTTGACCGCGGCTGTCTGGGCCTCAACTACCTTATCCAACTTACTCTTTTCTACGTGTTCTTTTTATTTATTTAACGTGATTAAAAATCAACCCCAGAAGAGCTCAACAATGGACAAACTATCGTTTTATCATAATAGGTTTCAACTAAACACTATGAAATGGAGATTTTTAGGAGAATTAAAATGCCTAGAATTGAAAAGGAAAAAGTTAGAGTCATTACCTAGCCCTCAGATTTGAGGAACTGCATGCACTGATATTGCTTTTAGAGATAACGTTTCACGATCCAAAAGCGTGACTCACCAAGTTCTTTCACACAAAAATAGTTTTCCTTTTTTTTCTTTTTCCTCTTTTCTTCCATCTTCTTATCTTTTTTGTATTTTTTGATCTTAAACTAAATCTCTCTGACTTGATCTTCCTCAGTTTATCAGTTGAGTTCTTGAGAAAAAAGCTCTAGTTGTTAATCAAAAAACCTTAATCTCAGACCGGTTATCTTTTAAAGGAAAATGAGAGCAAAAAAATGTCAAACAAGTCAGGTTTTTTGCTGTAAAATGTATGTATTTATATGGCTAGGGCAACAGAGCATAGTCGCGTCACGCAGGTAATAAAGCTGCGTGCACGCACCCGATAAGCTGCCATGGACGCGACTTACCTTTTTTCGTACAGTTGCCGGGTATCCATACAACAAGTGCAGGCCGTTGCACCGGGCTGCGCGCCAGAGGTTCAGCCGCTGTTAGAGCTGCGTGACGCAGCGTAAGAAGTGCCGTTCACGCATGGGGTACCAGCTGCGTTGACGCAGCTAAGGTCCGGTCACGCAGCGAGGGTTAACAGCTGCGTGACGCAAGCCCTAAACACGGGTCAAGCTTCTTTTGGGCGGTTTGGTTCAATTTTTTGGGTTCAAACACTTCTGGTTTCTTATTTCGTTGAACTCAACCTTATCCCTTGTCGCTTCGGACTCATCATCATCGGGTTCAGGGTGGGGGTATAAATGAAATAAAGCTCTAACGCCCAAAATGGAGTCTGTCAAAACGCGTTTTAGTCCCCGCTTTATTCGCATTTAACTTGTATAAACAATTAATGTCTTAATTAAGTGTCCAATTGGACTGCACCTTATCCTAAATCAAGGCAATCAACTCCAGTATAAGCCTCGGTATATTGTATCTGGCCTTGGAATTGGATGCTGAGTAATCATACTGGTACGCCATTCTTAGCCTCATGTCTCTGATGGTACTTTTACTCAGGCTGGTACCAATCACGATATGGTTGAACTTGATAATTACCTAAAACATCACACTCTCGTGTTTTTTTTGATTTGTGAGCTGTTGAAAACACTCATTCGTTAGGTCGGTTTTGATTCTCGGACACCTGGAAGGGTTTTGGACTATCTGAGTCACCTTTCTCAGGCTCTCTACTTATGGTTTAATATTAGATCACCGGCTTTGTTCCCGGCTCCGTTGAATCTGAATAGAGAAATACCTCAAAAGGCTCTATGGTGTTAATCGGCCCGAAAAAGACGTTGATTTTGATGACAAAGTCTTTCACAAGCTCGGTTTTGATACGGCTTGAAGACTTTGATCTGGCACCTACTTAGCTCGGTTTTGATCGAGCTTTGTCGGCTCCAAGTCGGTTTAAAAAGGTATCTTCGAGGTCTCGATTTGATCGCGGCTCGAAAGACGTTGTGTTGTAAGCAGCTGATTTTTCTCTTTTTGTGTCATGGTAATAGTGACTCTTACCGGTCTGTTGATAGTACCCATCGGTTCGGGACTTACGGTATCTTATTTTAGTTCGGAAATTACTATTGCATAGTAATTATTATTATTTACTATTTGGAGCGTGACATGATAGGTGGGTAGAAAATATTTATGAGTATTTTTGGAGAGTTTATTGTATTTAATGCATAATATTTCTAGTGTGGTTTACTAGAGGAATTATTTTAGTGGAGTTAATTTAATTAATTGGTGGTGTTAAATAATAAGTTAGAGAGAATTATTTGAGGAATTATGTTTAGAGCCATTGGATGAGATTATTTAGGACTCTAGCCACCACAATTTTGGCATTGATTTTAGGAAGTCAAGATTTGACTTTGGCTCTTAAATAACACCACAACATTTTTTTCTTTCTTCTCTTCTCTTCTTCCACGCCATTTCCCATCTTCTTTCCTTTTTCTTCATTTTCTTCATTTTCTTACTCCAAATTTACCATCAACACTACCTAATTAAACCAAGAAATAGGAACTTAATGGCTTAAGAATTAAGGGGAGTAGAAAGTTGAGATTTGGTGATTAAAGGCAAGGCAGAGTTGAGTTACCATTGAAGCAAGTAAGTTGTGGTTTTTGAGGTTTTGTGAATTGTTTAAGAGAATTCATGGTTTAGACATGTTATTGATGCATTAAATCATGCTCAACTATTTCTTTTTGATCAAGTTTTGCTTTGTAATGTTGGATTTTTCATGCTTTGGAAAGAGGGTTTGGAGACCCATCCTCAAGACAGAGGGTAAAGAGAAGCCCAAGGAGTAAGGCTTTCCAAGCTTATTCAAGCTTGTTAATAAGGTTAGTGCAATCATATTTTCACCTTGTTTAAGTTGTTTTACATGGTTAGGGTTTTGAATTATTTTGGGAACTTTGTATGTTTTTGTAATGTGAATTTTAATGATGAGATGTGTTTTTTCTGCCGTGGCGATTGGAAACTCAATTTTTGACCCCCTTCATACTTCCCAATTTGTTTCTGACTTCTCATGAAAGTTGTATCTCTATTTCTCAGCTTTCCAAAACATTTCGTATGTTAATTCAAATACTTGTTAGGCTCAACTTTTTGATTTAAAATACCATAAAGTGGTTTATGTTTATGATGTCTTACCTGTTCTATCGAAATGATTGTCCATTTTCGGAACCACTTAAATGGCAAAATAACGTTTTTATGTATTTCATAAAAAGTTTATATAATTTACTTCTTATTACTAATTCCAAAACCTCATCCTCTTGTGGTATCAATATTGGTAGTATAAAATTTTAGTGCATCAACTTATGGTCTGAAAACACCCAATACTGATCTGTTGTGTGTCGGTTAGCTCAGCATCATCACATAAATTATTGTAGTGCCTCATTTGACCTAACTATTATTATGGCAACAGAATTTAGGTTGTGTAGTTCTTCATAAATAGTTGTTGCACACTCTTTGATGTTCTTTGCATTTTCCTCTCCGTATATAGGATAGGTAATTATTCATTTGAAGGTGTTTGGTGGAAGTAGGAATTCAAGAAATATTGACTGGTTCTACTGAATCAGGATGCTGATCTGTGGTCCTGTGTATTGAAGCGTTATTGTTTGCATATTTTAACGTTTGATCTGAGTTGTGGGTCCTACTTCCTGAAAGATTTTGTCATCATTTTGGTCTCTCAAAAATTTTTAATGAAATCTAGGATTCTTCCACATTTGTGAGAACTCCAAAATAACGACACATTTCATTTCTAAATGTGTGTTAATAAAAACCCAGTGCAACACGGTCAAGTTTATGAGATTAATGTCTGATAATTCTTGTATTTATGTATTTTATTTAGACTATCCTCAGGTATATTACAATCAATATAAGTGTTTTGAGTAAAATTTTTGAATTTGTGAGTTACTAAATTGAAGACCGGTTTTGATTAAGAAATTTTTCAATTATTTTGGAAATAAGATATGATTTTTGAATTTGGGCATCTTAATATACTTTATGATTAGAATCGTTGGTATGATGAGATGGATTTCTTATTGATGAAAGCTATGATTTTAATATGCTTTTGAGGTCTTAACTCACCCTTATATTAAATAGGCGGACCGCCCCGCTTTAATTATGAGTGTGATGGTGCTATTCTTCCCCGGTTGGTGCTGTTCATAAGGCCACGGGTATGGTGGATTTCAATAACGGCCACACGATTGTTGTGATGGAGTGTGTGGTGCTTTCATAGGCCACACCTCTAGCGATTGTGAGTAGCTTCTCATAATGGGCTCAATACAAAATTACAATTTGATGGAAGAATAATGTTGCCGTCTTGAACCTATGAGCCCTTCACACGATCTCATATAATATAGTAACTTGGCTTTTTAATGTTCATTTCTGTGCTCTGATCACTGGATAATAGAAGCCTTTACACGAAAAATGAAAATTTTAATTGTTGCATATAAAAGGAATGAAGACATACTTTGTAATTTATAATCTTCTTCATTGCTTTCAAAGTATTTGAATTAAATATGAATATGCACACGATTTCTCAGGGGTATTATATAGTTGAGTAAATTTAAGTTTTGCCTTGCGACTATATTGCTTCAATGAAAATTTAGTTAAGGTTTAAATTTTTAAGGCACCACTTGAGTTCTATCCACTCAAGCGCAATTATTTTATTATCAGGCAGTTGTTTAGGAGCGGAGGTGTATGTTCTTTTCAAGACACAGGAGTGGAACGAAAGATCAGAGTAAAGAATATCAAATATTTGTAAGGTAGGATTATTTTGATAAATGGATGATTTTGTGTCATGTTTATTATAATAATTGATAGGTTGTGCTGTGTATTGGTTGGATATTAATAAGTTTGTCAGTTAAGAGTATCATGATTATTTAAGGAATAACATTTTTTAATATTTTGGTGTATTGATGATTATATTCCTTGAAAAGAATGTGTTTTTGAATACTTTATGTGTATGTTGATAGGATATTTAGACTAGTGCTAGTGGTATTTGTATGTGTGAATTGGAGTCTTTGGTAGTTTTGGTAGAAAAATATATGGATACGTGTGATTATTTTTTTCTTTTGTGTTGGACAGAATGTAATTTTCTTAGGTTAGAGAAAACTGCTTCGCGAAAATTTTCGTTAGGAATTTTTCCTAAAACATATTATTTTTTGTAATTAAGATAAAAAAAATTACAAATAATGTTTTTAATTATCATGACCTTTCCTTTGGAAAATTATTAACCAACTATCTAATTGGAATTCGTGTCTTTATCAGTAGAAAGTTAGAGATGGATGCTTCGGCAAACCGATAGTGTGGGCAATCCACCGTGTCTGGATTCTTCACGGGAATTTGGACACGGTGGGATAGTTAACAGTTTGATTATACCTGAGTCAATTCTTTTCAGAACAAAACTTTCATCATCAATCCACTATGACTGGGATGAAATCTCCCGAACATCGCGCTTCGGAATCTCATCCTCACTGAAAATCAGTAAAGAGACCTATCAAGGTCTTGACTGAAAGACGCCATCACGGTTTCGGTGCACTGTGAAATTGTTTTCACCAGAGAAAATAATGAGTCAATTATCCCGATCATGCAAACAGAACCTTGCCTCTTGTTAGAAACAATATTTGGAAGCATCACAATGTTCGGCATGCATTAATATGAAAAAAGGATTGCGTATTAAGGCAAAAGGTTATACTTTGCCCCCCAGTCCAAATTTCGGGACCTTATAGGAACAAAGATATCCACCTTTTGTGAAGTTAATATTTCTTAATATCATTTTGCCAAAAAATATTTAACTAACAACAATACTTCCACCAGCATTAAACGATATTTTAACAGAGAATTTTGTTATCTGCGTTTTCAAGTATACCCTTTTACTGATACAGTGGTCTGAAAGAAAAATTACCTGAAGCAGGTAATCTGGGCAATTTGATGTTTTCTGCGCCCCGTGTGTACTCGGTGAGTTAGAACAAAAAATCGCTTGAAGTGTACGGGCCGTTACATCGACGTCAATTAGTCGAAGTGGACCATTGTTGGCCTTAATAGAAGCTGGACACGCGGTGCACCTTCTCTCTGCGCTGCAGAAGAAACCCCCGGTAATGCGGCCCATCGGTCTAGAAGCTCGTGAGTGTGGGCCCAGCTGCCGGAAAAGATATCTCTTCTCACAACAAATTTCAGTTTCACTTCATCACAAACCCTTAACCGAATGAACTCTCATACTGTTTCCATCTCTCATAAACCGCACTCGACCATACTGTCTCAATTTCAGGGAAATCCCTGTTCTGCTTAACTCGGGGATGGAGACCTCGGAGGCCCTACCCGATGATCTCGACCTTTGACGGCGAACGTGCCGATGTAGCCGAATCCGCTGACCCCGGGATCATGGGGGCCGTTGTAGCTCTTCTCCGGTCGCCGGGGTACGAGAGCCGGTTAGTACGAAGACAGAGCCGGATGTCACTCGACTCAAACGAGGTAAGTAAAAAAAAATTCTTTCTCTTTTTTTATCTTTTCTTTGCATCCGGTGCTGTAGCAATAGGACATAGTTGGTGTATGTTTATGGCGCACATAACTAGTCGCGTCACGCATGGTAGGAGTTTGAGAGTAGTGTCAGCGAGAACTATTCTTTCACGATAAAAAAGACATGAAACAGTTGACGAAGACGCCAACCTGTTTGAAGGCGAGACCGAAGTTTGCTCTATGAAGTCCTTAATAAAAATCGCCCCCAATACGGTAATAGAACTTGAATTTGCGATCAATTGATTGTTGGTATAGCTAGAGCGGACTTGATGGTTGGCCTGAAAATGCATAAAAATCAAAGAAAAGTCATTAGGTGAAATTGAATTACTGTATCCCCCCAGAAAAGGTTGCGTCATGAAGACCTTTGAAAAGACACAGTGCGGCGCATTAACGTACTGATCCAAAAACGAGAGTAAAGTGAGCCCGTGGAAGACCAGTTGGCGAATGATGCGAGCAACGAAGATGCACGTGGCGACGAACTCGTGCTTGCAGCGGTACAAACTTAAAAATTGACAGAATCTGTTCTTTAGGACAAAACATATTTATCACAACAGTTGGCGTGGCCCCGAGCTGTGTGGGACTACAGGTCGGGCGCTGGTTTGCTGAGATCTGCGGCAACGCGAGATACACCCTGCTTCGTAAAGTGGTGACCAACTTGGGCAAGCGTGCGTGACTCGACTATGTGACGCGTTGAACCGCGCTGAGTGCGGACGCAGCTAGTGGTTCCAAACCGAAATTCGGTCTTTTTATTTTTTCCCTGCCAATAGAAGATAGATAATAATTCGTTTTAGTTATGGAACTTAATGAAATTTTGAATGTTTTCTATACAAAGGTAATCTGTGGAAAGTCATCAGGCGGAGATCGGCCAGATGCCGCTTTTGGAGTACTTAATTGGATATA
>NW_023590988.1:293606-405038 GCF_014843425.1 Jatropha curcas
TGTACTATACTTATTTAGTTGTAGTGTGTCCTCAGAGTGGTCTGTATCTTTTCTTTATTTTTTAAAAATTAGTCCGTTATCGGCGGTATTTTTTTTTTATTATTTTTGTATATTTTTTATTAGTAATAGTCAGAAAAAAAAAAATAAAAAAGGGGGACTAAATTTTTATTTTCAGAAAAAATTTTTGACTTATTGTTTAGCGATTATAAAGAAAAAATAAATTATTTTTCTCTACAAATTTATTTTTATAGTTTTTTTATTTTACTTCTTAATTTTGAAAAGAAAATTATCGAAAAATTCTTCCCTGTTTTCATTTTCTTAGTTCCAAATAAAATAGTTTTCATTTATAATCCACACGATGTAGGGTAAATTATAAAAAGATGAAATATATTTTATAACATCATTCAAAAATAGTAAAAATTATAATAATTAAAATGATATATTGTATTTATTGAGATAAGCTGGAAAAGGTTGCTATCGTTAAAGATATCTCTTTTTTTAGAAGTACATGGCAAAGTTTTTCATAAAGTAAGCAATAGCAAAAGTCATGTGGTATAATATGACCTACAATAAAAAATGCATACACACTATTAATATGTTTTTCACAGTGATAATAAATTTTGAGAATTTATCTAATTAAGAAATTAAAAATTTTGTTATTTTTATGTTTATGATTTATTATTAAATGATTTATTTATTTATTTGAAATATTAATATTTTTAATTATTTTTTAATGTAGTATTATGTGATGTTCATACTTTTTAAAAAAAATTTCGGATCCATACGTTTTGTATCTGTGTCCCGTGTCTGTGCAACCTGATTCTAGTAGTATTGAGACTTACTCTAAAGCTAATCAACCAATATTTTTTTATTACCAATAAAAAATTATAATTTGCTGTTGTCTCATTAAATTAAGGAATTAAGTATTTTAATTTTATATTTATTAATTTATTATAAATGATTGTTTATTATTTGATTACTTATTTTAGTGTCATGTGTTCTAAGCATGTGAATGTCTTACCTTTTTTAAAAAATTATCATATTCCCATTTCATGCACATAGCTCATTGTATATGAGACTTACTCTAGTAACACCAAAACTAATCAACTAGGTTTTTTTTGATTACCAATAAAAAATGAAGTGTTTTTTTTATCTGTTTTGTATTGAAATAGAAAAAAAAAAAATTTATTTGTGTTTTAACATTTTACTATAAATGATGTTTATTTATTTGAATATTGATATATTTACTTATTTAGCTGTAGTGTGTTTTAGCGAGTGAATGTCCTACCTTTTTCAAAATTTATCATATTTCGTTACATTCTTGGTATCTTCTTGTCGGTGTGTTTGTGCCACCTAAAACTTTTAGTATATGGGGATTACTCTATATACCAAGCGAATCAATTAAGTTTTTTTTTTTTATATTACAAATTTAAAAAATGAAATATTTTTTTTAATTTTTACTTTGTGTCATTGAAAAGAAGGAATTTAGTTGTTTTTTATTTATAGTTACTGTAAATAATTATTATTTATTTTAAAATATTATATGTATTACTTATTTTAGTGTAGTTGTGTTTTAGCGAAGTGAAATGCCCTACATTTTTTTAAAATATCATATTACGTACTTCTATATTCGTGTCTCCGTTTCCGTGCCAAACTCAGCTTCTAATATATGAGATTTAATATTAACTTTCAACTGTATAAGGCATACCAGGGAAAACTACAAAACAAAAAATTGCGAGAATAAAAATAAAAATTCTCCATTTTAGAAGGAAACTTGTAAGCTCATTCAGTTAAGAAAACTTTATTTTAGTTTTTGAAAACAAAATGTTACATCCAAATGTAATGGAAAATCAACATAATTTTCATTTTCAAAAAATTAAGTTTTATTTTTTATTTTTTGCTTGGGCTATTTTGTATTTTTAATTAAATTTTTTAATTTCATTGAATGCATTATTCTTGATATGATGTAACTAATTGCTATATATTATGATAAAGACATTATCTAAAATGTTGTAAATAAACTTATTTTCTACATTGTTGTCATTACACTTTATCTTTTTATAACCGTGCTAAATAATTTATTTGTCCTCCTCGTACTTCGGCAAATTCAGAGACTTACACTTTCGCTTCGTTATATATATAGATATTATTATTTTTATTTTGATTATTTTGAAAAAAAGTTTTAATTTTTGCAAATTTACATTGAAACGAGAATAAAAATTGATTTTGAAGTGAAAATATCAGGAAATAACAATAAGTTAAATTTATACGATGAACAATAAGATGACTTTAACTATTGAAGGTCTAATTTGTCAATTTAATTATTTTAATAAGTTTTTTATAAAAATAATATATATAACTAGTACTTTTTTGTTTATATTATTTTCATTATAAGGATTTTTTTTTTTTGGAAAAAAAATGGTTGTTTTCATTTTATAACAAAATAAGGGTATGTTCCACGCTAAATATTATTAATCCATGTTAATAAGGTCTCCACTAGAATTATTATTAATCTATACTAATGTCGTATTGGATCAACGGTCTTCATATGAAAAGTTTTATAGTTTTGACATGTTAGTAATACATCAATATTAATTTTTCCCCTAAAAAAAAAACTTATTCAATATAATTTTGGCTAATGCCACGAACTTTAATTATTAAACGAGTTTAAATAACGACCCATTTTTTCTGAAAAAGTTTATAGACTATAAATTTTTTAAATTTTAAAAAATTTATAAGATTAATTGTTAATATTAAGGAAGGAAAAGGAAAAATATTTAATGGGACTATCATATAACATTTATCTCACTAATCAATATGGAAATATAATACATAAATCATTCAGTAAAAAATATAAATTGGGTGTTCCACCCTATATGGCGAGAGTCTAATGACCAAAAAGGCATCACTAGGCTGGACTCTTTTGACGAGAATAGCAATGGGCATCGTGAAATCATGTGAAATCAGCAAGGACGACCGAAACAATAAAAAAATTACATTGGTTACAATTTTTTTATTAATTGGGTCTAATGATTTTTTCTTTTTCTTTTTTCTTTTTATGAAATTCTGATATCATTTTGTACTTTATCAAAACAAAGTTATGCGGTTTTGTCGTTATCAAAACATAATTATGTTCGTTTTGTACTTTATCAATTATGTTTTGCATTAAACATAATTACTAAAGTCGGTTTAACTGTTCTATAATTATTGAAAAGGTCTATAGAACAAGTTATTAAAAAACAATAATTAATTTTTGAAAAGGAAGAATTTCATAAGAATCAAAAAGTTACAAAATCAGCAATTACAAAGAGAGAGTAAATTCCCAAATATGGAAGCTAGCATAAGACAAGCATGCTTAGCAAGCATATGAGGCAGGCTTGTTAGGATAACGAAGACTTTAATACTTTTAGTAATAAAAAAACTCCAATCTGTAGAAAATATTTCTAAGGCATTGTAACGACTTGGACCCAACTTGAAGATAATTTCACATTGGATTACTCGGTGTTGGACTTTGGTGTTTCTCAAACCACGAAAGGAACCTCACACAGGCTTCTGCCTCCACACATAAGGAGCCATGGCCCTAGGAACAAACCTAGAAACAGCCTTGATATAATTTTCCGTTGCATCTCTTAAAGCCCCAAGCAAAAGAAGAGAGACCCTCAGGTTGATGGAAGATGCAACATCAACATTACCAACGAGCAAAGTGAGAAGGCACGTTGACATTGGAGGAGCATGGGAGAATTAGCAGAGCTACCATTGATTCGTTGACATTCAGGGCTTCTCACGGCAAAAAACACGTTGATTGATGTAACAATATTCTAGGCAGGGAGGTAGTAACCTGTTTGCCATAGCAACTTATTACGGATGATTTTTTTTTAAAGGAGCTTAAAATTATAGTTGGAGTATCTTTTTTTGTCCTTTTTAAATTATAAGACTAATCTCATTTTAGAGTTCATGATTGCCCCCTCTCTATTAATGTTTTTCTACATATTCAATTTTAAATTTTGCAGAAATCTTCTCGCTAAACTCAAGTATGTCTTATAATAAACTTGTCATTTTTTTTTTTTTTTTTTTAAAGAATTTTATTAACCATTAGTTGATTACCATTGCTTTAAAATATAAATAAAATTTTATTTTAAAACAACAACTTAGTGATAAATGGCACACTTGAAAATTCGAAATTCCTTTGTCAATGTTCAAAAAAAAAGTGATTACATTGTGATAATAAAATCATTACACTAACAATAAAATAGCATCCAACTGTTCATAAGAGTATGAGATCTTAGATTCAAGTCCTCTGTATTGTAAGAAATTTTCACCTATTTATTAAGCCAAAAGATAATGACTATCCCTTAAATTTTTTGTAACCTCTAATATTATTTTTGACCCATTATTTTTAGGTCTCCCAATTGGAATAAAAAAGTAGTTAAACAAATTTAGAGGCGGTGACTATTTTCCTTATGTTTTTATCAAAACACACCACTAAGAACTCCGGTTTTTAAAATTATATTATCATAGTCCTTTGCGTTAAATTTGTTATACTTAGTTTTTTTCTTGTTAAGTGGTTTTAGAGGTCAAAAAACACCTCTTTAGGAAGAATTACCTATTCGAGGGGACTAAATAGTGTAAAATTTATGAAAAATGAGGTCTTTTTAGCAGGTTTCACCAAACTATAAAGATTACATAATGATGGTTATCTTTAGAGTTACTTTTTGGTTGATTTTTGGTAGTTTCACTTAATTAAAAAATTAACGGATTTGAATTATTTATTAGTGTGACAAAAATTATAATGCAAGGCAAATAATGTAATTTTAAAAAGGGATAATTATATTTTTAATGTATGGGGCTTTGTGGTTTTTTCTATTTTGGTATCTGAACGGAAATTATACTAGCGATTAAGTGAAATGAATTTTTTTAAAATTTATAATTAGATTGCTTTCTGCTGAGTTTCGCAAAATAAAAAATGTGAATGTTACAGGTCGCAGGATTTCGCTTTTTTTTATATTGACAACTGGACGTGGATAAAAATGGAATTTCAAATTAGCTGGACTCTTTGATGTGAACTTTATGAAAATTGTCTTTTTTTACCCTTTATTTATTATTGCCCAAGCTACTAAATCTCCTAAAACAATCTACTTGTCAAATCAGCCGATCGTTTGATCCACATTCACATGCCAAATTGGATTTCTCAATCAATTTATTTCACGTATCTTCAAAAAAAATTAATTATTTTGGAGAACCAATCAATAATCTTTTTTCAGTAATTAATTTGAAAAAAAAAAAAAAAATCCAATAACAGAACTGGACATCTTCCTATAAAAAAGAATAAAAATTAGGCATCAAATTAAATTGGAAGTCCTCAACGTGAATCTTTAGTCATCTCATGCCAAACCCAAATTCGCAAGTCCTTAATCGATCTTCAGTCACTATTGTTCTGACAGTGATTCGACACTTAAAGATAGCAATTTAAAGGGTGGATTGAGGTTTTTTTTCAGTTTCAGTTGAGCCAAAATTGATATTTCATCCTTTACTGAGGCAAAAATGATTTTTGGAATTATTGATTTTTGAGGCTGAATGTGAGATTGAAGATTGACATGGTAGATTCTTTTAGGACATATTGGTTGGTTAGTGAAAATAATAAAATAAAGGCAAAAGAGACAATTTCTATTGAAATCCACTTCATAATGTTGGCTGATTTTGAATATTTTTAAGTTTTTTTTGTCTTCATTAGTTGTCACGCGTAAAAATGTGATCGCGCACAATTGCACATTTAATTTTTCTGGTTTGCTAGCTCACTCCGAAGAACAACTAATTATAAATTTTTAAAATATTTTTTACACTCAAATCATTAGCGTTTTCATTTTCAAATATTAAAATAGAAAAAAATATAAAATTAAACACTAAAAATATAATTATTGCTTTTAAAAATTAAAATCTTTATTAATATATTTGAGCAAAACTAGAGACTTTATAGTATTACCTCCAATCCATCCTTTTACCAGGCTTTAGAGATATAAGTTATTGACTTGTCGTGGTCAGGCCAAAAGTCGTTTTATATGTGGTGGTATATAGCTATTAGCAAAAGTTCAGCAATGGGTATCTTTAAACTTTGCTTTTGGCCCATAGGACGTTGTAAAGGAACAGCATCTCTCAAAAGCATGAATAACCAAAAACATATAGATATATATAAATTGCCATGTCATCATGACAATGACAATGGACAAATCAGACAGTGAAGGAAAATTTTATATAGGCAAAAACCAAAAATTTTCCTTCCCTCCATTCTTGTAATTTTGTAGTGTAAAATATATGACCAAATATTAGCCACCTCTTATTTGTTACGTCATTCAATATAATATCATAAACGAATAAATTTTAATTTAGTGGTTAAGCACCAAATTTTAAATTCATTTTCAAAATACTAATTATTTTCAAACGGATCCAATAAAATTTAAAAATTTTAAAATTTATTTTTTAAAATAATAGTATTACTTTTTTTTTTTTTTTGAGAATAAAGAGGAAAATGATTTTGGTTGGTTGATTAACCAATTAGGAAATTTTAGTGTAAAACTAAACATTGGGATATGAAATGAATTGATAGCTAGTAAAAGAGGAAAATTGAAATTTAGATGAATACAAAAGTTAATTAAATAAATTATATATGCTACTATAGTGAACAGCAAAGTTAAAAATATTTGAAATGCACAATTGAAAACACAGTTGGGTTGCATATCTAAGTTTAAGAAATTCGAGGGACGAAATTCTTTTCGAGCGAGGGAGGAATGTAATAAATACTCTGCAATCTTATTTTTTTTAAAATCCAGAATTTAAAAATTAATATGCAATCTTATTTTCAAAAATTCCCTAATTTAAAAATTAAATTATTATATTAGCATTGCTTTATAGTACCATAACGGTAATTGGGCCAAGTAAATGGTAAAGAGTAAAAATTAAAGTAAGTTAAATAATAAAGAAAGTATAAAATCTGTTGTCTGTTAAGTTACACACGACTCGCCGGATAGGAAGACACTTAGATTTCGAAAACCAAAACTCAAAATGTATTCACTTAATTATTATTATATAATACTGCACGTGGGCAAAAGAATTGGTTATAGAACTCATTTAAAGCTGTCATCTGCAGTGGAGAACAAAAAAACAAAGAAGAAGAAAAGGAAACAGATATTTACTTACACGTTTTTAGCTTTACCACGACCTGGAGGGCTTTAAGCTTTATCCCAATTCCAATGCTAAGGTCCAGAAAGACATGGGTCGCCAATATTACCAAGTCATTCTTATATAAACCATCACAATAAAACTTTATATTACAAACAAGATACTATGGGCATATATAGATCATTTCCTCATATAGACCTCATATCACTTTAGGTACCCACTGGCGTAAGAAATCATATCATTTTCAAGCGTCTGGCATTACATATAGGACTCTGTGAGGTCTATACTAGAGCATCATATGTCAACCATATTCTACATATAGAATTTTTATGGGGTCTACACCAGATTCATTCATTTCAATGCCGTTTCAGATTTTTGTATATTAAATCCCTATGGAGTCTTTACTAACTATTCCATCATAAACTTCATATTTATATACATATAAAGCTCTGTGGAATTCCACACCAGATCATTCCCCATGTGGCCAAATTCAAGTTAATACTAAGAATAATGGGATGAACCACGGGGTGATGGAAAGCATGTATAGGTGATGAAGGACCCACCCAAGCAGATGTGACCATGCATGTCCAGAGATCTTTTGATCAGTTATGGTCCTTGATGGTGGCGAAACGAATCAAATAGGAGTGGGAGGGAAAAAGCTCTGATGATTCGAACAAAGGACGAAGAAATTAAATGTGAACAAGGGACACCAGGTTAAGATACCGCTAATCAAGGATCATGCTTAAAGATTCTTTGGAGATTTGAAGATGTTGTCTTGGCAAAGATAAATACTTGTGACAAGTGGTTGTATTGGATCATCAAATAGAAATGTGAGTTCCATGAAGTTGGGACACGTTGAATGGAACCTCTAAATCTGCAAGAAAGGATCAAAGCATAAAGGTAAAAGTGCTACTAAGTAGGAAATTCCTCCAATTATTGAAGAACAATCTATAATGCTTCCATATGCAAAAGTTGATGGTGGGATCAGATTTGAAAAAAATTCACCTATGGACCAACTGTGATTCCTTCTAGGTAATATGAAAAATAGCATGTCTTTGGAAAATTAACTTACTTTTAAAAAATGTTTTACAGGAAACAACATTAAATTTTTCAGCAGTTGTAGTGAACATTAAAAAAAAAAAAAAAAAAAAAAATTTCCCACCATTTAAAATGTGCATTTCATACTTATTATATTTCACATAGACCTAATAAATATTATGAAAAATTGTATAAAAAGAATTTGAAATGGAACTAACATGAGAGACAATAAGAATAGTTTATAAATAATTATTTGTTAAACAATTGTTAAACATATTATTACTGAGGGATAGTGTCCAGAATAATTAAGCTTTAAACCTGCACCATTATTTGGGAAAACCAATTCAAGTTACAGCATAGCATCCCAGTTGCAATTTTCCTCCAAAATTTTATCACTTACAGAAAGTATTAAGAGCAAACACTTGATATACACTCATTGAAATTATTTCGTTCATCAATTATTAATATTGGATTTCAAAAACAGCAGTGAAAAATTATACGGAAGAAGAGCCAAAGATTGAAAAATGCAAAAAGTATACGCATATATATAATACAAAACAAAAAGTACAAATTGGAAAGCAGAAGTTGTCATCCACGAGAAATTGATATCTGGCAACCCTTCAACAAAGAGGAATGATTTTTTTTAAAGACATTACTCTGTTGGAGAGTAGTTAAACAATATTTATCAACTAACCTAATTAACCTTAAACAAAAAGCTTCAACTAACTTTAGCTTTGCATTCTTAATAAAAAGACTACCCTGTAGTTATCCATTACCGAGTCAAAGTCAAGCTGAAGCAGATAGATTCTGTCCATACAACCATAAAATCATTCACCGATTTCCTTTCTTTTTCTCTTCTGTTACTATGATATATTCTTCGAGTTTAACATAGCCTGGATGGCATTTGAACAAAAAATCCTACCAAAATATTTCTCTACAAAAATATCCTATCAAAGTTAACCTAACCGTAATTAAATAATGTGTGATAGCATCATACTCTATACCGGAAAATATAAATGAACTTGATACTAATAGGAAGTGAAATATTTGGCAAGGAAAATTTAACAAGTAGAGTTTTCCAATGATCTAATTCAAATAATACCCTTAATTTTCAAAACTCTCATTGAAAAAATTACCCAAAATAATCCCTCAATTCCAAAATTCTCATTTCTAGAAAAGGCAATACCTTCAATGCATCAAGTTTCAAATGTTTGTGTTTAGAAAATGACTCTAGATATATTACTAACCTCATGTTATACCTAAAAAACAAATGGCCATTTTGAAGGAATGACGTTAATGCCTTGAGATATCTAGAAAAGTTCCCACTTAAAGATCGGCAAAATTTCATGATTAACAAGATATCGCTGCAGAATTTTTTGATTACATGATAAAAGAAAATTAAAACATGGAAGAAACAAATCCAAAAATTTTCACCAAAAAAAATTGTTACTGCAAGAGCAAAAGCCCATACAGGGCTAGTTCTATTTAAGCAGAGAACCACACAAAATTGACAATTCAACTGACATATTGTAGGAAACCAATTCATCCACCCCTTTTCCTAATATCCGTTATTATTGGGTTTCAAAGCAATCCAAAAAAAAAAAAAAAAAAAAAAAAAACACAATCAACATGCAAGAAAACAGATGGAGTATTTTCTAGAGTGGAACAACAATAACCCAAAAAGAGAGAGAAAAATAAAACCCTTCCCTTGCTGAAGAAGAATGGAAGCTTAAAATCAGGCTTCCTTAAATCAAAGGCAATCTATCACAGCCTAATCGAATATAGAAGGTAGAAAACAATAATACTATCAATTCAATTTATAAACCACATCAATAAAGATTGCAAAAACCTTACTTGCTTTCGATTGTTTGACTTGCTTAAAGAAATATTGACGGTTAGGCGGCAATCGGCGACTTTGAGATGCTGATGGTGGTTGTGGAGGTCGTGGATGGTCAATGAATTTCCCTTTTCGATTGAACCTTGGTTCCAGTGGAGCGTTTTAGATTAGGGACAGAGGGTTCGAGTGTTTTTAGGTAGGGATCAGGACTGTTATTGTACTTCGCATTACTCTTGAAAAGCGGTTCACTATGGCGGGGAACTGGGACCGGCCACGGTAGGCTCTCTTGTTAAGATTCAGTGCGATAAATTCGTTTTTAATCATTGGTAATGTGTATATTCTTAACTTTCATTCGCATTTAATAGCTCACTTAAAATAGGAGAATCAATTCCAAAAACGACAATTTTACGGTTGGTTTTCATTGTGATCAGGCCCAAAGTATGTGCTTGCATTGGACTTTGTCTCCCAAATTCCCAAAACGACAAATTACGGTTTCATTCAAATACAACGACACTATTTAGCAGGGGTATATCTGTTCCTTTAACTCCTATTAATTATTTATTACTGTAGGCTGAAAAAGTGAAACACATATTTTTATACTCGAAGGAAGAGAGAATATGTGAGATCAAAGCCCGGTTTATCAGCTTTGAGTCACCGGTGGCGCTTCTGGAATCCGGTAATAGGTTTGCATTATTTTAAGCTTTGTTTCTGTTATTTGTTAATCTTCCTATCGATTTTGGCATGATTACTGGTTTATTTATCATTCTTTAGCTTTCATAGTGGGCTTGTTATTGATGATGAGAAATAAATTTTAAGATTGCTTCTCGTTATTTGAATCCCGGCTACAGTTTTTGGCTTGTCGTTTGATGATTTTGAGTGATCATCAGTGCTGCTGAGGTCTTTGTTGAAGAAAAGTTATGGAAGTTTTTAGTTTCTTGGATTTTAAAGAATTTTTTTTTTTTCCCAAGAAAAAAATCCAAAAAATTTTGAAGTGTATGATTGTAATTTAACTATTTGATGCAATTTCAAAAAGACCCAATTTTGCTTTGTTTGGAAGCCTTGGTGTGTTTGATTTATGGATGCATGTGAATTTGGTAAATCTAGTTTGATGTAGCAATCTTTTTATGTTTTCTGTTTGATGGTTTCACCTGTAGGGAAAGCGCTTAGTTTAGCTCTTGGAGAGAAGGGAGTTTTTGTAACAGTAGTTGATTTTCCTTCTGAGGAAAAAGGAAAGGAAGTTGCATCCCTCATTTGAAGACAAGAGAATCCAAAATTCCATCCCAAAGTTGGAATTTCCCATCTGGCACAGGTTTGTCGGATGCGATGTGACAAATAACAGGTAAGTTTTACCAATGATTATTTCTGAAAATACAAATTTTCTCATTAAATATTCCCTTTGCAAGTTTTCATTATGAAAGGTTGTGTTGGCTTTTTAGGATTGCATGGACTTGCAAGACTGCTCTTTTTAATCTGGAGGAAAAATCTTTGTGTGATTTCATTTTGTTAAATAAATAATAATGCAATTTCCGTATAAATAAACTGTACAAATAATAAATTATACAAAACTTAAACCAAAGCATACAATTCAGCAAGTTGATTTCACTGATTGCTTTCTTCCCCTTCTCTACTATTTTTTTTTTTCTCATTTCCTTGATTTGTGGCGCGTTAGATTTCTCTCTCAACTAGACAATAAAAATGCATGAAACATTGAGATGATATGCCTTCTTTATTGAAACTAAATTATGCTAAAACAGGGAAATTTGGCTACTGCTTTGAGAAGCATATAGCAACATGGAGGGATTGGATATCTGTATCAACTTGTCTGTATCAGTACTTCTATATCATTCTTGAAGACAAATAAAGATAGAGCACTCATTTCATGGAGGGCACTGTTAACGCGAAACCTGGTTGCAGTAAATTCGATTGCAACTCCGCCTTCGGATGCTTAAAATTTGACTTCTTTTCTTGAAATTCTTTTACTCCCCAAGCTGACTTAATTATCATTATCAGTGTCTTTGGAAGGCTAAATATTGCAATTAATCTGTTATAAACCCTTAGGCAGATAATTGGGGAAAGGAAATAATAGAAGAAAGAAAATAATGAAAGAAGAAATAATACTATCTATTTTTACATTTAAATTGTTGAGAATCTAGCCCTAGGAGCAATTTAATCAAAATCAAATTCATTTATATATTTAATATTAGGCTTATAAATGAGTTGGGCTTACTTTTACACAAAATGGCTTAAGCAAATTTTGGTAGGTTCACCCTTCACATTTATATGCCCTTTTTAGTTTAGGTGTATTTATCCGATGTGGGTATTATCCACATATTCCAACATTAAAAAAATACAATTTTTCTCAAATTCATTTATTCATTTTCTCCAAAATTTTGAGAGATTATAATTTTGTGGACCAGTTTAGTAAATAGTGCATATTTTTCCTGTCCATTTATATTTTCCTCAACCTTTTCTAAACAACGGAAAATTCTTTCCCTTGATATTTTTCCTCACATAATTTTCTTTCTTCCAAAAAAAAATTCTCCTTTCCAGACAAGGTTAAGAAGCTGGGCTTTATAAATTCATAAAAGTTGTCTCAAACTTTGAAAGCTAACTTTTTTTTTTCTTACCTTTGCTTCAGGTTGCAAGATTTGTTAAAATATAAGTGAATTTCTTTGATATCATTTACTAGAATGTTACTTGAGGATGGCTATGCTGTTAGTGAGCTTGCTACTAATTTTTAGCAATTAAGCTCCTTCCTATCTAGATCCTCACTTGAGTTTCCATCTTGAAATTTTCTGGACATCAGTGCATCACTATTTATTTACTGCGTGTAATTTGAATGGCATCGCTATTCAAATGCATTAAGATAAAAAAAATAAAAAAAATAAAAAAAATAAAAAAAAAGAGAGGGAAGAGAGAGGGAAAAAACAGGTGAGAAGGGGATTAAAAGTGGAGGTGAGAATGGGAGGAATTCCTGCTGATGAATTTATTGTTTCTTATTATTTATCATATCTTTGTCCTCTATAAAAGACCAGCTTTGGTGGATGCATAATTACTTTACAATTCCCGAGCAGATAAAGCTATGAAAGCTGCCACAAAAGCCTGAGGTTAATTATAAATCTGGGGGTCTGCTTCTGGTCTTTATCCAATGTATTCATGACCCCACCTATTCTGCCTCCCAAAAAGGTGTGATATTTTCTGTCACTTCTTGCTCTTTGATTTCTCTGCAGTGTTTGTCATGTTGTTCACCAATCTAATTTGGGACAGTATAAATTCATGCACCAAAAAAACAAAAATGCTGACATGCATTCATGACAACTTTTTTAAGTACTTAGATACTTCCACTTTTTTTATTATTTTTACTTCAGGTTGGCGTTGTTTATGTATTACTAGTTCACTTTGTTCCATACAAACGTCAAGGTATTGTGGTTTAATGTGCTTTGTTCCTGAGGTAAGAATTCATAAAATGAAAATTCTATGAGTTCTACCATTATTTTCCTTTAATATATATATTTCTTCTCTTCTCTGTTTATTCAAAGGTTTCTTCTTTTTTCTTTAATTCCATTCGCTTTCTATTTTTATCATCTGATGAAACTTAGTTCAATAAGACTACCAAGTCCTTACCTGCTTGTTTGTTTGCAGTTAAGAATTATACAGATTATAAAATATGCTATAATAAATTAAAACCAAGGGAAATAAAATAAAACTATCAACTCTTCAAACATGGGTTTGGATAGATTCAAATGTTGGGTGATTTGGGCGGTTTATTATAAAACTCCCCATATCTATTCTTTAATAAACCATTGCCATAATATTGGTTGGTAATAAAATTAAATACTTTATAAATAATTTACCCTATATTTAATATTAAAACAAATTAAGAATAAACAATTATACTTGAAGCAATTATCCTAGAAATTTAGTGTTTCCTGATGCAGGAGTAATCCTAGTCCTAATTGGATTCCTAGCAACCACTAAGGATTTATTAATTTACTGTTTTATTGTTAGATTTGCATTAGTTTTCCGTTTCCTTATTTTGATTAGGATTACTTTTTATATTGAATAGGAATTAGAGTTTTTAATTCTTTCTTAATTAGATTTCCTAGTCTAGTTAGGATTATCACTTATAAAATTAGGGAACAGCACTAGTAGTATTGTAAATCAATCTTATTTTCCTCATAATTTTAATTCCAAAGGTTATCAAACCTAAATTACTGATTTACTGTTCCACTTACAATCAACTTATTCTTAGACTTTACTTGTTTGGAAAATTGAACCAAGGGGCCGCCCACACCTTTCCCCTGCGGTCAATTTGGTATCAGAGCCAAAAAAAACAGGGGGGGGGGATCCTAAGATTCTTTTTTTGTCTGGAATTAAACCATGGTTGGAAGAGGGCAGAGGCAGTGGCAATCAGGCCCAACAAGATGAAATAGCTGAGAACGGCGAATGATTGAGGATTTTGGACCCGGGTTTACAAGCCTCGCAAGCGTAGGAACCCGTGGATGCCCGAATGAGAGGGGACTCCAGAAGGCAACCACAAAACCTTGATTTTTCAAGAAGCTCTGAGAGTGAAGAGGGAGGTCGAGGACGTAAACCCCTTTCATGAAGGCTGGACCTGCAAAACCCAGCGCACGAGGCAGATTGGAAGAGCGTTTACTTCAATGCTCTTGATTTAAAATAGTGGTAGAATTTAAAATTGAGGTTGCTGATTTTCATGGGAAATCGCATTTGCCGAGGGACTATTTAGATTGAGGAAACTTAGTTTAGAAATTATTTGAATGGAAAAACAATTGGTTGAAACCCGGGAAAAGTGCTTTATTGTTAAAGCTTTAAATTGAAGAGAACTGCACTTCGAATGGTTGGAAGAGGATTTGAGGAGCAGCACGGCAACGACAGGGAAAGCTAAAAATCAGCATGGGGAGCACTATTGAACTTAAGGCTAAGGAAGCAAAAAAACATAACCTTAACAAAAAGATTTTTTTACCCAAGCTGATTACGCAATGGAACTTTATGAAAGTTCCATGCTTGATGCTTGAAACAAAATAGCATGTCTGTTGAAGAGTACATTGCAGAATTTAATAATTTGTCCATTCGAGTTGGAATATCTGAAAGTAATGAACAAATTAACTCTCGCTACCTTGCTGGTTTGAATCAGTCCCTTAGCGATGAAATGGGCATAGTCCGATTACACAATCTTAAAGATGCTTGCCAATATGCCTTAGCAGCTAAAAAGCGAGTTTCTCGTTACGGTGCTAGAAGGCCCATAAATAGAAGCAATTGGCAAAACAATTTTGAAGCTGCAAGAGAGATTCAAACAACTCAACGAAGCGGGAAAGAGGCTGCCGCTACTAATAGCCTGCCGCATAATAAATATCAATGAAGAGAACAACCCGTTTGAGGGAACGATAGAGGGTAAAGGTATATGTACCTTATGGTGACAAACAATGTCTGTTGCAACAAGAGAGGCACAATTTCTGTCAAGTTCGTGTTTTACTGTGGAGAAAAGCGGACATACTCATTCAGTTGTCCACAAAGGAGGGTTAATTTAGCCGAGTATGAATGAATGACTAACCCCCTATTTTTTGATGAATATGATCGAGGAAGTAAGAATAAATTGAATTTCACCCTAAGCCAAGGTGAGTCTTTATTGGTTTGCACAATCTGACAGCCATGAAAACGAAAGAAGGAAATAGAAGATGAGGACGTTCGTGAGCATTTCCGTACACTGTTTGTGAAGGCAAAGTGTGTAATTTAGTCCGTTTATGGAGGAAGTATGGAAAATAATATCAAAAGGAGGCTATGATAAATTAAAGCCTGCCTTACAGAAAACATCCTCTAGTCCATACAAAGTAAGGTTGGTGAATGAAAAGGGCATCAAGATACCAAGTAACTATCTCATAACATCTCAATGCTTAGTGCAATTCACAAAGGGAGATGATTTGGCAGATGAAGCTCTATGTGATGTAGTACCAATGGATGTTGGGCATATTCTAGTGGGACGACCTTGGTTCTATGATCATGATATGGACCACAGGACAAGGCCTAATACTTATTCATTCTACAAGGACAACGAGAAGTACACTTCGCATCCTCTCAAGGAAGAAATAAGGCAAATAGCAAATAAAGGAGCTGCAACTAGTAAATTAAATAGGCTTGTAAGTGTTAAAGAATTTGCAGCTGCGCATAATGAGGTGAAAGTCTCGTATGCCTTAGTTGAGCAAACTGATGAGGAGCTGACCAGGTTGAAAAATATTGAATATCCTTTGAAATTCAATGAATTATTGCACGGAATTCAAAGGAGTTGACTAGTGAAGAATTAGTGAAGATGTACCGAAAAGCTTACCACCGTTAAGAAGCATCCAACATGCTATTGATTTGGTACCAGGAGCAGCTTTACCAAATCTGCCTGCATACCGAATGCCTTCTTTACAGCAGGCTGAAATAGAAAGACAAGTTACGAAATTATTGGAAAAAGGTCTGGTGAGTGAAAGTAAAAGTCTATGTGCCTGCCCAGCCTTATTAACTCCAAAGAAAGTCGGTTCTTGGAGAATGTGTGTGAATAGTCGTGCTATAAATAAGATTACAATCAAATGTCGCTTTCCAATACCAAGATTAGAGGATATGTTTGATCAACTAGCGGGTTCTAAAGTGTTTTCCAAAATTGACTTGAAAAGTGGATATCACCAAATTAGAATGAGGCATGGTGATGAATGAGAAACAGCTTTTAAGACACCGGATGGGTTATTTGAATGCCGCACCGAGGAAGATCATTTAAAACACTTGCGATAAGTGTTAGAAGTATTTCGTCAAGAGCAGCTGCACATAAACTTGAAAAAATGCGGTTTCCTGCAACCAGAAGTGGTATTCCTGGGATACATTGTGTCTGCTGAAGGATTAAAACCAGATCCAGAAAAGGTTCGTGCAATTACCAAATGGCCAGCACCGGAATCCATCAAAGAAGTTAGAAGCTTTCATGGTTTGGCCTCTTTCTATAGGAGATTTATCCAAAATTTCAGTTCAATTATGAGTCCTATAATTGAATCTAGTCCTATAATCTGAATCTAAAAGAAAAAGTGAGTGGACAATATCTCTGCACAAAAGTGCATTTGAAGAATCATATTTTTTTTGATGACTAGAGCACCTTCGTTCCTTGCAGTTCCAGATTTTTGATAAATTAATTTATGTGTCGAATGTGGATGCTTCACGATGAAGGGATTGAAGCTTTTCTACAAGAGGGCAGACCTCTTGAGTGTTTTAGTAAGTTGTTCTGAAGCTAAGAAGCGTTACTCACTTATGATCTAAGAGTGTCTAATGCCCCCTTGGTAAGCTATTCGACATTGGCAGCATTACTTAGCTTATCGTGAGTTTGTGGTTTTTTCTGATCATCAGGCCTTGAGGTATCTAAAATCTCAGAATAAACTCAACAATCGACATGCTAAGTGGAGTTCTTTCCTTTATAAATTTAATTTCTTACTAAAGTATAAATCCGGTCAATCTAATATTGTGGCTGATGCATTGAGCAGAAGATCCCTAATTTTGTCAATTTTGAGCACTCAAATTACTGGTTTTGAAGAACTGAAAAACCAGTATGATTCAGATTCATGTTTTGGCAAGATAAAGGCTGATTTGCTGCATTCCTCAGAAGCTGAAAGTTTGCCATACCAATTGCAAGATGAATAAGTTATGCATTCCTGAAGGATTTTTAAGGTTTACTCGTCGAAGCCGAGTCTTTTTCAAACCTGGGGAGAATAATGTAGGAGCAATCCTAGTCCTAATTGGATTCCTAGCACAACTAGGATTTTATTTAATTTACTGTTTTATTTCATATTTGCATTAGTTTTCCGTTTCCTTATTTGATTAGGATTTACTATTTTTTCATTGAATAGGAGTAGAGTTTTAATTCTTTCTTTAGGATTCCTAGTCTAGTTAGGATTTATCACTATAAATAGACAGCATTAGTAGTATTGTAAATCATCATATTTTCCTCATAATTTTAATTCAAAGGTTATAAACCTAATTACTGATTACTGTTCCACCTACAATCAACCCTATTCTAGCTTGCTTGTTGAAAATTGACAGCCCTACATCTTTCCCCCGCGTCAATTCCTCACCTTCTCCTTAAAAACCTCTTTATTCAAGGTGTTTGTCACACACAATTGAAAGCTATATACGACAATCAGTGAATAAAAAAAAAGTAATCAAGTATATTGCAGTAGTCAGCTTTACTTAACCTATTAAAAAATGATACCACCATATTTCTTTTTCATGATTTCCTACTGTTATATTATATATCATATAAGATAATTTTTATTTAATTATTTATTAAGAAAAATATTATTTTTTTATTTATTTTAAAATTAGTATATTTAGAAAATAACTATTAGTTATTTTTTTGTTAATAGTTGTCAAATCGAGAATCAAAACTATTTTTAGAATCAAGAAACGAATAGTAAGATACTGTATAATTTCTCAAAATTAATTTGAAATATTGAAATATATAATATAATATAATATATTCCATTACTTTAATATATATATATATATTTCCATTAATTTTATAAAAAGATACTAAAAATTTGATTGCAAATAATGTAGTTATACAAATTTCAATTTCAAATCATTTACTAAACAGAAAATGAAAGAGATCTATGACTTGTGTAGTTGTCAAGTTCAAAATATCAAACTATAAAATTAAATTTTAAAATAAAAAATAAGTAAAACTATAAAGCCATTAGAATTTCCTATCCAAATCCATATTTATTCATTATCATTTCCAAATTCAAACCCTACATTATCTTCAGCTTCTAATATAACTATATTTCTTTGTCTTCCTTCTCCACATTGAATTTTTTCACTTGTTTTGTTGATATGAGATTTGACTCGAAATGTAAGATTCGAATCACATGAATCATAAGAGCAATTTCGATTCACCCATAAGATTCGAATTGTGAATCGTAAGATTCTGATAACACTAACCTCTAACTTATTAGTAAACATTTTAATTTTAATTGAAAGTCTATTTTTCAAATTTTCAAATTTTCAAATTAAGTAATAACTTAGGCCTTGTTCGTAACAACTTTTGAGCTAGCTTTTAGTGTTTTGACCAAGTCAAAACTCTCAGTTAATTGTAGTGTTAGATAACATAACTTTTATAATAGCTTTTAGAAGTTGAGGTAGCTTTTTATGAAATGTTAAAACACTAAAAGATAGCTTATAATAGCTCTTAGAGGTTGAGAGAGCTTTTTATGAAACATTAAAACACTATAACATAGTGTTTCACTGAGATTAATTAAATTTTTTTACAAGTATACCCATTTTTTTTTAATCCTGAATTCACCTAATTAAACAACTAATGTCATTTTTTTATCATTTTAAGTTAAACAACCAATTGAAAAAGTTATCTTTTTCAAACATTTATAATTTAAATCACTATATAAAAGACTATTAACTAGAAGCTAATAGCAAAAGCTAACTGCTAGTGGAACAGCTAATAGCTACTATAACAACTAACAGCTATTAAAACAATTAATATTGTCGAGTAGACCCTTAGTATTAACATTCTCGTTTTATAAGTTTCATGATTTATTGTACTATAACGCTCCATAATTTATTTAGAACTTGAAAAGTTAGAATAGTGAATTATTTTTTTATAATTTTAATAATTCTAAACCTGTAATTATCAATACGTTATTAGTAATTATATTAATTACATTTTATTTTAGTTTCAATTGATAGTCTTTTTTTCAATTTTCAAATTAAGTAATAAGGTAGAAATAACATTCTCTTAGTATTAGGATTATAATATATAATATAATATGATATACTATTAATTTAGAAAATTTTTTATAATTTTTATGATTCAGTGTGTTATAGTGCGCTACAAATTTCTAACCTTAAAAAGTTAAATTGTGAAAAAAAAGTTTTAAATTCTAAATAATCCTATACCTGTAATTATTAATATTTTTTTGAAAATAATTATTAATAATCTATTGGTAATTATTATATTACATTTGAACTTTAATTAAATATCAAGTATTTTAAACCTTCAAATTAAATAAAAAGGTAGAAATAGCATTCTCTTTAATCTTAAGGATTATAACATACAATATATAATATGATTATTTTTAAGTTTAAAATGGATATATTGCCAAGTCCTGAACCTGCGGTTCCCAGTAAAATATGGTCCAAACCATCAAGCAATGCTCATCATTCAAAATTTTAGTGATAAACATAATATATAAAATACTACTATAGGGGTTGGGACTGTGATGAAAAGCGCAACCCCATCCTCTTTTAGTATATAATATAATTCCCAAATATTCTCATGAGTGAATTTAGAGTTTAGACCAATCATATGATAACTCAAAGTTTTGTGTATATAGAGTCCGATATTTTATGTTATATTTACGGCAATGTTTCAGAAAATCATATGACATAAGCTAGTTTCCTTTATTTATTTTTTAGATAAGAAAATATTATTGGTAGTGAAAGCAATGAGCGTATGCTCTGGATAACAAGAAATCCTCCTACAGCTCAAATAACAAGTAGTAACATGAAACAAAACAAAGCTAGAAAAAAATATTTGCTACAGTCCCAAATTTGGATATAATTAAGAGTATATTTACTTGGATTTAAAGAATAGAATTAGAGCTCCTTAAGAGAGAAGCCTATAATCTCTAGGACTTGTCAGGGGATACAATCTCTTAGAGCTAATTAGGAGAGAACTCTACAATCTCTGAATTTTAGGAACTCAAACCTTTGTTTAAAATTGTGCTCACATTTCTCCTCATTCAACAGCCTTTTGAACAACTAAATGCAAAGCTAAAACTACCTATTACCCAGTATCCACTACAATAACTACTCACTAAATACTACCCATTTCAACAAAATAACTTGACCAGACCACTCACTAATAAAGAAACTGATTCTTATCATAACACTAAATAAAACTAACCAAATATTGTCACTCCATAATAATAATACCCTCCAGTCAAGTTGGATAACTTTTAAGCTCCAGAAGCATAAGCCTACAAACAACCTTGTCTCATAACAAACTAATGGACATGCCTTTGTTTTGTTTAAGATATGTGCATTTCTCTACATTGAAAGGCTGCATTTGACTGCAAAAACAGACAATGTAAAAACTGATATCCATTGGAATTGGCAATTTCTCTTAAATTAATTTTATTCTTTTTGAATGTATCTTCTTTTTCTGGTTTTCTGATTCCATTTTGACTCAAAATATTCCAATTCCACCTATCTTATGGGGCTTGCATTTGCTATTTTATTTATTTCAATATTTGGATGCAGTTTGTTGAAACTGAGATGGGAGCAAAAGTGAATGCTAAACTTGTTGATAGGATGGGGGGCTTTGTTCCTATGCAAATGGTGATCAAAGGTATACTTTATGGCCAACCTTTCTAGCAAAACCCCAAAGGGTTAGCCTAATGGAAACCACTCTGGATAAACTGCAGTTAATTAACTCTTGCTTGGGATTAAGCCCTCCAATGCTCATGGATTATAACCCCATGCGTATTGGAGATTTGCCCGGTCCATGTGGAGAGGACATTTGCATGGACCCGAGGTGGAGAGCAGGAATTTCGCCTGTTCGCTAGTCAGTCCTAAGGGCTAGACTGAAAATAGTATACACTTTTACTGGATTGTTATTCCTCAAACATTTTACTATTTGCTTGAACCCTTCAAAACAAAAGTTTAAATTCCGATGTCTGCATATTTTTAGGTGCTTTTGAGCTTATCAGTGATGAGAGCAAAGCTTCCTCTTGTCTTTGGATTACAAATCGTAGGGGCATGGAGTATTGGCCCACTCCTGAAGAAGAAAAAAAATACTTAGTTGGTTCTTCACCTTCCAAGAAAAGGTTGTTGTTTCAAGGTCCAGTGAAACTACAACTTCCTCAGAGTTTTGAGAAAATGTGAGAAAATCTCTTTTCAAACAATTTTTATGCAATTTTTTTTTTTTTCTATCAAACATAAATCCAAAATCAAATTACATTGCTGAAAATCAGTATTTCCCTTTACTAAAATAGCCATATGGCCCATACCCATTGCATTGCAAAGAATATTTATTTTATTGTAATCAATGTCTTCTTTTTCCTAGTAACTTCTTTGTCTAACAATCTCTATTTTGGTTTTCCACTCTAATGTGACAATTATTTGCCACCTCCTGTATCTTCATTTACTAAAAGAATTAGTGTAACAAATGATTGTATAAGGAAAGAGCAAAGAGAATAAACTAATAGAAATGTCAGACTCACAAACTTTTAGAAGGTGTAGAATGAATGAGTAAAACCAGTAGAATCTGATTGTGATGAGTTTGCAATACCATTATGGATGATCTACAGTAATAGACCTAACATACTGAAGCAAAACCTTGTTAGGCTGCTTCAAGGATGCTACTGCACCCTTGGAATCTACCAAAAGGAAGAAAGAAATACATAGAGAGAAACGAAGTCTCAAATTTTATTGGTACTCGAGATTATTCTAAAGCTGAATTACATTAGCTTTTTGTAGCCATATTTATATGCTAAACCCTTGTGCGAAGGAGGAAAATAGAATCCTACTAAATAAGCAAAATAATGTCTTTCGTTTCCTACTAATATAAAAAATATAGAATAGCAACTATGGAAAAACATCCTAAATAGAACATCTTTCTTAAAGACCAAGAACAAACACATTAGGAAACTACTTAAAATTCCTAAAACCTCCTAGCAAGGTTTGGTTGCCTAAGTGAATTCTTATTTCATGTAGCAAAAGGAGAACTAGAGGAAGGGATAGAAAGGGCTTTGTGGGAAAACCCAAGTGAATTCTTATTTCATACTTCAACAAGAAAGAAACAAAGAGCAATAAAAGCAAAAGATTATGTGGAAGAGTGTCAAAAGTAGCTGTTGCAGATGCATAATTAATGTAATAATTGATATAAAAGTATTTAATTGCTTACTCCTTGTAAAATGCTTAGCAACTTGGTCATTCTGGAGCACTACACGCCATGTTAGGTGACAACTAACAAGCACCTAAAGTTAATCCTGTTTAGCTGTATGCATTGCCAGTTTGAGTGCCTTGAGTTAGTGTTGGATTCAGACTGCAACTTACTGTAAATTTCAAACTAAGCAAAAATTCTTTTGAATATTAGCTAAACTAGACCAAACCAAACGAAAACATTACAGTTTGGGTTAGTTTCCAAACCAGTTTTTTAACATTCTTATCATCAATTTGTTTCCTTAAATCAATTTTTGTTTGTTGATTCTCATCTTATCATTTTACTTTTTATGTGAGCACCACATATTGTGATTGAGCCATTACGTGTAGTTTAGCCTTAATTTCCATTCAATTACCTATGTTTCTTTATTCAGTTTTGGGTAAAAGTTGGACAAATATCTAGAGAAACTACATATTTGTTGCCTGCTTTAGTCCATGTCATCGATGGCTATCTATATTTTTTTCATCCACATATCAGCTTTAGATATGTCCTAATCATCTCAATAATCCTTCTTGTAACTTACCTCAACGGATGTCATTTCCACCTGTCTGTAAATGAACTAAATTTCTGAGCCAACCCTATGAGAATGAACTAATTTCTGACTGATCCTTTCTTGCATTGTGGCATTATCATCCCTGCCATGCCTATTTGTAAACCTATTTCAATCAGTGCTCAAGATTCACTTCTATGCATCATACCTTCATGTTTTCTGATCAAGTCATTGTGATATTTTGGAATCCATAATTTCACATTTTTAAAACTTGAACCTTTTAGTGCTGAATGGAATCAAACTGTCTAATTCAGTTTAATGTCGTTGGTGGTTTGAACTGAACCATACATCCAAATCCTGTTGCTTTAAGATATGATGTTCTTGTAATATTGATGAATGTGATATATTTTGTCTAGTTGTCTATTCTTTCTCATAGGAAGCATGCGTGTAAAAGTTGAAATTAAATTCACATTATCATGATTCATGAGCACCTCAAAATACTAGTCTTACACTTAACAGTTTCTAACAGTTGCATATTAATGCATTTTACTTTTCTCTTCAGAGTTGTCCATACCTTGGACCACAATTTCCGCAAAGCTACCCGTGTTGTATGCACACCACTGCAATTACCCATCGGACCACATCAAGTTCTAGTGAAAATAATTTATGCTGGTGTAAATGCTAGTGATGTAAGTTCATGTTAACTTCATTCCTTTGAATTATTTTTTCCCTCTACATCAGTAAATCTTATTCTATTTGTCTATCTTTTACAAAGTCTAGAATCTGGATTCCTCTTTTAAAGAAGAATAGACTACTCTCTGCATGTGTATGTCAGATTTGTATATAAGTATATGTGAGCTGTGCTTTCATGTGTGAGAGTTAACTTTGATATGCATAATTTGTTAACTGAGATATGCGTGATTTGTTAATCGAGGAGCATGCATCTGTATTAATAATGTTGTATGTGTTATTAGTCAATTGAGAAACTATGCTTTTGTGTGTGCGAATGAAATGTATGAGATGCTTATGGCAAACATTATTTGCCGTCCTCTGCACTTCACCATATCGTGGGAGAGAGAAGCGTACTTAAAACTTAGGTAGGAATTAAGAATAGGTACCTAATCCTATCTGAACTTCCAACACTGTCAGCAGCATTTGAACTTCCAACGCCTTCGGCAGTTTCTTAAATGGAAAATGCTAGGGCTTATAGTCTGACGGGGTGAGCTGTCCCATCCAAAATGTATTTTTTTATAAGTTTTTATTTTTTAATTAAGTCCATGTTCGACAATATTAGTCATTTTAGTAGTTATTAGTTATTTTAGTAGCTGTCAGTTGTTTTACTAGTTGTTAGCAAAGCATTAAAAGAGTAATGTTTCATAATCTACTCCCTTAACCGATAAACACTAGAATAAACACAATGCCACTGAATAGTATAAAAAAAAGAGTAATCAAAACACTAAATACGATCTTCAAAAGTTGTTGCTGAATAGGCCTCAATGATGCTAATGTACGTTAGATAGTTTGCTAGGTATTCAAAATATTGTCTAGACAGCACAAGTTCAGTTTTTCTCTGAACAAAATAATTGCTATATTGATAAAAAGATAAAGTTAATTTTTTTTATGATTTTCAGTCTATATTTTACACTCATTATATCTTGTATGAAAATATATTTAATATTGAGTTTTAAAACATTGAATTTTTTCAACCCCTTAGGGCTGCTGGGCATCACATTCACAGCCTATGACACCCTGCAGCGCCCTTTTCAAATTTCTAATATAGTACAAGTGTGCCACTAACAACCCAGACTACATTTGGATTTCTTACGATTGTTATAAGACTTGGTTGTTATAAATGAAAACTCCTGTAAAGTTAGATTCTATCTCCCAAATTGCCCAGCCATGTTCAATTATTTGGAATTTCTGTTCACTCCACTGGGGGTTCAAGTTAGAGAAAACTGTTACTGACAGAGAATAGAGGATATTTATAGAAAAATTTATTAAAGGTTGTGAGGAAAGGAGTCTCATTTACAGCCTTTTTCCTTCATTTCCACAGTTATCAAGTGTCACCATACCAAGGTTTTGTCCCTCTTTTGGCACGAGTTATGTCACTCGCATATGTGATTTCTTAATCTCTTAGTCTTTACACACATTAATGTGTCTCTGTGTATTTCTACAATAACTTGCTTTAAATTTGGATGCAGGTAAACTTCAGCTCTGGACGATATTTCACTGGTAACAAAAATGACATTAGTTCCCGACTTCCATTTGATGCTGGTTTCGAGGTGCATAAAAGAATGTGATGATGTAATTTGATAATGTCTTCATTTCTCTGTTTGGTCATGGGTTTGACAATCATGATGAAACCAATGCTACTTTAGAAGTTTAGTATCCTCTAATTTTTTTTTTTTTTTTTTTTTAAATTCTCCCCTCCAGGCAGTGGGAATAATTGCAGCACTGGGAGAATCTGTTCGTGACTTGAAAATTGGTACTCCAGCTGCAATTATGACTTTTGGAAGTTATGCTGAATTCACAGTGGTATACTTCCTTGAAAACATTCGTTTTAATGACTGGAAAGAATTGCTTCATCTATGTCTACTTTTTAGAGTTTCAATTTCTACTTATTGTAACCTTTCAAAAAAAGTTTCTACTTTATTTTAAATGTATGCTATTATCACTGAGTTTTGTGATCATGATGATGCACCGTGTATGCAACTTAGGTTCCAGCAAAACACATCCTTCCTGTGCCAAGACCAGATCCTGAAGTTGTTGCCATGCTTACTTCAGGATTAACAGCTTCAATTGCTCTAGAAAAGGTTGAGCTTTTTGCTTGTATTAAATGTGGAATTTTAACTTCCCTCATCTTTTTTTTTTCTTGACACCATTTATTATCTAACTTAAACCCTTCATTCAAGCTCTACATTTTGTTTAGCAATATTTTTTTTCTTATGGAACTTTTAGGCTGGACAGATGGAAACTAGAAAAGTAGTTCTTGTCACTGCTGCTGCAGGAGGGACTGGGCAATTTGCTGTCCAGGTTAACTTTTACTAATCCTTTTGATAAACAAATTGTGTCTTAGTATGTGTTTTGGATGTTCTTCATTGCTGCAGTCATGCGTGCTTATTACCATTCCAGGCTGTGATTGCATTATCTGGTTTGTGGACCATTCGTCCATTATTACGTCACACACTTCTCTAGTTCTTATAGGTATCTTATTACAGTTAGTATAGTCTCAAACAAATGTGATTTATAATCAACCTTAAAATGGACATCATCTAGTCATCCTGTGAAGCAAGACGAGAGTAAATAAAAATAAAACACAACAGTATTTCTTTTCAAAACCGATGCTAGAGTTGTAAGGATTCCATGTTTTCATATAATAAGTTCAAGTATAATACATCATTCAAACACAAAAGAACTTTAGTTTTCCTGTCGAACCGGATGTTACAAGTAATATGTTGTTTAAAATATATATTGTTGCTTTATCCAATGCAAGCTGAGGCTTTACCTTGCAGACGTTGTGTTTTAACTTCTTTGGTTGATTGACAAAGGATTTGAATTGTCTGGAAAAGCAACAAAGTTTGTTATTATATCTGGAATTGATGATACATATTGCCCAGTCTAAAGCTGAAAAATAATCAAATATGTTTATCTGCATGACTATTTAATAAAGGAAAATTATGATTGATTGTAAAATTTACCAGAATTTCACGTATCAACATTGACAAACAAGTTTCAAATTCCAACTTTAGTGACTTCGTGGGATACATATATCTCCACACTTTACTTTGGCACTTTTATATTTTTTTCTCTCAGTTTACACAAAAAACCTACAAAACCCAGTTGAAATTACATTTGTAAAATTCACTGAATATGGCCTTTTATGCTCTGCTGTCTCATAATCAAATCAAATGTTGTTTTTGCTCAGTACTTAATTGGCATTGCAAACTGAATCCTTCTAGTTATGATCTCCTGACAATACCACTAATCGCAATGAGATCTTTATTTTTCAAAAAAACATGAACAAAGAAAAAGATGGAATTAATGATAGTCGTCTGCCTGGGAACTATAATAACTCCAATCCTAAGTTTAATTGATTATGATAACCAGGAGAATTCCTTTTGACCTCGCACACTTCAGAATGTGTGGGACTTTTAGCTTTTTAGTGTGTTTTATTTGTAGATCAGACTGCAATCCCAACTTTCACAAGCTCATTGTGCATTTTCTTTTAACAACATGGATTTCTTTTGTCCGGCAGAGAGGCTGTTTGATTTTTCCATCCTAACTTATTTTTGCTATCTAATTTTCCATGTCTTTAGCATAAACAATTGTTTCTGTTCTTTCATTCTTCGTTTTTTTCCCTTCATTTTTACATTGGATACAAATACATACTTTGAACTGTTAAATATGCAGCTTGCAAAGTTGGCAGGAAATAAAGTAGTTGCAACCTGTGGAGGTAAGGAAAAGGCAATGCTGTTGAAAGAACTGGGAGTTGATCGAGTCATAGACTATAAAGCTGAAAATATAAAAACTGTATGCACCTTTACTTCATGCTCGTCATTTTTAATTTTGTTCTCCTTTAATGTCATATTGTGCAGAAGGAGTGGCTGGTGGAGGTTAAGGTCGTGAGAATTACTGGCTCAAAATGAACCAATAACTTATTTACATTATGCAAATATCCAGTGACTTGCAATAAAACTTGTTATTTTGGTAAGGGACTTATAACAAGTCCCATCTTTAAGAAAAATAAAAGTAAAAGCTTGGAAGAGAAGATAGTGGCTACTGATAATTAATGTGAACTTTATGTAATTTTGAGAATTCATACGACCAATGGCGTATCTTAAAAAAAATTTCCAGGTTCAATATACAATAGAATATAACAAAGAAAGTTTAATTTGAATTTTAAGAGGAGTTAATTAATAAAAATGCATGTCTGTTTAAGGGAATTTAAAAACACAAAAAAAAAGGGGTTATAACCCCCTTTTTATATCATAGATCCACCACTACTTACGATTTTCAATTACAGGTTCTAAAGGAGGAGTTTCCTAAAGGTGTTGACATCATATATGAGTCTGTTGGAGGTGACATGTTTGACCTGTGTCTGAATGCTTTAGCAGTCCACGGGCGACTTATTGTAATTGGAATGATTTCCCAGGTTTTTTCTCGGCAAGCTTCCTAGATTGTTGGTGTTTTGACTGTTTCTTTTATTTTTTTTTAATTGTCGATTTTTGTTAAACTTGCAAATACCATTTTAACATCCGTTCATGTTAGACAACTAAGCAAACTAAAGGGCTAACTTGATGATGCATATTCCTATTCATAATTGAATAATGAAGATATGGTCGATTATATGATTCACCTTAAATTATTGTACAGAGTATCATTTCACTAATTTGGTAATAGAAAATCTAAAGTAACATCTTCAGGGCGAGAGATCTTAGAAATTGCAAAAGTTTAATCCCATGAATTTTTAAAGTTATGTATCTGTGGATTTAAACCATTGGGATTGTTTTACATTACTTTTGATATTCTTTTCCAGTATCAAGGAGAGCATGGATGGAGGCCATCAAATTATACTGGGCTCTGTGAGAAGATTTTAGCAAAAAGTCAAACTGTGGTATGTATCTTCTCCTAGGTAGAGTCCCCATTATATGTTGACTTTCATATTATTTTGATGCTCATGCTTTTCCTTATGCCTCATTGACCTTTTGTGCTGCGGGTATACTTGCGTCCAACCACCTCCTCCTTTCCCTCTCTCTTCTCCCTTTTTTTCTTTTCTGAGGGGAAGGAAAAATATGGTTTGAGCTTCCTGCAGAATGGGAAAGGCTAAACGTACTATTACTTTCAAATACCAAAGCTTGGAATTTTTGCCTTGGATCCTTTTGGCTCCTTGTCATGATGGTAGGCTATTTTTCCAGGGCAGTCTCCCTTTATATGTAAGGTTTCCTATATTCTTGAGGGTTTCATCTTATGTGAAGGTGGCTAGTTTAATCCCTTTATTACAGCAATATATCCGTAGTTTATGTAGATAGGCTTAATGTCTTATATGCTGCAGCTTCTTCTGTACCTTCCCAAGCTGTATTTTCCTGTAGTACATAAAATGAGACTCCTCTTTACTACCTATTTTGAGCATTGGAAATCAGGTGTGATACAGCATTTTAGACATTTGCTTAGACAAACTCATCTGAAACTATTTTGACTAGAATGCATGCATTCCAAGAACAGCCTACATGTTTAAATAGTGCATCTGTGTGGCATGGCTGGCACACTTCCCAAGATCAGTTGACGATGTCCAACTGAATTATTGACAATAACTATATCAGGAAATTCCGAGTATTATATTTGTCTAACGGCAATGGCAACAAGAGCCAATAACCTGTAAAAATCACAAAGAATTCCAATCATTTTCCCACTTCCATAACTAACCTTAAAAAACGATGTAATTAACTTGTACCCAAATCGTCTTTCTAACATCATCATTTGCTTCTTCCCCAGTATTAGAGTCTTCTAAGTAATATACTTCATATGGGTAATTGTGTGTGCTTGGCGTGCATGTCTGGCTGACCGATTGGAGCTATGCGTTTATCTACTGGATTAAGCAAATGGTATTTGCCTTTTATCTACCGGTTGATGTAGTTATTTTAACAATGCCAATGGTTGCAGGCTGGATTTTTCTTAGTCCAATATGGTCACTTATGGCAACAGCATCTGGACAGACTATTTAATCTTTTCTCTACAGGAAAGCTTAAGGTTATTCTTTCATCCTGTTTTAGGCCACTCTTTTTCCTTCAAATGTTCAGTCCTTTCGAGAGGTTGCATAATATTTCTTTGCATATTTATTGAGATTGGACTACCGGTGATTTATTTCATGCAGACATCTAGAGTAATCCGGATGTGAACTGATCTGTTAACTTCTAATTCAATTATAACAGGTTTCTGTCGACCCAAAAAGATTTAATGGTGTCCGAGCTGTTGCAGATGCTGTCGAGTATCTTCACTCTGGTAAAAGCGTTGGCAAGGTATGCAGCCATCCTCTCCATATTGCATGTTCATCTTATGCACATTTATTTATTCTCTTCTGAAAGGACCAAAGTCTTATGATGGAGATTTTACAGGTGGTTGTATGTATTGATCCAACCTTCAGCGAACAAACCGCAAAACTATGACCATTTGTTGTGAGGTAAACTCCTACAATTGTTGCTTATTGGTTTTGTAACAGGTAAATTTACAGTTTAAGTGGAAAATTCAACTATATTTTCTTTTGCAGCGAGTCTGAAGAGGTTTGTCAAAGATTGCTGCAGTCGATCTACACAGAAAGCAACCATGTGAAGGAGGAAAAATGAAATTGAAGAAAGAAATAAAAAGAACATGAGAATATTGATTGTACTGATTCCTGGACACCAACTTACTTTGAGGTTTTATGCTAGTTATCAAACAGCTGGTAATTTTCTTTTAAAGCAAAATAGCATTTGATATGAATGCACCTGGTGCAGTAGAAATCGGATTTACAGAGTAATGGGTTACACATTAATGTGAAAGAATGTACTACACCATCAAAAGACTAAACTACATCACATCAGCTCTATGCATCATCATAATCTAAACAATTGACACAAATAAAGTGTATTAGTGTTACTTTAAAAATTTGACAAACTGGTACTGAAGGATGAGTTTTTTTTTTTTTTTTTAATGACAAATAACTATTAGTTGGATGAATAATAAATAGATATATATTTAGTGTGGACAAGTATTTCTTATGCATTGGATGCTTTCAATGTCTCGTAAGATTATGTGATCTACACTAGAGTGTGCAAACCTACAAAACCTACTGACTGAACCGACTCATTTTGGTTTGGTTAGTTATAAAAGAAAGATTCAGTTTATTCAATTTAAATGAATTCATTGTTTGATCAAGCCAATTTTGTAGATATCTATCAGTTTTAATTGGTTTGGTTAGTTATTCAAGAGAGATTTAGTTTATTCAATTTAAATGAATTCATTGTTCGGTCAAGCTGATTTTGTAGATATCTATGGGTTGGACTTAAAACCGAACCGAAATGGCAATAAAAAAAAATAAAAAAAATAAAAAACAAAATCGACCGAACTGACCTGTTTGGTTCAAAAGCCAATTTCAGCTCGATCTATTGTCAAAAAATTCGGTTTATACTTTTAAATTTCAGTTTGGTTGCGTTTGTCAACTTAAAACCGAACCGAAATGGCAATAAAAAAAAATAAAAAAAATAAAAAACAAAATCGACCGAACTGACCTGTTTGGTTCAAAAGCCAATTTCAGCTCGATCTATTGTCAAAAAATTCGGTTTATACTTTTAAATTTCAGTTTGGTTGCGTTTGTCACCCTTGATCTACACGGTTTATATTTTTAAATTTCAGTTTGGTTGCGTTTGTCACCCCTGATCTACACGGTATATGCATTCCGGCAAAGAATCAAAGAGTGCTTTTGTATGTTCCATCAAATGAACACCCTTTAAAATCGAAAATACACTTATCAAAATAACCATAATCATATCTATTGGTTTCTTTTTCTTCATAAAAATTTCAAGGGAGTTTGAATAATATATTTGAGAGAATGTGCTGTTTAGTTCATATAAATTTTCCTTTTTTTTTTTTTTTTTTTTTTTTTTCCTTTTTTTTTTTTTTTTTTTATTTTCTCTCCCCTGCAATTAAGGGTTAAAAATCACTTTAATTTAGATGGAGAGATTAACGAATTCACTATTTTTTTTTTTTTTTTTTTTTTTTCTCTCCCCTGCAATTAAGGGTTAAAATCACTTTAATTTAGATGGAGAATTAACAATTCACTTATTTAAATTTTTAAGGACTAAATAATGTATTTTTGAAACAGTAATAACTAATTAAGGCCATTGAACCTCCTAATGAATTAAAAATAAAATAAAATAATTGACTACAACATCAGGTCAAACCTCAAGAGTAAGCAGTAATTTCCCCCTTTACTAAAATTTACACGGTACATCAGTCAGTTAACAAGTCAAGGCACATATGAACACTTCAGTCTTCAGTCATGGGGAAACAATTAGACAACAATTACATATATGTAAACCAAAAGTGCTCCCTGCCAAGAGTCCTAAAGCTAGCATTTAGAAAGCACATAGGCTGCATCCAAGCACCCCAATAAACAATTTCGAGAAGTAATAACGTATATACACCTTGACTTCACCACAAAACGAGGTTATGTAGGATTTATCATATATACCTTAAGCAAAAAGACAAAAGATTGCAAACTGTAATTAGTGCTCTCATCTCATTACATAGGGTTACATACCTTGATCTGAAAACAAAAATCTTTCTCAAGAGTTGCTATTTCGTCATGTTTCTCCACTTGTCCTTCAAATCAACCTGAATTATAAGTTTTAAAAGGAAAACATATTAGTGGCTCAATGCTAATAGCAAGAACAAGAAACCGCAACACGCATGAATATCGAGCATATTTACCTCAGTCCTGTCATCAAATATGTCGCTCCTAGAGTTTAAAATGGCCTTCCAGCTCCCAGCACCAAATCTTTCATTAAAAGCGAAAAAAAAAAATTTTAAAAAAAAATCGAAGAAAATTATACAATCATGTAATACAATTTAAGTTTCATACTTAGCAAAGTAAAACATTGTTAATTCTACATTTCAAATTTGAAATCAGATAAATTTGTTAAAACACATACCTCTGCACGCCCTCCCTCAATGCATCTTCTTCTTCCACACTCCACCTCTTAATTTTTCTCCTCCTAACAAACTTTGGGACTTCATATTTCCTCAACGGAGACTCGATCTTTCTCCTAGGGCTATCTAAGTGAAGATTGGCTCTCTCTTCAGGTGAGCCATCAATTGAATCATTCCACTATTCAAAATAATAATAAAAAAAAAAGAAATACATTTATACACATGAAAATGAGATGGCCAAAAAGTTTGACAAATATAAATTTAAGTGGGAGCAATTCGACAAGAAAACTACTCTAAAATAGGTTTGAAATCTAAAATAATCACAAGCATAATATTGCATTTCATTTGTCATAATGATTATAAATTTGAACAAGGTCAATGAAACAGCAAAGAGCTATTAACCAAATTTTACTCGCTTTCAAATTGAATGATTAAACTATTAGAAAATTCCTCACAAATTTCGAACAAAAAAAAAAGTACAAAAAAATTTTCAAGAACTAAAATCTGGAGGAAAAATATAGCGCTTTTTTATTCTTTCTTTCTTGCCATCCCTTTTCCCAAGAAAGAATAAAAAGGAACAAAAGAAAGGCAGAGTACCTATGTGGTTCTCGAGTTGGTTCATTGTCATTTTGTCGGTTCATGGAATTTCAGAAAATGACTTCCTACTTCAAAAACTATGTCTTTTTCCCTTTGAAAAGGACAATATTTTCTGTAAACCAATTTTCTATATGCACCAAACATTTGTAAATGCACGAAATCCTTTTCATGAAAATACTTTCCATGAAAAAACAGAGCCCTCAACATGATTGAACTTAGCTCTTTCAACTTTATAAGCTACCCGCTATCTGCAAAAGTTTTTCACATGCAACTAAATTTATGTGCTTTTCATACGCTCATCCAATCAATAAATGGTTTTTGAAAGATAAAATGACAACTTAAGTTTAAACCGTAAACTAGAAGAAATAAAGAATTTTTAGCATGCTAATAAATTTGGAAATCAAATGGCCACATTCAGAAATGACATATACACGTATTATAATTATAACACAAAATCAACTCCATTGTATCATGTAAATTGGAGATCACAAAATAAAAGGCAATCTCATACCTCATATGTGCAAGCAGTGTTATTCCGCTCCATTAAGCTGTGTTTTGGAACAAGACTCTGATGGCTGGGAATTAGATTTCCATAATTATTCTTCATAGTTTGAATGGATTCAATAGTTTGAGCAACTGATGCATTAGGTCCTACTAAAGGAACAGGATTCAAGGTTTCCCTTGCCATTCCAGAGACTACCGCATTAGTGGATGGATTAGGCACATTTACATCCTCTGCATTCTGCTTTTCAACTGAAATATTGTCATTCAAGGGTTTTTTTCCCATTTCAGCCATTAGAGCCTCAGAGTGATGTAAAGCATCAGGAAGAGGGTCCTCTACCAATGTTTTTAACTCCATGGAGCTGGATTTAAGTGCTTCTTTCACTTTATTAATTTCAGGAGTAGGGATAGGATTGTATTTACTCGAAGGAATGGTCATGTCTGCTTCTTTAGAATCCATAATCCGACTTGATCCTTCAGGACAGTTGCAAGCATCATGCAGATCATTCTTCTGATGTTCTACGTAAAACAACACAAATATTTTAGCATGAAAAAGTTGTAACTCACAGTGTGAAAAGGTAAATATATTATACCAATTAAAAGTAAAAGGGACTACATCCCAGCCACTCTTTAAACCTTTTTGCATGTGTCATGTCGAACAGTAGCGTAACTGTTAACTATTTCAGTATGCCACAAATTATTCTGATACCCCAGTCGGTCAACTAAGATGACTCAATACCACCAAGCAATCCTCATCACTGCCAAGAATTGGCAGCAGATAACTATAATATTAATCACCTTTTGTATTATAAAATTTTGGTGGTCTCAAATAGAAATTAATTATATTTACTTAATATTTTAAAAAGGCACATGAAGTGACCAAGTGAGCTATCACTGCATGGGAGAGATAACAACTATAAAAATCAAATAAATACTACCAAAGCATTCAACGCTAGTGGCTATCTAAACCTCGGCAGATTGATATACTGAAGACAACAAAACATGTAGCCATGAGCTTAGTAAATTAGTTCAAAGAAGCCAGCCAGCCCAATCATTACTGGAGGGTAGCAGAAAAGAAAGGCAAAAACATGTCAGCAGGCAAAACTTGACAACAAGAAATTAACAATATGTACCCAAAAGAAAGTTGTCACAACTAAACACCTAGACTCAGGTTCATGAGATAAAGACCTAAAAAGTTCTCATTCTTCCCCAAGTCAATTAGGTCTTAAAAAATTTATAAACTCGTTTCCAGAACTACTGTCAGAACCCATGATTTTTCCTCTAGATAAACATGCAAGAAGAAAGAAGATTAACATTCAGGGATTCTAATACATGGTATTCTGCAAATCGGATGAATTATAACACGTAATTATAAGCATTAACATTCAGGTATTTGTTCTCACATTCTGCAAATTAAATATCAAACTCAAAATGGAAAAATGCACAAAAAAAAAAAAAAGTACCTTTATCTCTATCTGTCCTTTCAGGCTTATCTGGAATGCCTGATTCTACACCCACATTTACTTCATTGCCAGCTTTCACTCCAAATCTACCATTAATATCACTATCCTTTTCCTTCTCTACCATTTCCATATCAGCTCTGGCAACCGCTTCAAGGAAAGAAGGTCCCATTAAATCCATTGCCTCTCTCAAAAACTCCTTTAAAAGCCTCACCGCCTCATGTCTCGTATCTCTCTCGAACAACCTCTTATACGCATTAGAATCGTGCAAAGCCGCTTCCATCTCTTCCTTTACCTCCCTCAACTCATCAGTAACTAACTCACTCTTCTTCAAAGTCTCCAATTTCTCAATTCTCTCCCTCCAAATCTTCTTCACAGCCTCGAAAAACTCTCCTCCGTCGCGCTTCTGCGGGCTTCCGCCACCATTCAACAAGTGATTCATAGTACAGTCCAATGCCACTGCACAGTAGGCCTTTTTCATGGAGTCTAGGGTTTTGATTTTCAGAATTTTATCCAATTCTTCGATTATTTCGAGTGATTCGAGAATTGTTTCGGAGGTGCCGTTGGCAATCTCGTCTTGGATTGAACGGAGTGTAAGAGTTTTCTTGAAGCGTGGATTGTTGATTGCTGATGACATGGGGACATGGGTGTTGGTAATGAGCTTGTTGAGGAGGAGTTTTGAGACTGGTTGTCGAGCGAGGAACTCAAGAATCCAGAGGGTGATATCTGGGTCCATTTCTTTCATCTTAATCTGTTTGGATGGGTGGAAACTTTTTTGAAGGAAACAAAAGAGACTCTGCGATTAAGGAAGACGCGGTCGTACTTAAGGCAACAGGCGAAGCCTTTTTTTTTAAATAAAAAAAATTACAGGCTTGGATTGAGAAATTATTTAAGAAAATAATACAAAACAAATAATACAGTGAGAAATTTTGAAGAAAATTCAAGAAACAATAATGTGTCAATTACAAATAAATTCAAGGTAATTAATAATTGAGCAAAATAGTGTTCTATACTTGCTATAATTTTTTAATTCATTTCCATACTTGTGGTATTCTGTTTAGTGAAATTATAAAACAATTAATAATATAAAATATTATTAATATAAATATAAAATTAATGAAAATTTTAAAATTGTGTAGGTGAAATTAAATTAAAATTAAGTAATGTGAAAGAAAAATTGGAAAAAGGCTTTTACTACTACAGTAGAGAATCCAGAGATTCTTGTTGATACAGAAATCTATTTTTATGACATGTGTTACACACGCTTGCTATAACAAGTTACAATGACTTTATTTTGTTTTGTTTTATTTTTTTCTTTTTTAAATTTATAAAGATATATTGTCTATAAAACATAGTTTTCGATTTACATTAATTAAAATTTATGAAATTCATAGCGTATAAACTTTTTACATGATTTAAATTCTTAGTCAATTAATGCTAAATTTATAAAATTTATCTATATCTCTCTATATAAAATCTGAGACAAAGAGAAAATTTAACGCTCTTTCTTAATTCAATTTTCAAATTTTCTTTTTTTTTTCTTTTTGAAATTTTTCTTTATTTTTTTGTGTTGTGATTGGAAAATTTAAATTTAAATTAATATTTATTATAGATTGTTTGTGTTAAATTATTTAAATCATTGAATTCTATCTACATATATATGAAAACATGATATTTGAGTTATTAAATTATCGTTGAACTCTATCTATATATCAAAACACCGTTTGAGTTGTTAAATCAATATATATATATATATATAAAAGAAAAATTATTATTTAGTCCCTCAGATTTGACATAATTATCTAAGTAATCCCCGACGTTTAATATAATATATAATTAGTTGCCGACCTTTTACTCCGTCTAATTAAAAGGTCATTCCGTCAAAAAATGTGGTGTTTTGCCGTTAAAAACAAAGAGAGACATTTTATGAGGACACATTATGCCCTTATTGAACTATCCATGAAAATAAAGGATGTTTGATCATATTCCAATCTTACAAAACGCAGAGAAAGGAACAAAAAGGGGAAAACACCCAAAACCTAAAATAGGATTTGCAGGTAACTAGAGAAAAGACAACGTACATGTCTTCTTCAAGCGCAGTCGATGAAGCATGAGAAGGAAGGTTTGTGAATATATACTGCAAGTGTGGGGAAAAAGCAGGCATTAGGATCTCAGAGACACAAAAAAACAAAAATCGACTGTATTATTACTGTATTGAAAATGCATGCGGGTCTTTCCTTGGATGGTGTTACATTATGCTCTATTGAACTATCCATGGAAATAAAGGATGTTGATCATATTCCAATCTACAAAACGCAGAGAAAGGACAAAAGGGGAAAACAACACCCAAAACCTAAAATAGATTTGCCAGGTAACTAGAGAAATAGACAACGTACATGTCCTTCTTCACAGCCGCAGGTCGAGTGAATGCAATGGAGAGGAAGTGTTTGTGAAATATCTAACTGCAAGCTGTGGGGAAAAGCATGTGCTTAGATCTCATGAGACACAAAAAAAAAACAAAAAAAAAATCGACTGTATTATTACTGTATTGAAAATGCATGCGGGTCTTTCCTTGGATGGTGTAAAGCTATAGATTCATCAGATCGATCTCAAGGAAGCGATTTGAAAGTGAGGCAAAGAAGTGTAACTACTGACTTGTTTGAATTGAAGGAAGAGATGTTGTATCTGAAGAGGTAGATGATGAAAATGTACAGTGAGATTGTGACGATTAGAGGAAAAAGGGAGTGCTTGGAGTTGGAGATTGGCAGCTTGAAGAAGTTGATTTTCATATGCATGATGGCTATCATGATGCTTTTTACCTTACTTGTAATTTTGCTCTACAAGTTAATTTTGCTCTACCAGGAGGGCAGCTTGAAGAAGTTGATTTTCATATGCATGATGGCTATCATGATGCTTTTTACCTTACTTGTAATTTTGCTCTACAAGGGTAACTGAGGATTGTGAATTTTTTTTTTTTTATGTATTTTGGGTAGTTTGGATAGTATTTGTAGTTTTTGTAGTGGGATGTGTTAATGTGGTGGGTTAGTTGTTGAATGTTAGTAACTCACGTGGGCACAGCCAATTTGCAGATGAATTGAATGTAATATACTTTCTGCAAGAAAATGTGTACTTATTAAATCTAAATTCGTTTGGTATTAAGTATCACAAATGCAGAGCAAAAATAATGTAGAATATTTTTCTAGTTGTAAATATTTCCAATGCACAAAAGACAAAAGACAAAAACAACATGTTTACATAATGTGCATTACAAAAATCTGAAATCAAACTTGGCTCACATGCACAAGAGTGGTTACAAATAGTTCCATTCTCATTAATCAAATGTTTCCAATTCACAAAAGACAATCATTAATCAAATGTTTCCAATTCACAAAAGACAAAAACAACATATTTACATAATGTGCATCACAAAAAAGAACTCAAATCAAACTTGGTCCACATGCACTGGAGTGTTTTCTATAACACACTTGCGTGTTTGTTGTCAAGAAAAAGACAGACATAAAGAGGAAAAAAAAGTGACATATTTGTTCCTATGCTTGCTAGAAAATCAAAAGATTCCTTATTCTCCCTAACTGTGCAATATCTTCTCAGTAGCAGCACATGTTCCCACAAAATGCATATAGCAGGATCTCCATATGAATTACTGCAACATGTGAAGCCCAAAATACCATCTGCAACACCTCAACAACCCAAAATAACATCTACATCATATGAATCCACAAAAAACCATCTTCAACATATGAACAAAAAAACCAAGTCTGCAACATATTAACACTGAACAAAAAATGTCTATTCAAGACATAGGAGCTCCTCTCCCTCTCAAACCAGAAGCACCTCTCCCTCTCAAACCCGAAGCACCTCTCCCTCTTGTTGCAGCAACACCTCTCCCTCTGGAACCAATAACACCTCTTCCCATAGCACTAGCAGCACCTCTTTCCACAATAGCAGCAGATCCAGATGATCTTTTTCCTCCTCTTCTAATAGCACGCGAAGCATCCCAGATTTGATTCTTTTCCCCTCTTTTGCACAAGTTGTAGTTGCTTCCTCTAATTTACTAATAAAACAAATGGGATATACATTAAAAACAACATACTATAAAACAAAATAGTAACTATTCAGATTGCAAAAGTGAATCTAACCTGAGACTTGGCTAGGGGGGCTTGCTCGCATGTTCTTTTATTATGGCCTAGTTGCTTGCATGTCACAGACCTAACTGTGCAAGATCTTTTTACTGTGCTTAGATCAGCTTCACCCTCTTGAAGTGTTCTCCTTTCTTTTGGTCTACCAGGCTTCCTTTGAACATCTGGAGCCTTTAGGACTGGAAATTCAGTTTGTGGTGGGATGTTGTAATTTGGGATTGGATGAATGACTCCTTTGTAAAACTTTATATACTTCTCTATTGTGAAACACTCATCACAGAAGTCTTCAAGATTGAGTCTCATGTATCCAAGTGCAATGCAAGCATGTTTATATGGAAGACCTGAAATGTCCCAATAATTGCAGGTACTTGTCCTTTTCCCAATGTCAACAACAAAAGCCACAGGCCCCTCTCTCACCTCAAACTCATTATTGTTACTTGGTAGTATCTTGCATTGTCTTGATTCTTTTATCAATCTGTTCAATGCACTCTTGCATTTTGGAGTCACTCTCCCTTCCCAAGTAGCAGCCATTGCAAACCTTTTATGAAGCCTAACCATACATTTCTGCCTAATAAAGTCTATTAGCTCAACAACCATTGCAAACCTTTTAGTGAAAGCCTAACCATTGACATTTTCTTTCCTAACCATACATTTCTGCCTAATAGAGTCTATTAGCTCAACAATTGGTTTGTTCCTCAAGTTTCCAAGCCAGCTGTTGAAACTCTCTGTCATGTTATTTGTCACATCAATGCTTTTAGCTGGTGGATGAAAGGCATGTCTAGTCCAATGTGAAAGAGGAATTTCCAGTAACCATTTTGCAGCCCTTCCCTCATCCTTAGCCTCAACATTCTTCATATGCTGCTTAAATGCTAACTATGGCTAGACTTAGCTGCCATCCAAAATTCCTTCCTCAACATCACCCCTAGAAATTGCTTCTTGAAGTTCATTAACAAATGTTGACAACAATATCTGTGGATTGAACCTTCAAACTGTGTCATCACTGCCTCAAGCAATCCCTATGTTCAAAAAGAATTCAACATCATTAGCTAAATAGTTGAAAGTGAATTATGAAATACTTTGGAGGAAGTTACCTTTTGTCTGTCTGAAATGAATGTCCATGGCTTTGAATCACATCGCGGTCCAATGCAATGTCTAAGACAGTCAAGGAAGAAGGTAAGACAGTCAAGGGAAGAAGGTCCATGTTTGCAGTTGCTTTCATTTGCCAGCAATTGCAAAAGCTAGTGGGAAAACAACACCCCCTTATTCCCATCTAGTGTAACAACACTCAGTAAATATCCTCCAAAAGGGCCCTTGAGGAAGCATCCATCCAATCCAATGAGAGGCCTACGTCCCTCCAAAAATCCCACTTTCATTGCTTTAAAACATATGAAAATGGAGCTAAAGACAAGTGGCTCATCCAAATTGTTACTTGGCATTGATTCAAATTTTATGAAAGTTCCAGGGTTTGACATTTGAAGATGTGCAATGTATTCATGCAACTTATTGTAGCTCTCCACGTGTGAACATGCAACTTGCTCTCTAGCAGCTGTCCTTGCCTTATGAAGCTGCCAATATTGAGTCTCAATGCCCCATTTTTCCTTCAACTCAGCTTGCATTAAAGCATAACTCATTCCTGGATCAGCAGCCAATTGAGATGAGAGCACTCATTCCTGTGTTCACGCACCAATTGATGATCAGTTTCTTATCACTCCCACTTTGTTTGGTCATGCATATGGATTCTTGGTTTTAATGGCCTCGATGCAGTTGCGCATGTATTGTAGGGTTTTTAACTACCAAAAGTGGACTAAGTCTGGAGCCACACTAGCTGGCACCTAAAATGTGCACCTCCACACACTTAACATTTTCCTGCTCACTGCGTTACTACGTAATCCAATGCTTAGATCATGCCTTATTATGAACCCTCCCCACAATAATCCCTTAAAGATTCCCCTACATACAACTATCAACACTTAAGAATGCATGCCCAACTCTGAATTCAATGTCACCTTCAACTGGTGTTTCAAATATATTGTCATATATTTTCTTCCAAGGATCGTATGTTTTCTTTATAACTCTTCCCCTTCTTAGTGCATTAACCTCCATATCACTACTTGCAGCTGACTGTTCCTTATCAGTATCAACATCACTGAGACCAGCATCAACATCATTATTGAAGTCAACTTCCTCTTCTGGATCTGTTTCCATTCCCTCAGGTGTTTCAAATTCACTACTCTCATCTTCAGTAACAGAAAAGACATAGTCATCATCTGTGGACTGGCTATCAACAACAGTTTCTGTTTCTCCCCCCTCCCAATCCAATGGTTGTTCTTGTTGTACCCTATCTCTAAAGCTGTAAGAGGCTCCAACTGCAATTGCTCTTTTCCCCTTCCTATTGTCCCTATTCACATTTGCCTCATGAACATTTGCCCCTCTTTTCCCCTTCCATAATGATAACCCTATTTTCACATTTGCGCGTCATGAACATTGCCCTGCCTTTACATCGCCCCTCTTTCAAACCCCCTCCCTTCTGCGCTTGCCTAAAACCGTTTACCATAGCCTAAATACTCCAGTGGTCCGTTAGCTCAGCACATATTCCCACATCTGCTGATTCCTATCAAAATTTCTCGCCCTCACCTTTCCCCTTATCCACTACCTGTACCTCTCTATGTATTTCCAATCTTCTACCACCATTTATCATTCTTCTAGCTCACCACCTACATTTTCTTGCTCAATAATGATCACATCTCCAAGTTCCCCACTTATCTCAGTCTGTGACCCAATATTACTTTCTGCCTCCCCAACACCAATACCTAAAACTTTCCTATTAGGCTGCAAATTTTCATGATATAAACCCATATTATCTGCCACCTGACTATGGAACACATTTGGCATAACAACACTCAATTCTCCTTGCTTCCTAACCAAATTCAGTTCAATATAAGCAGTGTCCTTGAATCTTTCAAACATTAAAGTCATGTCTGCATCTTTCTCTATTCTATCTTTCAAACATTAAAGTCATGTCTGCATCTTTCTCTATTCTATAATTTTCAGAACATGTAATATCCACATTCCCATCTTTTATCTTGTGAACTTTGCATACATTTTGTAAGAGAATAATGTAGCTCATTCTGTCAGGTTGTGCATCATACAAATACACAGTATCCCCTTTATATATGACCCCAATAGTGTAACTTTCACGCAAAGCCATCAAATTAAGCTTTATTCCATTGTAATTTAACACATGTGTTAAAAATAAGCATTAACGTCTGCAAAAACCCTAAATACATTATCATTATACAAATAAGAACTCATAACGATGCTGGAGCATTTCAATATACCAAAAATCATCATCATAAACATCCTCAATAATATTGATTTTCAATTTTGTCAAGCAAAAACTGAAATGGGTCTCAGTTACTGGTATTTACCTCAAAACGAAGCTTCAAGATTGTGATTCCACGCAAACGAAGCACTACATGCTACAACCACTCATTTTGTGTTGTCAAGAAACATCATTTTCTTTAAAAATTCTTCACAACTTTCACTGGCGATGAAGAATTTTTTTGAGTGAGAGAGCAATCGTTTGGAGAATAGCAGCGATGTGGGTCTGACTTTTCGTTTTCCTCGCTTGGAAGGTCATACTGGTCCACGTCAGCGAGGGAGGGGTGTTTTAGTATTTTCGTCTTCAATTAAGAGCAAAACACCACATTTTTTGACAGAATGACCTTTTAATCAGACGGAGTAAAAGGTCAGGGACTAATTATATATTATATTAAACGTCGGGGATTACTTAGATAATTATGTCAAACCTGAGGGACTAAATAATAATTTTCCCATATATAAATAAAGCATCCATCTTTTCCTTAGAAAGTGCCAAATGGAATTGCTATGCAGTGACATATAGAATTAGAAAAATTGTAGTGCCATGTAGGATTACAAAAGTTAAATTATGACACATAGGATTCCAAAATGCTTTAGTTGTAAATAAATGCTAAAACATAATAATCAATAATATAGTAAGAAATAATAATCATTTAACTTAATAAAGATTAAATAAATAATTAGTTCAAAAATAGTCATTTCAAAATCATAAATTTTTATTTGACTACATAAATAAATAAAATTAAATAGAATATTTTATTTTTTTAATGTTATTATTATTATTATTATTAAAGATTAAAAAATATAATTAAGTTCAAAAATAGTCATTTTAAAACTCAATTAATTAATATTTATTGACTTACGATATAATTAAAATAAAATTTAATATGAATAATTTATTTTTTTAAATGTTATTATTAATTTATGATTATTTTATTCAAACTTATTTTTCAAAGAGAGATTTTATTATCATAATTACATATATGAGATTTTTTAACTATATTACTTAAATAATTAAAGATAACAAATATCTAACAGTTATTTAACTACAAATTCAAATTCCCTAATAAAATATATGGAGAGTATAAAATAAATTTAAAATTAAACTATAAATCATAATTTATAAATTATTATACTATAGCACATATATAACCATAAGAACCAAATAGGGATTGCCAGTCTTTTATTTTCCTCATTAAATTTGGTCAATATAGATTCTCATTCACTAACTAATTATCCCACCACATCAGTATAACCCTAATGAAATGATAATATTTATTATCAATATTAGTTTTTAATTTTCTATTAGTTGTAATTAATTTATATAACTAATTATCACAATCAGTATATAATAAATGATTATTTATTATCAATATATTTATCATAATTTGAAATTATTAATAATAAAAATTTCATTAAACAAAGGACTAAATATTTTGATTTCAATTCAAGTCATTTAAAATTAATTTAAATAAACATTTTGCAGAATAAACTGCTTAGTAAATATGATGAATGATATGATATATATAACAACATTTTAAATATAGTTTTTAAATAACTATAGCTAGAATATGTTTTCAACATGAGAGTTTTATAATACATTTTATTTTATTTTAAATGTTTAAATTGCAATTTACTAACTAGTTTCAAAGTTGAAACATTTGTGATATAGTTTAGATTAGTTGAATATATTTGCATTTTCAAAAAAGATTAATCGAATAGAGCAACAAATTCAAATAAAACTACACAATAAATTTCAAAAATAAAAAAATCATTAATAATATTATAATTGAGAAAATTTAAAATTAATAAAAAATTATATATTAAAACCATGCGTAGCATGGGTATAAGGCTAGTTATACATAAACGCTAGTTATTTGTGTTTGGTGCTAATTTGTACGGACTGGTAATTTTTATTTTTTTCAGTATGAAGTTGTTATTGAAGGTAATGGTAAAGTGTACATCAAAGCCGGATATCCCAGGTGATGATCATGTGTTAGTGGTATCCAATCATGCCAGTATGTGATCTAGACAAGAGAGTCCCACATGGAAAGAGAGTAATGGGTCTTGATGTGGTGGTTTGGTGGGACAAAATGAGAATGCGTGGAAGGTGTTTGATGATAGTTGTCCTCATAGATTGGCTCCATTGTCTGAAGGAAGGATCGTTCAATGGGGAAGATTGCAGTGTGTGTACATGGTTGGTGTTTCAATTTAGTCTCCTATGAATTGAACACAAAGCCATTTGAGTTCTTTCTTGACACCTGACACTTTTTAGCTTAATTGAAACTTGCTATTAAATATAATTTTCACTTTAAATTTTTAAAAAAGTAAATCCAATTAAAAAGAGGTATTTTTTATTTTTGGCTTTCAAGTTAAAAATTATATATTTTTTTAAGGCAATAGACAATAACATATAAATAAAAATAAAAATTCATAATTTATTTTTTAATATTCTATTCCAAAATGTTGTTAATTTTTTTTAAAGAAAAAAAAAATTAGAAATATGTATATATGGTTATACTAAAATCTGAAATAATACATTATTTATGAGTAAAGTTAAATCTTAATTTTTTTTTTGAGTGAAAAATCTTAATTATTATTATTTTCTAGCTTTTTACCAAAAACACTTCTAATTAGGTTTCAACATGAAGTTATAAAATCAAAAATTTTCAAAATAGTAATATAATAAATAACAAAAATAATTTAAATGATTTATAAATACCAGCGCGCGAAGCGCGGTATCACAACTAGTCTATATATATAATCTTGAAATAAAAATATTTTGAAAATGCTGATGTGGCGCTCTACATTTTTAGCTTTCTATTTTTTCCTTTTTTTGTAAATTTTTAGATTTTTTCTTCTTCTTTTCCTTTATATATATATATATATATATAATAATCTTGAAGATAAAAATATTTGAAATGCTGAATGTGGGCGCTCTAAAACGAGTTTCTTTAGCTTTCTCCTAATTTATTTTCCTTTTTTGTACAATTTTATAGATTATTTTCTTCTTTCTTATTTCCTTTATATATATATATTTCCATATGACAAAATATAATTAAACTTAAACAAAATTCTTTCTTTTCCCATAGATATAACACCATCTTGAAACTATTAAGATTGGAAGAAGAATGATTTGGGAAGAAAACTCTCAATCTGATTTCATTAATATGTGAGTAAATATGAGTTTACTTATATATATATATATATATTAAAAAAATTCTTTTCTCAAGATATAAACCACTTTGAAACTATTAAGATTGGAAGAAGAATGATTTGGAAGAAAACCTCAATTGATTTTCATTAATAGTATATGACATTTATACAAAAGTATTAGAGAAAAGATTTTCATTATACAACAACTAACTGCATTGATATCAGATCCACTAATTGTAGAATTCTGTTGCGCCATTTGAACTTGTATCTAACACGCCCTCGCAAACTGATGTCAAAGCAGCGCATAGACGAAGTTTGTCCGGAAAACTTGAAAAGCCGAGATCCAAGAGGTTTTGTAAGACCATCTGCCAACTGATATGAACTATTAATGAACTTGATTTGTAGATTGCCTAGGCGATTCGCGAACAAAATGGAAATCTAGTTCAATGTGCTTCGTTCGACCATGAAAAACAGGATTGGCAGTAAGATAAACAGCCCCAATGTTGTCACACCACAACTATGCAGGAAAGCAAGCAGAGAACCAATTTCACGGAACAAAGACCCTAGCCACAATAATCCGGCTATGACATTCCTAATGAACTTGTATTCTAATTCTGTGGAGGACCTGGGCACCGTTTATTGCTTCTTTGAAGACCAAGAAATAAGGTTTTCTCCCATGTAAACAAGGTATCCACTAGTTGAGTGTCTATCATCGGGGAAACCTACCCAATCAATGTCAGAGAAGGCTTATAATTGGATAGTATTATTGGGTGTAAAATGAAGACCATGGGTAAGAGTGCCACGAAGTTAGCGTAGGAGGCGCTTGATAGCTTGCCAATGAACATCAATCGGGCAATGCATGAATTGGGCTAATTTATTAACTGGGAAGGCTACATTGGGTCATGTCAATGTGAGATATTGGAGAGCTCTTAAGACCTGCCAATAGGTTTCAGGGTTTGGCATCAAGGTTCTTGAGTGTTTTGAAAGTTGAACATCAGGGGACATAGGTGTACTACATGGTTTGGAATTGGCCATACCAGTTTCTATCAGAAGATCTTGGAGATATTTCTGTTGTGTGAGAACCATACCATGAGCATGTCGTGTGACCTGAAAACCAAGAAAATAGTGTATAGGACCCAAATCTTTGACTGGAAAGGTCTGTTGAATTTGACCAATAAAAGATGCTAGCTTGCCATGATCAGAACAAGTTAAGAGTATATCACCAACATAGACTAAGACATAGAAAATTATACTGCCTTGATTGATGAAGAACAAAGAGGTGTTGGCTTTAGATCCTGCGAAGCCCATGTGAAGAAGATAATCAGTGAGCTTGTTGAACCAAGCACGAGGTGCCTGTTTAAGGCCATACAGTGATCTCTACAGTTTGCAGACATAATGAGAAAACTGGTCATGATGGTATCCCGTAGGTTGTTCCATGTAAACCTCTTCATCCAAGTCACCGTGCAGAAAAGCATTGGATATGTCAATTTGTCGGATAGGTCAGTGGTGAATGGTCGCTAAAGAGAGGACACTACGGATGGTAGTGAACTTGATGACAGCGGAGAATGTTTCTGTATAGTTAAGACCCAGTTGCTGAGAATACCCTTTTGCTACCAAACGTGCTTTGTAGCGTTGGACACTCCCATCAGAATTGCGTTTGATTCGATACACCCATTTATTGCCAATGATGTTTTTGTCTGGAGGCCGAGGAACCAATCTCCATGTCTTATTTTGAAGGAGTGCATTTAACTCCTCCTGTATTGCTTTTCTCCATTCTAAAATAGTAATGGCCTGTTTAAATGTTCTAGGTTCGATGGAGAGGTAATTTGGTGTGACAGACACAACATGGGCATACTTCTTTGCTTTTGTATTAGGACGGAGGACCATAGAATGAGTTCGTTTGGATGGTGGTGGTGGGGGGTTAGTGTGAATATGGGTTGGTAGTGGGGTTTCGGGTGAGTCAGATTATTGTAGAGAGGATAAGGGATTAAGCTGGGAGGGATTTTGTGGCAAGGCCAGCACACCTTAGGCAAATCCCACATCGGTTAAGTACGAGGGGGTGGTCCTGTACATAAGAGGGGTGGTTCCAGAACATGGTAGGGTAGGGGGTTTCCGGGATGAGGCGAGATTACTTGTAGAGGTGGAGGATAAGTGGATTAAGCTTGAGGGATTTATGTGGCATAGGCCAGCCACTACCTTAGGCAAATCCCACATCGGTTAAGTTTACGAGGCGGGTGGTCCCTGTAACATTAAGAGGGTTGGTTCGAGAGAGCAATGGCTCTGAGGCCTTTTTGACGGGTTTGCAACAGCCTGCCCTTGAAAACAACACCCGGAGGGGGGTACTCGGAAAACTGCGGCTTGAGCCCGAGAGAGCGGCACAAGCACCTGACCATCCAAGGGCTGGGCTATGACAGATTTTGGTTGAGAAATGAAATATTGTTATTGGAGGGAGAGGTTTGAATTTTGAGGTGGAGTAATTAAAATTAAAATTGGATCATTTAGTTTGTTGGATTAAGGATTTTGAGGCTGAGATGCTGTGGTTTATGTGTGAAAGAGAGGGTGAGCTGAGATTGAATATTTGGACTCTTTTGGTGAGAGGTTGGAAAGATGAGAAGTACTCCGGTTGGGGCTTGGGAGTGAAATTTGTTTATGGTCAGAGGAGAGGAGTTGAGAACCAAGAAGTGAAAAGAGAGGTAAAAGACAACGGGTTGCAAAGCCTGCCTGAAAACAAAACCGTGAGGGGGTACTCGTACGGGCTGGAGCCCCAAAGCGGACAATATTGACCATGGGCTGGGCTATGACAGATTTGGTTGAGATGAAATATTGTTATTGGAGGGGAGAGGTTTGAATTTTGAGGTGGAGTTAAAATTAAATTGGAATTAGTTGTGGATAAGGATTTTATTGCTAGATGCTGTGTGGTTTGAGGGGAAAGAGAGGGTGAGCTGAATTGAATATTTGGATTTTGGTTTAAGGGTGTTGGAGATGAGCTGGTGGGTTGGGAGGAAATTTGTTATGGCAGAGATGAAGATTGACCAAGTGAAGAAGGAGGTAAACCTGGAGTGGACATAATTTGAGGATCCGAAACTGAAGAAGATGTAAACAGATAATGAAGTTGCAGCCATAGTGTGGACGGATGAGCGACACTGGATTGACTGTCCGCACTTTCAGAATATGAAAATATTTTTTCATGAAAACGAACATGTCTTGCAAAATAAATTCGACCTGTATCTTTATGAAAACACCCATAAGCTGCATGATTAGGACTTAAACCATGATTAATGCACTGTAATGTACGGTTTGAAAATTTATGGGAATGGTATGGTCGGAGCCACGGGTAAACAGCACAACCAAATGGTTTTTTTATCTAAACAATTCGGCTTGCAATTAAAAAGAAGTTCAAAAGGACTTTTCTTTGACTCAAAATGGCTTGGCAAAATATTAATTAAAATAGCACTGTGTTCTAAAGCAAAGTTCCAAAACTTTAAGGGAAGAGAAGCATGTGCAAGCAACGTTAAAGTAGTGTCAATTAAATGTCTAATTTTCCTTTCATCTGTGCCATTTTGTTCATGTGTATAGGGACATGCAATTCAATGACGAATACCATTATCTTAAAAATATTTAAGTAATTTTCGGTATTCACCACCCCAGTCAGAATGAAATGCTCGTATCTTTAAATTGAATTGTCGTTGAACTATTTTTTCAGATTGTAAGAAAACATTGAAAACGTCACTCTTTTGTTTTAAGAAATAAACCCATGTATACCTTGTTAAATCATCAATAAACAGAACCATATGACAATGACCATTATAAGATAAAAAGGGCACTGGGCCCCAAACATCTAAGTGAACAATATTAAACGGAAAATGACTTTTATGCTCAACTACAACTAAAGGAAGCCTAGACATTTTTCCTAACAGACAACTTGAATAAGGATTTAATTTACTAGATGAAGTTGAAATATTTTTATTGTGAACCAAAGTTTGTAACTTAGAAATGTTCGGATGGCCATGCCGGGCATGCCATTCATTCAGTGTCACGACATCAGCCATTAGTGCTTGCTTGAGCATGCCAAGTCTATAAACACCATCTTCAGTTGGTTCTTGCATCAGTGTCCTCTTGGTGACCTGGTCCTTAACAACAAAGTGAGTAGGCCAGAATTCAAAGAAACAGGAATTGTCTTTGGTGAATTTGTGAACTGAAAGCAAATTTTTAATAATGTAGGGAACACATAGAACATTATTTAATTTTAATGAACTATTTTGGGAGTGGAGTAAAGCAATACCAGTATGAGTTATCTGCAAACCTTGTCCATTACCAACATGAAGGTTGTCATTATTGTTGTAGCCTTGAACAAGCTGAAGAGATTGAATGTCAGGAGTAATATGGTAATTAGCAATAGTGTCAGGATACCACGGTTGAGGATTTGCATGCACATAATTAGCTTGTGGTGTAGAATAAAATGGAAGAAACTGATTATGTGGTGTATAACGGCTTCGACAGACAACAGCGGTGTGATTCGGCTTGCCACAAATTTGACAAGGGCATTTAGGTCTTTGGCCATTGCGATGGCCACGACCACTTGGACGGAATGAAGATGAGGAGGGAGGTCGTGTGGTATAGGGTGTGTTGGTATTCAGCCTGTAATTGTTTGGAGGTGTGGAGGGTGGCTTGAGTGCTATGTTAGCTTGCAAGGTGCTCATACTAAGAAGTAATTGCTCATGAGTGGTGAGATGACCATATAACTCAAAATACGACATAGGTTGAGGCTGAGGATTTAATGCGGTGATGATGGAGTGATATTTACTGCTAATATTTCAGTATATGACAACAGTAAATTCAGCCGGTGTGAGCTATTTTTTGGCTGTACCAAGTTCATTAGCTTTTGCTTTTGCTTTTTGTAAATATTCAGCTACTGGCATGCCATTCTTTTTCAATTCTTGGAGTTCTATGTGTCATTGTGCTATCTATTCTGCGACATAGAGCCAAAAGTGAAGGCTAGGGCATCCCACACTTATTTGGAGGAGGTGAGCCCAGTAACGTATGGGAAAATTTCTTCAGTGAGGAAAGAGAAGAGCCACGAAAGTAACATTTAGTCCTTTTTGGAAAAATTCTTGATATTGTGGATTCGGTTTTGGAATGCTTTGATCATCAAGTATAGTAGGAGATGGAGGTGATTCATGAAGAATTGATCGTAAATTTTGATAATTAAGAAGAGGTGCAAATTGCATTTTCCAGGCAAGATAGTTGTTTGTAGTAAGCTTTACGGAAAAGGAAGAGTGTGTAGATGAGATAGAAGAGGAGAGGAGGGAAGGTTGGGTGGGGTACTCGACGGCAAGAGATTGGCCGGGACAACTTGTGTAGTTAAAGGAATTTTTGACATTTTGGTTGTTTAACCTTAAAAAGGCTCTGATACCATGTTAAGATTGGAAGAAGAATGATTTGAAAGAAAACCTCAATTGATTTTTATTAATAGTATATGGCATTTATACAAGACTATTAGAGAAAAGATTTTCATTATACAACAACTAACTGCATTGATATCATATCCACTAATTGTGGAATTCTATTGCGTCATTTGAATTTGTATCCAACAGAAACTATTGAAATTTTTAAATTTTAAACTTTAAAAACTTTTGAGTTTTTTTTTTTATTTCTATCTATAATTTTCTATCACAATGACTATTTTGTTTTATTATTATTTTTTTTTGCCTCTTTCAATTATTTTGCTTTCAATTCTTTGTGTTTTGACTGTGTTGTGTTTATTTATTTATTTATTTTTGATATATATATTATTATTGTTTTTAGATTTTAAATAGTAGAAGTATGACAACATTAGCTATTTGATCCAAATATATCACCATCTTTTCCGACTGAGGTAATTAACTCTCTAATATCTTTTTTTCATTCTTTTTCTTTTTCTATTTATGAAAGAAACTTTTTATGAATTTCTCTATTTTTTTATTTATTTGCTATCATGTTCCTTTGTATTTGTAACTTAAGGTATCCAGATTTCTCTTTCGAGTTTAAATGGAATGTTAAAATTATGCGACATCTACTCTTGTAGCATAACACGATTAAAACTCATTAAGTCGGTGTTAATTCTTTTTACCCTTAGAGAACTTAGCCTATCTCTAGGTCTAAATTCTAGGTTTAATATGCGGAATCCGATCTAGCTTGTCAATCTCTCAATCTTACAAACAGATCTAAAATCATGCAAATGTGGGGCCTAACACATCCATATACATTAAGCTCAAACACATTAAATCAGGAAGTTTAACATTTAGGCATAAATCAATCTATTCAAAATTGCATTTTAAATTAATAAATAAATCTCATAACTAGATCTGGATATTTAGCCTAGCATTATTACAAATTTATCAATACAAATAAAATATACAAAGGGAATAAAAAACATAAATGACAAACTTTGGGATTTATGTAATTGGTTGACCACGGTGCTCACGTCCCTAGCTCGTCAAAATACCCTTTCTCCTTACTCCTCTTTTGTGTTGTAATAACGCTAATGCTGTTGACTTCTTGGTGTGGCTACTCCTAATTGGTTCTTTCTTTGCTTTTCACTCCAACTTATGCGGCAACTAGTGCCAAGAGTGAGTAACCCCTTCTTTGTGTTCTTCGTTTCCTTTATATAGAACTTCTTTTCTTGTTTATCATTGGTCCACTTCACCCGCTTGCACTACTTGCCTCTGAAAAGTTGACCTCTACTGCCCAACTAAAGAAAAGAAATGTTAAAATATGGTAAAGGGAGTTGCTCTTGAGAATAGGCGCAATGTTCCTCTAAAATTGTAGCGTTTTTGCTCCAAACGATCTGTCAGAAGATCATTTCGCAGACTGCTTTGTACTTGGTCCATATATTTCCACATTGCGCATCTCTCTTTCTTTCTTTCTTTCTTCTTGGGCTGGATATGCTTTGGGCTTTGGAGTTGTATCACTTTTGGGGCCTTTTTCTTGAATTGATGAGAGCAACATTTGGACTTCAAAAATAACTTAATCTTCAAGAGCTTCTTTTTGCATTGATGAAGGCGTCAATTGGATCATAATTGGTCCATTTTGCTTAAAAATAGCAATTGTTGATATTGCTCAAATGCTAACCAAGCAAAAGAGAGAAATCCATGCAAAATGGGGTTTTATCATTATTTTTATATTCAAAATGTAACTAAATTTAATTAAAATAAATGGTAAAACATATGCATATTTTGTTGCTATCAATAATCAATGCAAATTGTAAATACTATTTGTGTAACACTTGCTCTCGTTTGGTATAATTAATTATATTCTTATCATATGTTTATTACAATCTTGTCATACTTTAAAAAAAAAAGGATATAAAATGATATATTATTTAAAATAAAAAACTTTATTTGCATTTTGCAATAACATAATTGCATATAAAATTTTATATTTAAATATACTAACTAAAGAATTTATATTAAGTAGGAAAACTAAAGACCAATAAAAATTAAAAATTACCTTTATTTTTTCAAAAAATATAATTAAAATCTTTCAAGATATTTTGTCAATCCATAAATATAATATTGGCATTTTAGAAACCCAATGTTCCACTCTCATTTTACTCTTATATATATATATATATATATATATAAACATAATTGCCATATAAATTTATATTTAGAGAGATAGTACACTAACTAAAGATTATATTAAGTAGGGAAACTAAAGACCAATAAAAATTAACATTACCTGTTTATTTCCTTTCAAAAGAGATATAATTAAAATCTTTAAGATATGTGTCAATCCATTCACCATATAATATTGGCATTTGAGAGAGACCACACATTTCCACTCTCATTTTAAACTCTTTATATAAACTATATTAATATAATATATATATTAAAGTCCTTTTGAATCTAGTATATTATGTGGCCATTTACTTCCACTAAATTGCTCAACAAGTTTTCAACCCTATCACCATTCTTTGAATTCTCTTTGGTATAAGGGCTGATCATGCTCAATCTATCATTCTTTGAAATTGAATTAAGAATCGAAGATTATATATATATTATAGTCCTTTGAATCTAGTATATTATGTGGCCATTACTTCCACTAAATTGCTCAACAAGTTCACCCTATAATTTCTTTGAATTTTTGGTATAGCTGAATGCTTCAATCACATTCTTTGAAATTGAATTAAGAATCGAAGATGTGACTATGAAATCACATCTTTGATATTGATCACAATCAGTGGAAACTTCAATTAGAGTTTCAATTTCTCATATATAAATCCTAATTTACTATTTGTGAGTCCCCTCCCAAGTGCCATGGGAAAGAGCCGAAGGACGAAGTCTAACCAAACGGACCCATTGGTCGATTTCTCACAGAATTATGGGAACTCCTTAGATGCCTCATTTTCTACAGTTTTTCCCCCCTTTTATGTTCGGCCACCAACTTAGGCAAAAGGTTTCTTTTGATTGTTATGACTCGGTTTAGCTCTTAAGTGGTCAGATTGGCTCTTTGGAGCACTTTGACGGTGTTCGATATGTTTTAGAGTCGCCACCTTAATTTTTTTCTTTTCGGGGAAAATATAAGTTAAAAACCCCGTGATTGACTCCATTTTAGTTTGCCTTAACGATAAAATGCACTAGCCTCAAATCATTGGGTTTGGGGACTAGATTTTCGGCTTCTTTCATATGAATCGATAGTTTGAAAACTAGTAAAGTAATCAAAATAATTGTTTGCATGGATGACAGTGATAGATGCATGATCATACTTATAATGCATGATAATATTAAAATATAGTTTATTAAAAGCATAAATAAATAAATAGTGCAATTCGGAGGGATGCTCGACTCTAGCCTCATTTATCGAGGATTCTAGATCGTGCGACACATGCCCCTAGATCTCGACCGGTCACTTCGATTGGGGGTGCACTACCTAGGCTGAAATCCTAGATATGGCTTCATACCTCGTTTGTATGAGGATTAGGGTGCACGAAGTTCTACCATCGATTAGGATGGTAGTATTTTGAAGTGTCACTCTTAGAATGGGCTTATGGTTTACCAAACGGATCGGGCTTAAAGCAAGCTATATACTGGATGGACCGGGCTTAATTGACAAAGTTTGAGTTTAGTGATTATACCTAGGTCGAGGGATTTGAAGGTCGGGGGGCGCCAGAGTGCTGTTGCGTAACTCCACGATGATAAATGACCAAGAGGTCGAATCTTTCTCCAAATAGCAAAGGTAGGGCACAAGGACCCGAAAATAGTCTTATATTATATATTAAATAGCTTTGGTCTAAGGAAGACTAAAGTGTGATGGAAAGTCGAAAGGATCGACTTTTAAGAACCAAATCGGGCTTTAACTCAACTAAGTAAGAAGAGTAAAGTCTGACTATATAGCCTTAGAAACGTTTGCAAAGGGTGAATGAGAGTTGTTGAAACTTAAGAAGTGTTCAATCAAGCAACAAGAGGTGCCTGAAATGAGGGGCGAATGCTGAATTTATAGGGGTGGACCCTATTGGCTGGTACCGGGGATGTCAGCGTCGGTATCGGTGACCTCAACATCGATATCAATGAGGTCTGTTTCGGGAGGCCTAGCTTATACCGAATAGGAGGTGGCCAGTACCGATCAGGGCAATTTACCTGAATGCCCTTTTGGCATGTTTTCAAATACCTATAACTAGTTTCCAGTAATGTTATAGTTACCATGTTTCTTAAAACCTTCAATCTTATCAGACATGAAACTTGGCTCAAGAGGATTCTTCTCCCTTTATCTTTCTAGTCAAATGCCTTTCACTTGAAGTTTCAGGATGTTTTATGGGAAAAAAAGAGGATTCACTCAATAATAAGATGCCTTATCATTATAAAGAAGGACTAATGCTCAATTTTTATAAGCAACTCACATTGATAGTCACATTACCTCCTCCATCAGTGTATGCACCAAATCCAGTCAATTTTTTGGCACTTGATGTTTTTCTTGATTTGAAGTACTTCATCTCATTGAATATATAGCTCTTTTCTAGTGCTTCAGGCTGACTGCCTCCTCTTAATTCAGCTTGCTGGATAGTTCTTAGCTGGTTGCTGATAAGATCTTGACTAGCTGCTGTCTCCTCTTCTTCTCATCACCTAATAATCACAAGTTGATTTAGATGACATTTAATACATTAAGGTAAAAAATGAAAAACTACACACAATGACATTTAATACATTACAACCTAATTCTGTGTAGGCCTCTGGTTTTGTGTTGATGTAGTTACATTAGATTGGTTGGGCATGGTATCAGCTGGCACTTCTGTTTGTACAATCACAGTTGGGGTATGGATGAACACCATTCTCTCACCTCTAGTTTCTTGTGCACCATTACCTCTTTCTATGTACTTGCAGGTTTTCCTTCTGTACCCCTTTTGAAAACATGCCTGGCATGTCATGATCTTGCCCGTCTTAAACAACTTGGTATTCCCACTTTTTGGTTCACCCTTTTCCCTCAATCTATTTCTCTTTGGCCTCCCTAGCTTTCTAACATTCACTATATCCCATGCAATAGGGTACATTTGGTTATTACCATCCCTTCCAACTATTGTTAATATCTCATTTAATTACCCCTTTAAGAAAACACCCATCTAGACCAACAACCTTTCTACAACTAGCCAAGAACCTTTTCTTCAAGTTTTCCAAACATATATACATCCTATTTAACACTGGAAGTCCATCTAGGATAGGCCTTTGCACAACTAAATAGGTACTACTTCCATGATTTGATTTGTCCACTTGACCCAAATAGTCTCACAGTTTTACATATTCACCCTTAAAGTCACCATTTAACCTTACTATGTAAATCATCTTAGCTCTTCTTAGCTTTGTAATTTTTACTTCCACATTAACATCAGTCTTCACTTGTTTCTTTAGATCAATGAGTATCATGGTTTCACAAGCACTGATCTTAGGCAGGACATTCTTTGTCATCCATTTAATGGTACACATCCTATTTTTGAAAGAGATGGAGCAAGTATGCTCACGTCATAGTGTTTTCAAAACCAAATCTTTCCTTGCGTCTTCCATTGATGCATATATTAATCCAGGACAATCTTTCTTCACACACTTTGCTCTGAACTGAGTTGCAGTATTTTTCACAAACTTTACTTCTCTCCTCTATTGGATAGCAAATGTGCTCACGGTTTCCTTAAATTCTATCCCATTCTTGAAGGTCATTCCCAAAGAAAAATGCACCTTCTCACTTGTTGAAATCAAAGGCTTATATTTTCTTTTTCTTCTCACAACATGCTCTTCATCACTTCTATCCCCATCACTGCTTTCTAGACTTACTGCACCATCAGAATCTGCATAATCAGTTAGGCAACCATCATCGTCATTTGTATTTAGCTCTCCATTTAGTTGGACACTTCCAGTTGCTGGATTAGATGTTGACTCAGTCCCACTTGCCCTTTTTTTCTTTCTTTCTTTAAAGTTTCTCACAACCTGTCTTGCTTCTTGTAACTCTTCATCATCACTTGACAACTATTCACAGTCAATCGAATCTTCATCATCTTATGGATTATGTTGATTACCATCCTCTTCTTCTTGCATATCAGGTATTTCCCCGGCCCCAACAAGTATTTCTCTACCTCCAATATTTACATTCACACACTCTTCCTCATTACTACCCAAATCTACACCTACACTTTCTCTCTCTAAGTTCACCCCTACTGCCTCAAGATCTGGTGTTGAATTACCTCCCTCTCCCTTTGCTACCTCATTGAAAGCTTCATTCAACTCTTCATTAACATTGCCACCAACCCCATCACTTCCCCCTACCCTAACCTCATCTTCCAAACCACCTTTATCGCCAGCATATTGACCCTCAGACCAATTTGTCAAGTCAAAAATTTGGGAATAGATCCTATCACTTGAATTTACCCTTTTATCCCTAAATATTTGGTGTTCAATATAAACCTCTATTCTTTTTCCTTTTTTTACAAACTCAAGCATATTTGCAATGGATCCACTCCAAATAACCCTAAACCCAAGTGTAACATTATCCTCAACCGATTTGTAATGCATTTGGACAAGTGCTTTAATACCCATTTTTTTTCTGTATATTGTCAATGAAGGTTTTCATTGAAAAATTACCAATATCGACCTCTACTTCCATGAAATCCCCACCCACATATTCCTTAGGTCCACCCCTCTCATCATTCATGAAAACACCACCTTAATACACATCAATTACAGATAATGCCATCCTACTGTGTAAAAAAAATGAAAATCATATTTTATTAACTAATATTATATATATTTTGCAACTATTTCACAATCAAAAGTAGACAAAAAGCAAACAAAAACAATAAGAAAATCACATATTAAAAGCACTCAACTTTCTGTTCCTAGATTCCATATCTCAGTAACAACAAACTTCCATTCAAACAAATTCACAAGAAAGTACTATTCATGCATCATAAATAGCAAACAAACGCAACCCAACACCTATCTAAACAGTCTTTCGTGTCCATTTAAAAAAAAAAAACAAATACCCAAAGCCATAATTGCAACCCATGAGTGATAGATATTTAACGAAGAAACCCAAAATAAATACTATGTCAGGCTTCGAATAAAAAAATTGAAAAAAAATGCAAAAAAAAAAAAAAAAAACCAAATTAATTGTTGCTCATAAGTCTTAACCTAACTTGTGTTACAGCACTTGAAATACTCGATCTTTAACTTTAAAACCTTGATCCTTAGCAGAGCGATCGTTCTTTTAACTTGTATTCTCCCTTTCCCAGCAATGATTTCAAAGTGAATTATTTTTTTGATTGAGAGAATAGAAAATTTTCCATTGTTCTTTCTGTGTTTGAGAGAACTTTCAAAATCTCTAGATCGATGCTTCATTTTCCTGTCCCTTTCCCACAACGATTCTAATAAGGGCAAATTAGTAACTAAAATTGAGTTAATGACTGTGTAAAACACGTTAATCCGACATGTTATATCTATTTGGATCCTAATTAGCACATTTTAAATAACTAGGTGAGCCCTACAAATCTTAAAAGGAATTTTAATATGCCACGTAAGAAAACAACACTTGATTGAAAATTTTTAATAGGTTCAAATACTTAATTACAAACGTTTTCTATTAAGATACTAAAATATGATATTTTACAAAATCTAGTCACCAAATTTATAATTAATCCTGGCAAATGATTAGATAGTGCGGGACATAGAGATGAAAATAGAAAGCCTACTCTCCAATAAGGTCTACAGAAGTGACTAGCACAATTCTGAAGAAAAGGGATGCAAAATTTGGGGTCAAATTAAGAAAAACATAAAAGAAAAACTAGTTAAATGAAAAACTTCTATTTCTTGATCCCCCGTCCCCGTGCAAATTCAGCTGTGACTATTTAAAGGAATGGGAGGGAATGTCGACTTTTTCCTAATATAATCTTCAGTTAGTGATTAGTGATTAACGCAATTATGGGATGCGATATATTTTTTATACGCATTTAACAGCTCCTGAAGATAAGGATACACTACGATTCCGCTGATCTTTAAACCCAAATTCCAAAAACGACAAATTACTTCTGAAGATAAGGAGATGATGTACACTACGCTTCCATTGGTCTTAAACCCAAATTCCCAAAACGACAAATTATGGTTTTCATTCAACTCAATGACACTTTGTACGGTGCTATATCTGTCCTTACTCATTATCATTAGGCTGAAGAGTGAAAGTAGCCACTTCTGTACTCGAAGAAGGGAGAAATGGAGATCAAGCCTGGTTTATCCGCTTTGGTCACTGGTGGCGCTTCTGGAATTGGTAATGATTTTGTATAATTTATCTTTCTTTTAATTATTTGTAATTCTCAGCTGTTGATTTTTGCATTTTACTGATTTATCTGTAATCTTAATTAGCTTTCAGTTATGGCTTGTTATTGATGGATGCGATGAATTTGGCTATCAATTTTTGCTGCTTCTTGTTGAGTTTGAGTGATGGAACAGTGACTATGAGGTCTTTGTTGATGAAAAATTACAAAGACTTCTAGTTCGTTGACGTTAAATAAAATTGATTTTGAAGTTTATTTAATGTTTGATTTAGAGATAGTGTGGAGGATTCAAATTTAGATCAAAATCACTTTTTATATTTGTAATTTAATTATTTGATTTCAGTTTCAAAGTAGTCCAATTTTCTTTGTTTGCAATCTTGGTGTGTAATTTATTCTTAAAAACTGAAAAGAAGTATTTCTGTACTTTGGATGCATTGTAAGCAGAGATGCAAATTTAAGTTTAGTGGTCTAGTTGACACTATAAACCTTTTCTATGCTTGGAATTTTTGTAACTCCTATGTTTGATGTAGCAATTGTCTAATGCTTGCTTTTTTTAATATTGCTGTTGATGGTTTACATGTAGGGAAAGCGCTTAGTTTAGCTCTTGGAGAGAAGGGAATTTTTGTAACGGTAGTTGATTTCTCTGAAGAAAAGGGAAAGGAAGTTGCATCCCTAATTGAGAAAGAGAATGCCAAGTTCCATCACAAGTTGGAATTTCCAACTGCACAGTTTGTCAGATGCGATGTGACAAATACAGGTAAGTGTTACCAATGATTATTTATGAAAATAAAAATAATTTTCTCATTAAATATTTTTCCTTCTCAGTTTCCATTCTGAAAGTTGTGATTGGCTTTTTTAGGATTGATGACTTGCAAGACTGCTCTTTTTAATCTGCAGAAATCTTGTGTAATCATTTTGTTAAATAAATAATAGTGCAATTTCAGCACAGATGATTGAGGATTATTATAGAATTTAACCAAAGATACAATTCAGCAAAACTTGATTTCATTGATTGCTTTCTCCCTTTCTCTTAATTATATTTTTCTCATTTTCTTGATTTGTTGGGGTTGATTTCTCCTCTCAACTAGACAATAAAAATGATGAACATGACATGGTGCCTCTTTATTGAAACTATTTTTCTGCCAAAACAGGAAATTTGGCTACTGCTTTTGAGAAGCATGTAGCAACATATGGAGGATTGGATATCTGTATCAACTGTGCTGGTATTGGTACTTCTATACCATTCTATGAAGACCAAACTGATGGTGCTCATTCATGGAGGCGCACTGTTAACGTGAACCTGGTTGCAGTAATTGATTGCACTCGCCTTGCGGTATGCTTAAAATTTTAATTTGTTTTCTTCAAATTCTTTGACTCTGGCTGCCTACATAATTAATCACTGTTTTGGGGTGGTTAATATTGTCAAATTAATGGGCTTTATAAATTCATAAACTTGCCACAAAACTTTGGAACTTTACTGACCTTTGGTCTTCAGGTTGCAGATTTGTAAATATTAAGTGAAACTTGATGTCCTACCAATTTTAGCATTGAGCTACTTCCTATCTAGATCCTCACCTAAGTTCCATCTTTAAAGTTTTGTCGACGTCAAATGTATCACTGTGCACATACTGCACGTAATATGTGATTTTTCAGTAGAGAAATGATACTAAGGTGAAAAAAAAAAAAAAGAAAGGAATAAAAGCAGGTGAGAAGGGTTTAAAAGCTGGAGACAAGAATGGAGAATCCTGACGACACATATTTTTCTTATTATTATTATCATTATCTTTTGTCTATTGAGACAACCCTTGGTGAATGCATAATTACTAACAATATCTAAGCAGGTAAATGCTATGAAAGCTGCACAAAAACCTGGAGTCATTATAAATCTGGGGTCTGCTTCAGGTCTTTATCCAATGTATGTCGATCCTATCTATGCTGCCTCTAAAGGTGTGATATTTTCTGTCACTTCTCGTTGCTGATTTCTTCGCAATCTTTGTTCTTTTTGTTCACAATTTTCCTAATTCGAGACAGTGTAATTCATGAACAGAAAACTCTGAACATGCATCAGTGAAAGCCTTTTGAATACTTAGATACTTGCACATTTTCTTACCTCAGGTGGTGTTATTATGTTTACTAGATCACTTGTTCCATACAAACGTCAAGGTATTCGTGTTAATGTGCTTTGTCCTGAGGTAAGACTATACAATGAAAATTTCTGAACTTCTACGATTATTTTTCTCTTCTCTGGTTTATTCAAAGTTTCTTTCTTTTCCTTTAACCCGAGCCCCTTCCCTGTTTCTTCTCATCTGATTTCATTTAGTCAAGAAAATTCCAAAAAATATACTCATAATTGAATTTAGAATTTAGACCAATCCTATGATAACTTAAAATTTTATGTAGTCCAAAATCTTATGTTTACCTTTATCATAGCATCTTTGCAGAAAATCATTTTAATGTATAAGACATAAGCTAGTTTCCTTTATTTATTTATTTTTTGTTAAGATAAGAATATATTATTGAGATGAGTGTATGATCTGGACAACAAGAAATCCTCCTAAAGCTCAAACAACAAGGGGTAACATGAAACAAGAACGAAGCTAGAAAAATATTTTGTTGGGTCCCAAATTTGGATCTAGTTATGGGTATATACTTGAATGGAGTTTAAGGATAGAATTAGGGCTCGTTAAGAGGGAAACCTACAATCTCTAGGGCTCGTCAGGAGAGAACCCTATGATCTCTTAGAGCTCATTAAGAGAGAACTCTATGATCTCTGATTTTTAGGAATTAGAACCTTTGTCTAAGATTCCGCTGACATTTTTCCTCTTTTCAGTCTTTTAAACATCTAAATGCAAAGCTAAAACTACCCAGTACCCAATAATAACTACCCGTTACAATAAATAACTTGCTTAATCACCAGCCGCTAATAAAGAGACTGATTCTTATCATGACAATAAATAATACTAAATAAATGTTGCAGCTCCATAACAATATTACCCTCCAATCAAGTTGGATAAAATTCAAGCTCCAGAAGCATAAGCCTACATAGAATCCCAAAAGACCACCTTGTCTCATAACAGATTAATGGACATGATTTTCTTGAAGATACGTTTATTTTTCCACATAGAAATACTCCATATGACTGCAAAAATGCAAAATTTGAAACTTACTTCCATTGGCATTGGCTATTTCTCTTAAATTAATTTTATTCTTTTTGAATGTGTTTTCTTTTTATGGTTTTCTGATTCCATTTTCACTTAAAATACTCCAATTCGACCTCTTATATGGGGTTTGCATTGCTATTTCATTTATTTCAAAAAGTTGGATGCAGTTTGTTGAAACTGAGATGGGAGTAAAAGCGGGTGCTAAATTTGTTGAGATGATGGGGGGCTTTGTTCCTATGCAAATGGTGATCAAAGGTATACTTTATGGCAAACCTTTCTTGCAATGGAATAACTTTCAAGTCCTGAAAATATTACACATTTTACTAGATTGCTACTACTTAAACATGTACCATTTGCTTGTTGAGGTTCTTTGAGGACACTACTTTATGGCTATATCAATGGTCATTGAACATTTTTTTTATTTATAATGTTATTTCCTTGAACCCCTCAAAACAAATTTTTAAATTCCAATGTCTGCATAATTTTAGGTGCTTTTGAGCTTATCAGTGATGAGAGCAAAGCTTCCTCTTGTCTTTGGATTACAAATCGTAGGGGCATGGAGTATTGGCCCACCCCCGCAGAAGAAGAAAAATACTTATTGGGTTCTTCATCTTCCAGGAAAAGGGTGTCATCTTCTAGGGAAAGGATGTCCTTCCAAGGTCCAGTAAAACTCCAACTTCCTCAGAGCTTTGAGAAAATGTGAGAGGATCTCTTTTCAGATATAATTTATTTTTGGAAATATTTTTCTATCAAACATAAACCCAAAATCGAATTACATTGCTGAAAATCAATCTTCCCCTTTAGCAAAATAGCAATATCAATTGCATTGCATAGAATATTCATTTTATTGTGATCAATGTCTTCTTCTTTTTTTTTTTTTTTCTCTTAGAAAGAACATATAGAACGAGCAGGTGTAAATGTTAGAGTCAAAAACTTTTAGAAGGTGTGGAATGAATGAGTAAAACTAGTAGAATCCGATTCCAATAAGTTTCCAATCTCACTATGGATGATCTACAATGATAGATCTGAGATGACCAAAGCAAAACCCTAGAAGGTTGCTTCAAGGATACTACTGTACTCAAATCCATTGGAATCTACCAAAACGAAGAACAAATTAAATAGAGAGAAATAATTATGCAAGAGCATCCAAGTCAAAAGTAGAAGTTCTTTAGTTTCCTTTTTTATTTAGGATTCCTATATAGTATGTTCATTAATAAGGATTATTCAGGTTTCCTTCTTTATTTAGGATTCTTATTTAATATAGTATTAGTCGATTAGGAATACGTTTCAACATAGAATTAGGATTTGTCCTAATTAATAAATACGACAACAACAATCATTTTATGTATTGTATTTTTCTAATTTTTCTATTGATATAGAATCTTAATTCCATGCATTTCTTTGAAACCAATTATGTTACTTTGTTCTAACTAAAATCACCCTATTCTAGTCTAATTATTGAGAATTAATTGCACTAGACTTTTCCAGTACATCAAATGGTATTAGAGCTTAAAAGATTCTAAATTGCATTTTTTTTTTCTTTGTTCTAAATGATGCTTTGTAATGGTAGACGTCAAGGTAGAGGCAATTAACCCCAACAAACTGAGTTAGCTAAGATGTGGCGAATGATTGAGGATTTGACTCAGTTTATACCGGCCTTGCAACTTTAGGAACCTATGAAAGCTCGAATGGAGATTCTGGAAGGCAACCACGAACAACTTGAGATTCAAAAGGATCTTGAGATTGAAGAGGAAGTCGAGGATGTTAATCCTTGTCATGAAGCTGCATGCACAAATCTAGCAGCACAAGGTGGATTGAAAGAATGGTTACCACATGCTTTTGATTTAAATGGTGGAGGGATGACGACTGAAGTAGCTGATATTCAGGGAAAGCTACATGTGGAGGATTATTTAGATTGGGAAGCTAGATCTAGAGAATTACTTTGAATGAAAACCCATGGCTGAAAATCGGAAGTTACTATTTGAAAGCTTAAATTGAAGGGTGTTTCACTTCACGGTGCAATAGAGTTGAAGCAACATGAACGACAAGGCAAGCTTAAAATCAACACTTAGGAGCCCATGAAAACTAAGTTATGGAAACAATTTTTGCCTGCTAATTATACGTTGGAATTGATTGAGAAGTTCCATTCTTTGAAGCAAAAGAACATGTATGTTAATGAGTACATCAACCTGTTTCATAATCTTGTGATTCGTGAACAATCTGAATGCATAGATTAGAAGAGGGGTTAGTAAGATCTCTTGACCTCAATTTAGAAGTTCCTATTCAAATTGCTGAAAATTATAAATATTCTACTACTAAAATAGATTCGAAAAGTGGCAATTGGAGAATCATGACATTGATCGATGTTGATGAAACTAAGGAGAGTGAAAAGGAGAAGGAAGTTTTTTGTTTTAATGTTCAACACAACGACAACAATAGGGACCTTATGGAACCAGACTATGATGAGTATTATGATGAGCAAGAATAAGAAGATTGGAATATTGAAGATGAGTAAGGGTGAAACAATGGTCGGTTGTTTCAAAATTAAATCAAACCAATGTAGAAAAAGGCAAAATGAAGTTCTAGACAGTAGAATCGATTTGAACCAAATTTATATGTGAATCAAATGGACTCAAATTGAACCAGCTAGGTTCGATTGGTTTTCGCTGATTCGGTTCGATTTTAAGCCTAACCAATTGATTTTTGCAAAACTAAGTCGAAAAAAAAAAAGTTTTGGGCTACATCAATTAAACTGACAATCACACTTTGTTGTTATCAGACAGAACGTTTGGTTCGGTCGGTTGTTTTGCTCACCCCTAAAGATGAGAAGACAAAGGAAGACCGTTATTCTTCAAGAAAGTATTTGCTTATGGATATTGATAGCATCGAGTTGCCAAAACAAATAATAGATGTCCATCATGCAATTAATCTCATTCCTTGTGAAACTTTAGCTAACCAAACAAATTGTTCAATGCAAGCGTCCCATGAAGTTGAAATACATCTTCAAGCAAGAAGGCAGTGCAAATAAGTAAAATTCTATGTTGAACCAACTTTGCTTGCTCGGAAAAGGGACGAATTATTTGAATGGTTTATGTTGTTGTTTGCTCTTGTAAAAGCCCTAAGCACATGATACTCTGAGGAGAAGTTTATGCGAATTGATCCTATTATGTTGGCTGATATATCTAACATTTTCTCATTGAAGCCGAGTTCTTTTCAAACACGAGGAGAATGATGCAGGAGCATCCAAATTAAAATTAGAACTTTATATGGGAGTGAATGTTGAGCCTCGAATGCTCAACACGTTCAAAGATGAATGTCGCAGAGATGAAGATGTTAAGGTGGATCTATAGCCACATGAGATTGGATAAGATTATAAGTGCCCACATCCGACAAAAGCTACAAATAGTGCAAGTTGAGGATAAAATGCGGGACGTCTGAGATGGTTTGTCATGTCCTACGTAGAACCTCAGGTGCTTCATTTTGTAAGTGTAAATACATTAATAGTTGAAGGTGTTAAACGAGGAAGAGGTAGACCTAGAACCATATGGAGAGAATTAGTTTCTAAAGATTTGTTGTTTCTGGACTTTAGTGAGGATGTGGCTATGAATAAAGCAAAATGGAAACAAATGATTCGTATAGTTGACTCCAACTAATTTAGGAGTAAGGCATAGTGTTGTTTGTATTGTATTTAAGATTTCTATCTAGTATGTTAACTGATCAGGAATATTCAGGGTTGCTTCTTTAAATTAGGGTTCCTATTTAATAGAGTAGTAGTTGATTAGGAATACATTTCAGTATAGAATTAGGATTCCCGTAATTAATAAATAGGACAACAGCAATCAGTTTATATATTGTATTTTTCTCCATTAATTCATAATTTTAATTCTAAGGTTTTCTTCAAAACCAATTAAGTTGTTCTGTTCCACTAAAATCACCCTTTCTAGCCTAACTGTTGAGAACTAATTGCCCTAGACTTTTCCCCTGCATCAAAGAAAGTCTTAAATTTTATTAGTATTTGGTACTCAAGGCTTTTCTAAAGCTGAATTACATTAGCTTTTTGTAGTCTTCCCAAGTAAAATAAATTTCCTAAGAAATTAATATTTTATCCTGCCAATGTAAAAAATCTAGAATAGCAATTATGAAAAATATCCTAAATAGAACATCATAAAGACCAAGAACAAACACATAAAAACTACTTAATATTCCTAAAACCCACTGGCAATGTTTGTGTTGCTCCAGTGTCAGTCTTATAGCAAAATTAGAACTAGAGAAAGGAATAGAAAGGGTTTTGGGAAAGCCCAAGTGAATTCTTATTTCATACTTACAACGAGAAAGAAACAAAGACCAATAAAGGCACAAGAGTACATGAAAGAATTAAAAATAGCTGTTGCAGATGTATAATTAAATGAACAATTGATGTAAAATCGTTTACTTGGTTACTCCTTGGAAAATGCTTAGCAACATGGTTATTGAAGAGCATAATACACACATTTAGGTGACAGCTAACAAGCTCCTAAAATTACTCATGTTTAGCTGTATGCATTGCCAGTTTGACTGGTTTCAGTTAATGTTGGATTCAGACTGCAACTTAAAATTTTTTTGTATTTCAGACCAAGCAAAAGTTCTTTTGAATATTAACTAAACTAGACCAAACCAAACCAAAAGAGTACTTTTTGGTTAGTTTCCAAAATTGTTTTGTTAGCATTCTTATCATCGTTTTATTTTCTTAATTTATGCTTCATTTGTTAATCCTTATTTCGTTGTTTACTTTTTATGATAACTATTTCTTCTTTTTTTTTTTTTTTTTGGTTGTTAATTCTTAACTTGTGTGAAACATACATTATTAGACCTATTACCTTGTAGTTTAGTCTCAATTTCCATATAGTTGAGACCAACTATGTTTGTCCATAGCATCTTACCCGGCAAGCTCCGCATCCGCCCTACATGCTGATGCTCACAATTTCGATAGCCATACCAGTGATTTGGAGGTCAGTTTTGGGTAACAATTGTATATATGTCTAGGAAAACTACATCTTTCTTTCCTGCTTTACTCCATGTCATCCTTGGTCTATCTATATTTTTTTTCATTCCTGTAACAAAAGCTGTGCCCAAGTAGCATCAATGGTATATCCGCAAATCTACTTTGTATGGCCTAATCATCTCTCAATCATTCTACTCTCAGCTTATCTCAATGGGTGTCAATTCCACATGTCTATAAATGAATTAATTTCTGAGCCAACCTTTATTATGAATGAACTAATTTCTGATCCAATCCTTTGTTACATTTTGGTACATCAATTGTAGCATTATCATCTCTGCCATGCCTATTTGTAGGCATATTTCATTCTTTGCTCAAGATTCAGTTCCATACATCATATCTGCTGCTTTCAGATCAAGTCTTTGTGATATATTATAATCAATAATATTCATCTTTTCAGAACTTATCTGTTACCTTTTAGTGCTGAATGGAATCGAGCTGTCTAATTCAGTTTAGTGCCATCTGGTGCGGTGGTTTGAACTTAACCATAAATCTCACTCCTGTTGCTGTAAGATATGATGTTCTTGTAATCTTGCTCCTATTTTTTCTCATAGGAATTATGTGCGTATAACTTGTAACCAATTCAGATTATCATGAGCACCTCAAAATCGAGTCTTACCCTAACAGTTTCTGACAGTTGCTTACTAATAAATTTTAATTTTCTCTGCAGAGTTGTACATACCTTGGACCATAATTTCCGCAAAGCTACCCGCATTGTACGCACACCACTGCTATCACCCATCGGACCACATCAAGTTCTAGTGAAAGTCATTTATGCTGGTGTAAATGCTAGTGATGTAAGTTTGTGGCTCAACTTGAAAAGATTAACTTTATTCTTTTGAATTATTTTTTTCCTTCTATATCAGTACATCTTATTCTACTCCTCTATCTTTCACAAAGTCTAGAATTCCCTATTCCTCTTTTAAAGAAGAATGTACTAGTATATGTGGGCTGTGCTTTTGTGTGAGAGTTAACTGTAATATACATAGTTTGTTGATTGGGGAACTGTGCCATCATGTGCACGCATCTGTATTAACAGTGGTCTATGTGTTATTAGTCAATTGGGAAACTATTCTCGTGTTTGCAAGTGAGATGCTCATGGCAAATATAGTTTTCCATGCTCTACAGTTCATCATATTGGGGAAGAGATAAGCTGTCCATCATACTTGAAACTTAGGTCAAAATTAAGAATAGCTACCTAATCCTGTCTGAACTTCCAACACTTTTACCTGTGTCAATTATGACCTTGGGAGAATCATATACCTCAAAATCTAGCCATTAAGGTTGAACAGTCCAAGTACGTATAAACCCCACGTTCAAATCTCATGCTTCCAATGTTGGATCTAAGACAAGGTCTGCCCAGCCAAAGCCCCCCCCGCCGCCCCCCACCCCCCACAAAAGCCCTAGGACAATAGGAATACTGACATCAACCACCTATAGAGTCACCCACGCGGGGCTTGATTTGCACTGGGGTGGTGGTTGGTTTTTGTACCAGGATTATTAGTGACTTGGAGTAAATGCAATACCTTAAAAGCTAGCATGCTAAGCTTTTTTGAAGGTTGGAGACTCCATGTTTATATAAATACCGGTAATCTGAATCCTATACTTCCTATTGTGGGATCGCAAAGACAGACTTCTCGCACCTTGTCTTGCAACTAGGATCCTTATAAGTGTTCTTAAGTCATTTAGGGTGGCCAACTTTGTTGTCTCATTTTTTAAATTGGAAATGCCGGGCTTTAATAGTCCCTGACCAGGGTGAGGCTGCACCATAGAACATGTATTTTTTTTATAAATTTTTTAATTTTTTAAGTCAAATTGATACAAGTTACGTCAGATTAGTCTGCCAAGGTGTTGAAAAAATTGTCTAGAATAGTAAAAAAGTTTAGTTTTTTCCTCTGAACGAATAATCACTGTATTGATAGAAAGATACAATTAATTTTTTTTTGATATTCAGAGCTTCTTATTTTTATCCCCCCCACACACACACACAAAAAGCCCTAGGCAAACAATGGAATACTGACATCACCACCTATAGAGTCACCGCCCTCGATTGCAACTGGAAGAAGTGGTGGTTGGTTTTGATACCAATTATTATGACCTTGGAGAATCATACCTTAAAAGCTAGCTGCTAGCTTTTGAGGTTGGAGACTCCATGTTCATATAAATACCGTATTGAAATCCTATACTTCTAATGTGGGATCCAAGACAACTCCCAACCTTGTCTTGCAACTAGGATCCTTATAGTGTCTTAGTCATTTAGGGTGCCCTTTGTGTCTCATTTTTAAATGGAAAATGCTGGGGCTTATAGTCTGACAGGGTGAGGCTGCACCATAGAACATGTATTTTTTTATAAATTTTTTATTTTTTAATCAAATGATACCAGTTTACGTCAGATAGTCTGCCAGGTGTTGAAAAAATTGTCTAGATAGTAAAAAAGTTTAGTTTTTCTCTGAACGAAATAATCACTGTATTGATAGAAAGATACAATTAATTTTTTTTGATATTCAGTCTATTTTTATACTCATTGTCTCTTGTAAAATATATTTAATATAATGAAATTGAATTTTTACAACCCCCATGAGGGCTGCTGGGAATAATAATCCGTGGCTCCCAGCAGCGCCCTTTTCAAATTTCTAATTAGAGTACAAGTGTGCCACTAACAATCCAGACTATGTTTGGATTTCTTAGTACTATTATAAGACTTAGTTGTATAAATGAAGACTCCTATGAAATTGGATTGTAACTCCCAAATTGGCCGTATATTAAATTACTTGGAATTTCTGTTGATATTTATGGAAAAGTTTGTTAAAAGGTAGAATTGTGAGGAAAGGAAGTCTCATTTAAAGCTTTTTGCCTTCATTTCCACAGTAATCAAGTGTCACCATACAAGGCTTTGTCCCTCCTTTTGGCACAAATTATGTCACTCACGTGTCATTTCTCAATCTGATAGTCTTTACATGCATTAATCTGCCTGTGTATTTTTACAACAACTTGCTATTAATTTGCATGCAGGTAAACTTCAGTTCTGGACGATATTTCACTGGCAAAAAAAATGACATTGTTTCCCGACTTCCATTTGATGCTGGTTTTGAGGTGCATAAAAGAATGTGATGATGTAATTTGATCATGTCTTCATTCTGTGTTTGATCATGGGTTTGGCAATTATGGGGAAACCAATACAGCTTAGAAGTTTAATGTCCCTTTAATTCTCCCTTCCAGGCAGTGGGAATAATTGCAGCACTGGGAGAATCTGTTCGTGACTTAAAAGTTGGTACTCCTGCTGGATATATTTATTCTGGAAGTTATGCTGAATTTACAGTGGTATACTTCCTTGATAATATTCGTTTTAATGACTGGAAATAATTGCTTCATGTTATATGTCTACTTTTTAAATTTCAATTTCTACTTTATTGTAAAATGTATGCTATTGCCACTGAGTTTTCTGATCATGATGATGCATGCAACTCAGGTTCCTGCAAAACACATCCTTCCTGTGCCAAGACCAGATCCTGAAGTTGTTGCCATGCTTACTTCAGGCTTAACAGCTTCAATTGCTCTAGAAAAGGTTTTGCTTTTTGCTTGAATTAGATGTGGAATTTTACCTTCCCTCATCTTTTTTTCCTTGACATTCTCATTATTTTCTAACTTAAAACCTTCATCCAAGCACTGCATTTGTTTCCTCTGACAATATTTTTCTTTTGTGGAACTTTTAGGCTGGACAGATGGAATCTGGAAAAGTAGTTCTTGTCACTGCTGCTGCAGGAGGGACTGGGCAATTTGCTGTCCAGGTTAACTTTTACTAATCCTTTTGATAAACAAGTTTGATGAGTGTCTTAGTATGTGTTTTGAATGTTTCTTCGTCACCGCAGTCATGTGTGCTTATTGTCATTCCAGGCTAGTTTGTTATTAGGTTACATACTTCTCTACTTCTTAAAAGAATCTTCTACAGTTAGTAAAAATCTCAAACAAATGTGACATATATCAATATTATTGTATATTGTTGCTCAATCCAATGCAAGCTGAGGCTTTATGTTGCAGACATTGTGTTTGAACTTCTTTGGTTGATTATCAAAGGAATTGAATTGTCGGGAAAAGCCATAAGGTTTGTTGTTGTATCTGCATTGATGATGCATTTTGTCCAGTCTAAAGCTGAAAAATAACCAAATATGTTGTTCTTGATGACTATTTTATAAAGAAACGGACCATTATGATTTGTAAAATTTACCAGAACTTCAGGTATCAACATTGACAAACAAGTTTCAAATTCCAATTTTAGTGACTTCATTGGATACAAGTTTCAAATAAACTGGTCACATTTGCTCCTCTGTTTATGTTCAAAAAAGTAGATGATGAATCAAATCTCTTGTTTTTGCTTCGTAGTTTATTGGCGATGCTTGTTCAAATGGAAGTTCCCTGCAAATCTCGCACACTGAATCCTTCTAGTTATGACCTCCTGACAGCACCTCTCATTGCAATGAAATCTTTCTTTTTCCAAAAAGAAAAGAGAGAGAGAGAGAGAGAGAGAGAGAGAGAGAGAGAGAGGAGAATTCTACTTGTTTGCTTGGGTATATAATGACTCCAATCCAAAGATTAATTGATTACGATAATCAGGAAAATTACTCCTGAGCTTGCACACTTTAGACTGTTGGGAGTTTAGCTTTTCAGTGTGTTTTATATGTAGATCAGACTGCAATTGTGACATCCCTACCCGACAAAATGATCCTAAGAGGGTGGATAGAGCAAAGCTTCTGGCTAGCTTCTAGGATGGCAGGCTAGCTATAGGTAGTGGAATGGCAGGACACAGGAATAAATCGGATCATATATTGAAAATGGGGAAATTAATCATTAGAGGCACCTTTTGGTGGAATGGTTTGGAGAGTTGGAAGAACTCCAGGGTTAAGCACACTCGCTTAACGGAAATCCTAGGACAGGTGACCTAATCCTAGGATGGGTAACCTCCTGGGAAGTTCCCCATTTCACCTGCAGGACAAAACCGTGCGGGTCTTGTCAATCCAGTATCGGATGGAATTGACTTGATCCAAAGCGGACAATTCCTCTGAAAGTTAGAGTCGGGCGTGACAGCAATCCCAACTTTCACGAGCTCATTGCATCTTGTTTTGTGGACATGGATTTCTTTTTTCTGGCAAAGAGGTTGTTTGATTTTTCAATCCTAACTTATTTTTGCTATTTAATTGTGATCTTCCATGTTTTTAGCATAAAATAATTATTTCTTGTTCTTTCATACTTCATTTTTTCCCCTTCATTTTTACGTTGGAAACAAGTACATGTTTTGAATTGTTAAATGTGCAGCTTGCAAAGTTGGCAGGAAATAAAGTAGTTGCGACCTGTGGAGGTAAGGAGAAGGCAATGCTCTTGAAAGAAATGGGAGTTGATCGAGTCATAGATTATAAAGCTGAAAATATAAAAACTGTATGCACCTTTACTTTATACTTTTCATCTTTGATTTTGTTATCCTATCCTTTCATGTCATATTGTGTGAAAGAGCTGGTGGAGGTTCAGTTCATGAGAATTACTGGCTTGAAATGAACCAATAACTTCACTTATGTTATCCCAAATATCCTGTCACTTAACATAAAATCCTTGTTTCTTCCTCGTTAATTTGGTTAAGGGACCTATAACAAGTCCCATCTTTGGAATTAATAAAAACAAAAGCTTGAAACAGAAGATAGTGGCTACTGACAATTATACTCGAATTTAAAAATTTCAAACTTCATAACACGCAAAGTTGAAAAAATAATTAAAGTTTTATACATGCAAATACAAAGTTTCAAAAAGTTCATGCACCATTAGCATCTTTTTTTTCCCAAATTTTTATATACTATTGTATTTTTGGGACTACTCACGACATTCAATTTACAGGTTCTACAGAAGGAGTTTCCTAAAGGTGTTGACATCATATATGAATCTGTTGGAGGTGACATGTTTGACCTGTGTCTAAATTCTTTAGCAGTCCACGGACGACTTGTTGTGATTGGAATGATTTCCAAGGTTGTTTCTCAGCAAGCTTCCTAGATAGTTGGTGTTTTGAGTATTTCTTTTATTTTCTCTCATTGTCATTTTTTGTTACACTTGCAAATACTATTCCAACATCCATTTCATGTTAGACAACTAATGTTTATATGTAACAAAATTAATGGCCTATGCATAATATTGCCCTGAACTTTAGGATTTTATCCTTGTGGCACCTTAAAGTTTTCGAGAGATCTATAGTGTTCCTGACGTTGTAATTTTTAGTAACAACCTTGCACCTTGAGGTTGATGGGTGCAACTTCTAATTGCAGTTTTTAGAGACTTATCATGCCTCTGAAGGTGCTTATTTATAACAGAAATTGCAACCTCAGAGGCATTGATGGGTCTCTCGAAAACTTTAGTCTGCCACAGATATAAAACTCTGAAGTTCAGGGGTAATTTATGCAATAGACCTAATATTAATCATCATACTTGTGGAAGTTGATGGACAACTCATATTGAGTTTAGATTTTTTAACAAACTAGTGGGTCAACTTAATGATGCATATTCCTATTCAAAATTGAAAGATGAAAATATGATCAATTATATGATTCACCTCAAATTATTGTAGAGTACCATTTCACTGGTTATTTGGTATTAGTCTTTAATCTAGAAAAGCTAAAGCAACATATTTGGTGTCAATTTATCTTATAAATTGCAAATTTCTAGTCCCCATGAATTTTTATAGTTTTGTATCTGTGTATTTTCACCATTGGGATTGCTGTATCTGACTTTATATTCATTTTCAGTATCAAGGAGAGCATGGATGGATGCCATCAAATTATACTGGGCTTTGTGAGAAGATTTTAGCAAAAAGCCAAACTGTGGTATGTATCTTTTAGACTATGGATGTGCTTTGATCATACACTGGTTGAGCGTCTGGAAAGTTAATCAACTCGCCTAGAATCTTACTCTAGATCAATTACTTTTGTATTACTTTTTCTATAGAGTCCCCATTATATGTAGACTTTCATATTATTTTGGCGCTCATGCTCCTCCTCTGCCATTGACCTTGTGTGCTGTGGGTTACTTATGTCCAACCACCTTGTCCTCTCCCACTGAAATAGGGTTTGAGCTTCCTGCAGTTTGGGGAGAGCTAAACGTATCATTACTTTCAAATACCAAAGCTTGGAAGTGTTGCCTTTGATCTTTTTTGGCTCCTTGTCACGATGATAGGATATTTCTCCATTGCAGGGTGATTCTCTCCCTTTATATGTAAAGGTTTTCTATATTCTTGAGAGTTTCATCTTATGTTAAGGTTTTTCATGTTCTTGAGGGTTTCATCTGACACGAAGCTGACTAGTTTAATCCCTCTACTACAGCATCTGGTAGTTGTCTGATGGTTGTGGCAATATATCCACAGTTTTTGTAGAAAGTCTTAATGTCTATAGGCTGCAGCTTCTTCCAAGCTGTATTTTTTCTTTAGTACATAAAATGAGAGGCTCCTCTTTACTTTTGATTTTGAGCATTGGAAATCAGTTATGACATAGCATTTTACACATTTCCTTAGACAGATTCATCTAAAACTATTTTGACTATAGGTTATTAACTTTGCTCTTTCTGCATCCGTTGTAACAACAGCCTGCGTGTTTAAATAGTGCAGTTGTCTGGCATGGCTGGCAACACTTCCCATGATCAGTTGCCCTTGTGCACTAACTTAATATATGATCTAGCTGATTAGCAATTATTGAAGATAACTATGTCAGGAAATTCGAAGTATTTTCTTTGTCCAATGGCAGTGATAAAAAGATCTAATGGCCTGTGAAAATCAAAAAGAATTCCAATCATTTTCCCTCTTCCCTAACTAACCTTAAAGTGATGTAATTAACTTGCACCAAAACCTCTTATTAAAATCAAAATTTGCTTCTTCCTCAATATTAGAGACTTCTCAGTAATCTACTTCATATGGGTTATTGTGTGTGCTTGGCGTGCATGTCTGGCTGACCGATTGGATCATTGCATTTATTTACTGGATTAAGCAAATGCTATCAGCCTTTAATCTATTAGTTGATGTAGTTTTGATAATGCTGATGGTTGCAGGCTGGATTTTTCTTAATGCAACATGGTCACTTGTGGCAACAGCATCTGGACAGGCTATTTAAAATTTTCTCTACAGGAAAGCTTAAGGTGATTCTTTCATCCTGTTTTACGCAACTCTCTTTTTACTTAAAATGTTGTCAGTCCTTTCAAGAGCTTGCATATGTTTCTATACATATTTATTCAGATTAGATTGTGCACGATTTATCTCATGCAGAGATCTTCAGTAATCTGGTTGCAAACTGATCTGATTAACTTATTCAATTATATCAGGTTTCTATAGACCCAAAAAGATTTAATGGTGTCCAAGCTGTTGCAGATGCTGTCGAGTATCTTCACTCGGGTAAAAGTGTTGGCAAGGTATTCAGCCGTCCTCTCCATATTCCATGCTCATCTTCTACACATTTACTTGTTCTCTTGCAAAAAGACTGATTGTTTTATGATATAAATTTTACAGGTGGTTGTTTGTTTGGATCCAACCTTCAGCGAACAAATGGCAAAACTATGACCATCTGCTGCGAATTAAACTCTCCGAACATTGTTGTTTATTGGTTTGTGACAAATAAATTTACGCTGTTAGTGAAAACTTAAACTAAATTTTCATTTGCAGCTATTCCGAGGAGGTTTGGCAAAGATTCCTGTAGTCCATCTAAACAAAAAGCGACCATGAGAAGCATAATTCACATCAAAGTTGAATACATAAGTGAAAAGTGAAATTGAAGAAATAAATTAAAGAGAGAATGAGAATATTGGTTATACAGATTCCCAAGATACTGACTTACCTTCAGCTTTTATGCTGGTTATCAAGCAGCTGTTAATTTTACTTTTAAGCAAAATAGCATTTGATATGAATGCATCTGGTGCGCTAGAAATCACATTTACAGAGTATGGGCTACACATTAATGTGAAAGGTATTTCTTGTGCATAAGAAATAGATATTCGTTGAGCCTGGGCAGGTATTTCTCCGCGGTAAATGTGTTCCGGGTAAGAATCCAAGAGCGACTTTGTTTGTTGTATCGAACGAATAAAACAGTTTTTGCTCCTAAGATTAACAATAATGTGTTCAATAGTATCTATCACCCATCCGGTCCATCCAACCTCCAACCTAACTATTAAATGAATGGAGGAGGAATAACACCATCCCCCTCCCTTAACCCTTTCCTTCGTTATCAATATGGGATAATTTAGCACATTTTTGTTAACTCTGTGTTTGGCCTAACATACAAAATTATTTTGAACTTTTTAACTTGTTACAGAATCACTTTAAAATTACCGTCTTCTGAAATTTAGATATGTTAGCATTAAATTTTAATTTAGAATTAAGGTTTATAATAAAAAAAAATATTTATTGGGTCTTACCTAACCACATTAGTTATGTTTAACCCACAAAAAAAAAAAAAAAAAAAAAAAAAACCTTACCTAACCAACATTAGTTATGTTTAACCCACAAAAAAAAAAAAAAAGAAGAAAAAAAAGCAAAACTGGCGTCTTATTGCTGATAATAAACTCTTTCCTTCTTCAAAAATCACTCCACCAAAAGTAATATAAGCTGTTTACTAATCAACTAGGATAAATTTAAAAAAAAAAAAAAAAAAAAAAAAAAAAGCAAAACTGCGTCTTATTCTGTAATAAACTCTTCCTTCTTTCAAATCACTCCACCAAGTAATATACTGTTTACTAATCACTAAGGATAAATTATAAATTTATAATAGTATAGTTTTCTTTTCTCCATAATTTGTGCATTTTCAAGTAAAGATTTGTTTTTTTTTCGACCATCGTTTTTATTTTCTTTCCAATTTAAATATATAGTGTTGAAAATAAAGTGAGAAAATGAATAATACAATCCTTCATTATATCATTCCTCTCTTATTTTCTTTCCTCTTTCAAAATATACTGTAAACTTTTCTAGTAAAATCCAGGCATGAATTTATATATTTAGTCATAAGTCAGCTTCATTAATGTTATAAATTTCCAAGCAATAATAATTGGCTAAAAGCGACCTGATTTATCAAATTCAAAAATTTTCAAATTAAATTTAAATTCGAGAATTTAAAATATTAAATTATTATAATATCTAGAAATTTTAAACTCTATAAAAATATATAGAGGACATCAAACCGCTATTTAAACCAAAGAACCGACCTTGAACCAAGGAGAAAACCAAATATTAAACCAAAGCCATTTCAAAATCACTAAAAACCTTGGTTTTTCTTCAAATCGAATGAAGATTTCTTAGATAAAACCTGAACTGGACCAAACCATCCTCCATTTCTCTCTCTTTCTCCCTCTCGATGCTGACAGCTTTCCCTTCCCTTTTCCCCTTCGTTCTCCGACCACCAGCAATTGAATTCGACGAGCGAATACTGTAACGCTTTGTTTGGATGGAGGGAGAGATCATTAAGTAAGGTATAGTAAAATATGATATGGGAAAGTATGGTAGATATCTATTTTGTGTTCGTGGGAAATGTATGATAAATGAAAGTTTAATAACATTCTTTTGTTTTCACTGATGACTGCATGTCCGATGGATGGATTGTGTTGGTTGTTGATATGAATATGAGCATTTTATTGTTTAAATGTAAAAAATTTGAAAATATAGGATTAATCCGATTTTAAGGGAGATGTTGCCGGATTTCGGCAAAGCGTCTATCAAATTCGAAACTAATTAAGTAAGTAAAAGATGTTAAATATCATTATTATATTCGTCATTATTAGTGTTATTGTTAGATGCCAATAATGATCTAGAACAATAATACTAAGTTAATATAAATTAAGAAACAAGAACTGTATAAAGTAAGTTGGAATTCATGAGTAATAAAAGAATGGTAAAAGGATTTAATGAGTGAACATAAATCTTCAAATAATGCAAGATAAAGTACACAGAATTTAAGAATTAAATCTTACAGTTATAGAATCTCATTATGTCCTTTTATATATGTTTTTAGGGGCTTAAAGAACTTCCTCAACACCTGATAAAGGAACGAGAAGCTGAGAAATGATTTGTTATAAGCAAATAAACTATGAGTAATTACTCATGCATTTTACATTCATGCATATATGAATAATATAATATTTACGTGAAACATGCATACATGTAGAAATTGTATATAGGCGTATATGCCATGAGCTACATGGAACATATATACTTATATGTAATGAAATACGTTGAAAATTCGAATATCGTAACTGTGTGAATCATGTGAAATTTTGTGAATAGTTGTAATTTGGATGTGATGTAATGTGTTGTGAACATAGGATGATGTGAGTCGCCCTAGGGTGAGAGCACGGGCATGATGAGAATGTCGTCCGTGGAACGAAAGCAGGTGGAGTGGCGCCCCATGTGCACTCTAGGAATTAATGCACATCAGTGGTAAAGGAAAAACAAAAAGGAAAGGAAAAGTGAAAAGGGGAAGGAAAAGAAAAGAAAGTAAAATTGGACGAACTGGATCCATCAAGCCCAAATGCGGGTGGCCTCCCTGAATGCACTTGACACAGGGATCATGGATTTATCTTTTTGAAAATTATTTAGAGCATGTTTGGGGGGGATGAGCATGATCCTTATTTATAATGGGTGATTCCACAAACTAATATTCATTGTTTGTTTACTTGAATATTTGTGATATGTTTAATAAATGTGAAACTTATGCTCGTATGTTGTGATATGTTCATTCACAATTAGCCGGAGGACTACTGATTGTATAATATGATTATCATACATATGACTGCGTGGAGTGAAAGTGTGATCTAATCCTACTCATTGAGTTTTACGCTCATCTCTACTTCTTTATTTTTTTCAAATAATATGAGGAAAGCAGAACCCTAATGATACAAATAAGTTGATATAATGACCAAAGAAAAAGGCTAACTTATAAATAATGTAGATAAATGTAACAATTGTAATTTATAAAGTTCCACAGTTTTATTCCAAATGAGTTGCAATTGAATAATAAAGATATATGTATTAATTATATAAATTGTATTTTCAATACGACTGTAGACTATTAAATTGGACTTCGATTATTGAAATATAGTTATTTGGCCTGAAGCCAGGATCATATTGATTTAGACTAGACTTACTGCGGGCTTAGAAAGTCTTAAACCCACCCAGGCCCTAGTGCCGATGTAGCCCTTAAAAACCCATCGTGAGAAAGCATATATTCACTCTGGACTTTAATAAAAAAAAATAATTTGTGTTATTTTTGTATAATTTGCACATATTTATCTAACCATCTACCCATTTGAAGTTTATGTTACATGCGTATTTACATGAATAAAAAGCGGATACATCATCATTTTAACTTTTCAACGTATGGAGTTTCTAATTAAAAATATATTTATCGAGTAATTTTAACAAACAGCTGATGATCTTATGATTAAATATCATAATAAATCTTTTCGAGTAAAAAGATCAAACCTTGTACAAGAATAAGCTTCTAAAATTGAACAAGTTCTATCAAAGACAAGTCTAAACCTGGAAATAAAAGCTCTCTTTGAACAATTTTTCTTCTCTTCTTGAGTTTCCTTGCTAACATGGTACGTAATTTGTGACATATCAACTATGTCTCTCACTTGCTAATGTCATCTTCTTCTTCTTTCTCTTAGACATTATGATGCGGTTCATTAACTCCCTTTATTCTAGGCAATCCAGTTCTTTATTGAGGTAATTTCAAAGTATTGGGCATTAGCACTCTCTAGAATTTCCGATTTCTAGGTCAACAGTGGCAAATTGTAATTGCTTTTGCCAATGTAAACTGTTATTTTCTATATATATATATATATATGAAATAAATGAATAGAAGTAATATAGAAAGCATCTTGGTTACCATACCGCAATTTAGTTGGAAGGAAGGTCCTAAAAGACTATATCGAAAGACTAAATTCTACTTCTTACTTTGTTATGATACTGGACTTTCTCCAATAAAAATATAATATCCTGTAGTTGATCTCCTGTCTATCTTAGAACTTTGCATTTGTAAAACATTCAATATTTGAATGTCCGTGATTTCTATAGTAAACAACAATTCTTTCTCAAGGCTTGTCAATGCATAACAGTAAGAGAAGACATGAACTGACTCACTATGCTAACAGAGTACACAATCTACAGGGATAGGATCTGCAAAGAACTCAAATAAGCTGCAAATTCTGAGTCATTGATGCATTGCAAGGCTTAGCACCTAATTTCCTAGTTTCTGCCAATAAATCAAGCACATGCTTGCTTCCTCTAAGATAAGAAAATGCATTTCTTACATCTTCAAACTTTAATAAATAAATATTAAAATGAAGTCAGCCTCAAACTGTACATAAAATATGGAATAATCACATTTGCTTTTCTACATCCCAAATTTAGGAATCACCTTATTGAATTTTCCAAACTAAGTGGTCTTTAGTGTTGGTTTAGAAGAGCAGAAAATTAAGGAAGAGAAGGAAATTCTGCAGAAAATGAAAAAAGCTGCAGATTTTGTAAGTGTGAAGAAACAAATATGGAAAATCACCTTATTGGAATTTTCAACTAGTGGTCTTTAAGTTGTTGGTTTAGAAGAGCGAAAATTAAGGAAAAAGAGAAGGAAATTCTGCAGAAAAATGAAAAAAAAGAGCTTGGCAGATTTTGTAAAGTGTGAAGAAACAAGATATTCACTTCTTATAATTTTTCTATTACCAGCATAAGTAAACATTTTACTAGTAGAGCTAGTCTAAAAGTTGTTCACCAACCTTCCAAAGTCAAAGGAAAGGTTTGTTCACCAAACCTAAACCCCTAAAAGCAAGGTAGTTACACCTACCTCTTGACTTACTTCAACAAAATACAACAAAATCTAAATGACTTTAACAAGATTTCTCCAAAAACTGTCAACAACACTTGCATCAATTTTACTTCAATGGAGCTGTAATGTAACTTTAACACTCCTCCTTGATGCAAGAGTTGAGACAAACATCAAGTCTATTCCTAAGATTCAAATCTTGATTTTTTTGCAATGCCTTGGTGAAAATATCTGCTGCTTGGTCTTCCGAACTGCAATGAACAATCTGAATTTTGTTTTCCTTTTCAGCTTCATGAATTGCATGGTACTTGATTTTTGTATGCTTGGTTTTTTTCCTTATGGAAAGATTGGATGTCTTAACGCAAGTGACAAGCTGATTTGTTGTCACAAGTAATTTTAGTTTGATTTTTCTGCTGAAAATTCATAATATTCTTCAAACTCCCCTCCATGGCAGCTTCCACTCAGGCAATTTAAGGCTTCATTCGTTGGTTCAAGTGAGACAACATTACATCTGTTGTAAATTTCCTCTAGGGATCTGGTTCCTCTAATTGCATAATCATCTTCATCTGATTCTTTTTCATTTTCAACTGGAAGTTCTTACTCTTGCTGAAAAAGATCTTGTTCAAAAACTGATTTAGAATTTCCTGACTCTATTTTACTCTAATCCCATTCACTTTTCTCATCGAATTTGACACTCCTGCTGACATACACATGTTTAGTAACAGGATTCAAAATTCTGTAGGCTTTGGATTCACTGTTGTAGCCTACTAAAATTCCTTTTTCAGCGCAAAACTCAGACAAGCACTAACTTCTTTGGATTGTAGCATTTTTAATGAATTGAGATTGGTGTGACCAAAAGTCTCGTCTCTTATGCCACAAATCAGATTCTTCTTTATGACTCAAGCAAGATTCTTCTTCGAAGTCTCTTAAATTTAGAGGAAAGCTTCTCCGTTTCATTTGGACAGCAAATAACTTTGAGCCAAAAGGATCACTTATTTCACAAGTTTTATCTTTAAATAGCAAACTGTAATTCTTATCCAGCAATTGACCAACCGAAAATAAGCTTTGATTTAGTTCCGGTACGTATAGAACATTGGAAACAAGCTTTGTACCTGAAGGAGTTTGTACAATCATATCTCCTTTGACTTTGACATCAACAAGCCTACCATCTCCAAGTCTGACTTTTGAAGAATAGTTTGTATCCAAGCTATCGAAATTCGCCAAGTTTGGTGTCATGTGGTTAGTGCAGCCTGTTAGTGCAGCCACTATCAACAAAGCCATGCTTCTTAGCTTCATTGAAAACATCACATTTTCGAATTTCTTTTGCAGCAAAATAGTTGTTTCTTCCATACTTTTTCCCAAAAGTTTTTCGGCTGACTTGTGCTGCATGATGGGCTTGTGTTTGTTGATTCTGGTTTGTAGAACAAACTTTCTCGGTGTGACCAAATTGCTTACAAACCTTACATTGAGCTCTAGGTCTGAACTAGCAGTAGTTCTCAGTGTGGTTTGTTTTTTTGCAATGTGGACAAGGTGGAAATCTGTCTTTCCTCCAATTTTTTTTGAAATTGTTCTTCATTTTTGGTTGTTGAGTCACTACAAGAGCCTTCTCTCCCAAGGTTTCTTCTTCCCTGTAGGCTTTTCTTTGTTCTACAGCTTGTAGAGCATTTAAAAGCACATTCAATGATATTTGTGACATGTTCCAAGTATCTTCAAGAGAAGAAATCTTGGCTTCAAATTTTTCAGGGAGAGTTACCATAACTTTCGCCGCAATTCTCTTCTCTTCTAACTCTTCTCCCTCTTCCTAAACTCTTCTCCCAACAATCGAATTTGGCTTTACAATTTTCATAACTCTATCAAACATAATCTTTAACCTTTATTGTCCTTCATTTTCAACATTTCAAATTCTTTTCTTAAATTAAATATCTGCATCTGTCTAGTTTTTTCAGATCCATGATACTCAATTTTTAACTTCTCTCAAGCTTCATGTTTTGTCTCACATGTCATAATCTTGGTGAAGATAGGATCTGCAACAGCTGCATGGATATAGGATAGAGCTTTTGGAGCCTTAGCAACCTCTTCTTCTCGTTGTCTAATCTGCTGAAGGGTTGGATTTTGATTAAGAGGTGGAGGTACTCTGTTTTCCTCCACATACTGCCATAATCCAAGCCCCTTAAAATAAGCTCTCATCTTCAATAGCTTTCATCTTCACAGCCCCAAAATGGGTAGTTTTCCCCCATTAAAAGTGAAGTGGTGAAAGAGACAATGCTGCTGGAAGCCATTTGGAGGAAAAGCAAATAAATAGGAAAACTTCAACAAAATTCTGGTTAAATATTGGTGGCTTTCTCTATGGTTTTTTCACTCACACACACACCAGCCCTTTGAGATCAAGGTTGCTCTGATACACTTGTTGGTTTTAGAAGAGCAAGAAACATTAAGGAAGAGAAGGAAATTTAACAGAAAATGAAAAAAGTTGCAGATTTGGTAAAGTGTGAAGAAACAAATATTCACTTTCTTATATTTTCCCATTACAGCATATAATGTAAACATTTATGTAGAGCTAGTTCTAAAGTTTGTTCACCAACCTTCCATAAGTCAAGGAAAGGTTGTCACCAAAACCTATCTAAAAGCAAGGTAAGTTCACCTACCTCTTGACTTCAACAAAAATCTAAATGACTTTAACAAATAACTTGCCAAAAAACTCAACAAAATCTAAATGACTTTAACAAATACCTCCAAAAACTATCAACAACACTTGCATCAATTTTACTTCAATGGAGCTGTAACTGTAACTTTAACATTTAGAACGATCTTTGAACCATCAGTTTCCATTCATATCCAATTTGAAATTGGAATTAGAAATTTTTTTTTTTCAAGGTTCAGAACTTTACAGCATCAATAATAATAATAATAAGACTAAATAAGGTTAACAAAAAAATTATAACAATTTGGTTTTCTTTTTTCTTTTTTACAGTTCAAACTAAGAGCATCAATTTCAATTCCGAAAAATAAACCAAAACCAAACTGTGGCATATGGTCTGGATCCAAACCACTGGTTATGGTTCGATTCCAATTTTAATCAATTTGATTTTAATTCAGTTCTAGTTTGGAGTCCAACCATGGTCTTTCCTAAATCCATCTACTCTACTAATTTTAAAGTTAATTCCTTCATCTACAAGTACTAGTGGGAAAATATCAAAATCATCTAGGAACAAACCTATCAATTTATGTTAATGTCATTTTTATGTATAGAGACAAAACCAAAGGTAAATGAAACATCCAGATTTTCGTAACAATTCATGATAAAACAATCAAATATATTTAAAAATAAAAAATATATATATAGTTAACTTTTATATATTTTCTAAAAACGATAAAAATGTTAAATCAGCAATTGACCAGATAAATAAAGAAACAAAGACAAAAACAAAAACGGAGACATATTAGTGAATTGTGTCAAACTTTATTGAAGTAAATAATAATTTCCTTAATTTTAATATTGTATAAGTTGTTATCCCACCTATCTATTAATTGGCATGTTCTTTCTTTTTTAAAGTATGCATTAAGCAGCATGTTCTTAGTTGTTAGAACTTACAAGATTTGTTTTTAGATGACCTACAGAAGGCCATTAAGAAAAATAGTGTTACACTACAGACAAGTTAAGTTCTTACTTTTTATGCTACAGAACGAGGCATTGGATGCCTTTTTTACATTGCATTGGCATATGTGATACAAGAGGCCACAAAGAAAAGGGTCTGCCTGCCATAGCTTCTGTCGTTCGTATAGTAAACTTGTTGTCAAGCACTACTTTCTACCTGCCAAAGGCAATAATCAATGCAGCAGTCAAAGAACAAAAAATAAAAAATAAAAAATAAAGCCATAAGAGAATTTGCAATTTACCAGAAAACACAGAATTTTTCTTTCCAATCATGAGACAGGTTAAATAAATAGTTCATAAACAAGAAAAGTTTTCTTGGAGAATTCTTTAGAATAAAATTGTATTAGTATTTTTTAATTATGTTCCCACTTCTTTCTAAGAATTTTTTTTTTTTCAATATAATATAGGACTATAAAAAGCGCAGTCCAGTGCTTGAAGCTCCTGCTGTATGCTCGGGATCTGGGGAACGGCCGAACCACTTTGGATTTAATGTAGGTTGTTTCCACGACTGTAACCCGTGACCTCCAAGTCAACAGCGCAACTCTATAGTTGCGCCAAGGCTCCACTATAATCAATTATTTGATACCATTTGGCTACTGGATGATAGATCAGTAATTCAACTTAATTTATCGCATCAATTGCCATTCAAGTATCTCTAATACACCAAAATAAAGAATGATGTGTTTAGTGCACCCTAAAAAGAATCAAATATGTATGTCTTTTTTTTTTTTTTTTTTTTTTTTTTTTTTTGTCTTTCTTTTTTTTTTTTTTTTTTTTTTTTTTGAGGAAAATGTCTTTTATTTACATTAATTTTTTTTTTTTTTTTTTTTTTTTTTTTTGAGGAAAATGTCTTTTATTTACTTAACCTAAAAAGAAAGAAATATTTCTGCACAGTTATGACTTGTAAAAGGCAATTCTAACTATATGCATTAATGTGCATTATAATGCAAATGCAACCAACAACTTGAAGGATTAGAAGTAATTACTTGCTTTGATTCGTTTGGAACTTCTTCTATCCAATTGCGTGATGTCTGAATCCTTTTTGTTGTCTTCATTGATTTCTTCTTTGTTTTCCTTGTCTCCATTTATTTCTACTTCTGCATTCAATTCAAATTATTTTAACTACAGGTATGAATATGCATTAAAATGTTAAATGCAAACCAACTTCTTGAAGGATTAGAAGTAATTACTTGCTTTGATTCGTTTAGAACTTCTTCTATCCAATGGTGCGACGTCCAAATCCTTGTTGACTTTATTCATTTCTTCTTTGTGTTCCTTGTCTTCGTTGTCATTGTCTTCAATGAGTTCTACTTCTTCATTTTCCTTGTCTTCGTTGTCTCCTAATTCATATGCCCTTATAATGTAAACCTATGGGAATTAAGTAGTTGTCAATGGAATTGATAGAATGAATACGAAATGTTATATTGTATTGTCTTTTCTTTCTTCATTTAAAGTAAAATTCACATCTATACAGTAACTATATGTTTAGTATTGCATTTTCCTTCTAATAAACTTGATATTTTTAAAATATACTTTTAAGGAGAGAACACAAAAAGTAAAGGCGAAAAGTAAAAATAAAAAAAAGAGCAACTTAACCAAACTAAGCCTAAATAATTCAGTAATCTGAAAAAATGAAATAAAGAAGCCTGAAGTTTTCCAACCAAAAACAAAAAGAGAACCTCAACTCCTTTTTTCCCCTCTCTTTTTGAGAGAAGCCTGAACCTTTTTAGGTACTAAAGCAGTGCACCTTTTGAGAAGCATAATTTTTGGAAGCATGAACAAATATCGAAGTGAACTCAAATAATCATAATCGATAATTTTTCACCAAGTTGATTTCAGGATTGTTAAAAAACACCCCCAAAGGACACAGAAATATTTAGTAAACTCAACCTAGTGAATCAACTATAAACTAACTATAAATTTTATGAGACGTCACCTGCCTCTATCTGGAAGAAGCGCTAGGCCTATGCCCAATGCACCTTGCGCTTAGAAGCGCCTTTAATAACTAATGCTTTAATTTAACCCATTACTTTATTAAGCGCATGTATTCGACTCTATGGACGGCAAAACATGCAATGCATGTAAAATTAGTAGAAAGTACCTACCTATTGATATCCATACACACTATTTTAAAATTTTTTACTATTTAGGACTCTTTTGCTTTTTTCTTCCAATGAATGGTCAGCAATACCCTCCTTTGTTCTAAGTGTCCTCATCACACCAGGTGCCAAAATTAACAACTTTATGCACTATAGCCAATAGGTCCATTGATAGGCCAATGAAGCCTTAGCCTAGTGGCTAAGGTGGAGATTTAGTCATGGGTTCACTTCTTCTTCCCGCCACCATTTGTTATGTATTTCTACTGTTATTGGCCTTGTCATTTGCTTCGCAATCTACTAGGCTTAACACTTACCTTGTACTCTGCTCCAGATGGGCTTAAAAATATATATAGTAACTCCTGATAAAAAAAAAAGTCCCTAGATAGATATAGGTGTCACAGGGATAAAATAGATAAGAAACACAGTAAATTTATGTATTTGGCTATGCCATACTTAAATTCCAGAATGTTTAGGCCTTGATCAAAGAAATAAATCAACCATAATCTTATCAGTTAGATAGGTCACCTTAAATTCTTTAGGGCTTACAAGCTGGAAAACTAATGCATCTCCATCAACTAATTTGTGGTCAATAGCAAACCCTCTCCATCCAGCACTTAGACCAGTTTTCTCAACAAGGTATTTTGATTCTGATGTATCTCCATTCTCATCCTCCAAAATGATATATTCATCACGTTTTGGAAGGTTATCCTTGCAAAACTGAACTGGCAGACCCTGTCATAAAATGTTATAAGAGAAATTACATTGAAAATTCATCTACAAGCCTGTTTTCAATTTTGGTGTATAAATTTTCATTCATTTAAAACTTTACACTTCTACATATATAGATTGGTTAGGTTGAACTAAATTCTACCCAGATTGGTAAAATTTCTAAATGAAATATAAAGTAACAAAGATGTTAGCTAATAAAGCTAATGTATTCTAATTACAAACTAACAAAACCACAAGCTTTAAATGTATCCAAACATGAAAATTCATTTATACATAAATCTTGATGAAATATTAATTAGGCGAATGACTGGATTCTCACCAGCCAAAATCCTCCAGTTACATGTGACTGAGTCATGGGTTTCACAAAACTTGGGAAACCAGGTTCTAAACTCGACTGAAGTTGTTCTGCTCTATCAATTGCAGCTTCCCTAAGATCGTCAGAAGCATATATTCTATTATTTAGATCTCGTCTTCGGTAACTACCATAGCTCCTGCAAGTTAATCTCATAGTAGGCATAAATTATCAACTATATTGGAAAATACTTAAATTTTGAACTAATGTGTTCAAATTCCAACCTCATGGGTCTCTCCAAAGGCTCCTGTCTAATCTGCCACAAAATAAAAACACTTGTGTTTCAATCCAATTTGTTATGCAACAAAATTGAGCACAATAACAAAACAGTTGGGAAATAAGAGATGAAAGAAGGTTTAATTTCAGTTTTCTCAAAGAAATACTGAAATAACAAAAAATTCTCTCATAAACACATGACAAAGGAAGAGATGAAGATGAAGATGAAGAAAAAAACACAAATTCATTACTCATAAAAAAGGATTTGCAAAGCATAAATTTTTTTTTTTTCTGTTTCATCTTAGTAGTTATCCAGCTCTTCTCTCTCTTTTTTTTTTTCTGTCTCTCTCTCTCTCTCTCTCTCTCTCTCTCTCTCTCTTTCAAATCCGTCACAGACTTTATAGAAAAGACGCAAGATAACTTTTAGCAACTCTCCACCTAACCTAAAAACTCAAGTTATTCAAGTTTACAAGAAAGTAAAATATCAAAAACACAATTTAAATGACAAGTGACAGCCTGAGTTTCACTACTGCTAACAAAAGCATATCATACAGACAGCAAATTGCCATGTAAATACAGTTACGTAGATATAGATAGAGAGAGACTGACCTCCTTGTAGCTAACAGGGGGCTTGTCCGCAAAACGAGTAGACCTCCTTACCGGCACTAAATCTTTTGGTGACCGAGGAAGCCTTGGTTTCGCCTGCTTCACCTGATTTATACGTAAAATTATCATATAATCTCTAATTTAATCACGAAAAACCCATACAAAAGTAAACATATTATAAACTTACTGGAGAAGATTTAGGACTGTTTGTACGGAGATCTTGACAAAGCTTTTTCAAGTTAAGTTCTTCCATTCTCTTCTTGTTTTCTTCCAATCTTTGTTGCCGGATTTCCTCATACCTGGATTTGGATACTACCATTTTCCTTTGATTCAAATGAAAATATTTTTCTTGACACTTCTTTGAGAGAAATTCTTGTTTTCTTCCAATCTTTGTTGCCGGATTTCCTCATACCTGGATTTGGATACTACCATTTTCCTTTGATTCAAATGAAAATATTTTTCTTGACACTTCTTTGAGAGAAACGAAGAACCGAAATCTGCAAACGTATTTGCAGAAGGTAAAGTGAAATCTGCAAATGGAAGATTGACCGTTGAGAGTGGCGAGCAGAGGTATGAATGGGTTGTGTACTGTCAAGGATTTGAAATTCAAATTGTTGCCTCGTTTCCTTAAACGCATATATAGGTAGAGATGATTGGGTGTCAAACCGGAATCGAACCAACCGGTCAAAATCGGCATCATGCCATAGTCAACTGTGCTAATTTCAAAGCATAACTGAAACCATACACTAAAGTTTCAATTCGATTCTTCGTTTTTTAAAGTGAAACCATAGTTTTTGTTTAAAATCGGAAATTCTGGTTTAAACGTATGAAAAACATGTTTTTTAAATAAACTTTCAATTTGTTTTTTTATTTTACTTCCTTCCTTCCAAAAAAAGATAGTAGTTAATTTTCTTTTTTCATACAAATTAAGAAATAATAATTATTATGATTAAAGAATAATTTTATTCATAAAATTTTTCTATTGTGTCCATCTTAAATAACACATAAACAATTATTATATTGAAATATCATATCCGTTCCATAATATTGTCACATTTGTGTTTTCAAGAAGCAATAAATCTTTTTTTTTTATGTTTACCTTTTATATATAACCAATAATTTTTACTTCAATTGAATAGTTTTCTTAGAAAATTAGTATTAAATTAAGGATAATAGTCAATTTACTCAATAATTTATTGTAATTTTGATAAATTTAATTATTTTCTTAAAAGATCTGAAATTCCAAATGTGACAAGTATTAGTATGAAATAGAGGTAGTAATAAGTAAGAATTAATAAGGATCATTAATAATAAGATAAAATTTAATAAGGGTATAATAGACAAATGATTAACTATAATGCATAAAAGGAAAATGGACTATATTTTGAGACAAATTAAATAGGAAAGATGGACTATTAAGAGTATTATAAATTTTTAAAATAAATTTTAAAATTTTCATTAAATTGGTTTAGTTTTCTTCAATAGTAATATTTATGATTATTATTTATTTAAGTTACAAATAAAAAATTTTTTAATAATATAAAAAACCTTCTAAAAACGGTTGGGTTCCCATTTCATTTTTAAATAATCACAAGAGGCATTTCTGAAACTATATATATATATATAGAGGTATAGCCATATTTTATTCTTATTTTATTTATTTTATATTTCAAAAGTGACACATTAGTATTATGTTGATATGAAAAGGCGGCAAGTGTCGGGTATTTTTTTTAACAACACTAAAAAATGGTTATGGCCATATTGCAGGAAAAGAATGTTGAGTAGAAAACTGGCTATGTTTGGACAAGAGAATAAGGTCAACTCAGAAATTTTGTCAAACTGCATCATTTGGTAGTTAATAAAGAAACATAGAGTTATTACTTGTGGTCATCTCGCGTCACGTATGTACTTCTATCTATAATCTACGATTATAAGTAAAAGTAGGAACGGGAATATTTGGTTTTTAAAACGACTCTACGGACTTTAAATTTATCGATTGGTTAAAAATATTATCAAAGATAATTTATTCCTATTTTAATTAGTAAAATTTTTATTTTATTGAATTTTAGTGGTTGAAGGATAATTTTATTAGTTTTTTATTAATTGAAGGATAATTTAATCATATTCTAATTAAAAAATTTTTAATTTTATTGGTTGATTAAAAATTATAGATATTTACAATTAGGTGAAATTATTTTGGGCACCTAATTGACTATCCTTAAATTATTTTTCGTGGATAGTAAATACCAGAAAAAGAAAATTCCAACATAGCTAATACACTGTATGAAAAAAATGAAAATTTTCTCAATCACTCATTTATATTTACAATTAGGTATCTTGCTATTGGATTTAATATATTCAAAAGATTGCATTCAGTAAGAATTTCTCAATTCTTATCTCCAAAAGTGAAAAAAAAACGTATTTTTATTTATTTTGTAAGCAAAAACTAACATAAGAAATTTCAATTTACATAAGAAAAACCCTGAATTCCTAATATTCTTAGAGTAGAAATAGAAAAACTGACAAAAATTAGAAGAAAAATAAAATAAATGTGCAGTCCCAATTTCTAAAGTTCACATGTACAATCAACATTCAACCATTAAAATTAGAGTCAAATTTTCTAATTAGGAACAGCACAAATGGACAAACACGTGCAAACATAGATTTATATATAGCAACACTGTAGATTCCATAGTTTAGGGTAGTAATCGAAGGAAGCAAAAGTTTCAGAACAAAGACGATGTTAGAAGCTACAAATAATTTTACAAGAACCAGTCCCAATAATATTTTTAATATTCATTTTTATTATATATTTTGTTTTGAGCTGTGTAACAATTATATTTTTCATTTCAAATATAAAAATTCATTTTTTAGGGAAAAAATGATTGGAATTATTATTAGATATAAAGTCTTGTAGGTAGTAAAAATGATTTAAATGGTTAATTTTTTTATAGTTTTATCTAATTGGGAGTATATAATTAAAAAAATGTCAAAATGATTTGTATAAGGATTGATCATTGGGATTTCACTTATACATATGCCAAAATATATATATTTATGTGTCATTTGAGTTATAACTCTTAAGTGTAACTTAATCAATGCTTACTTAATTTAATTTAATTTTAGGTGTGACTTAATTTAATTTAAATTAGATTTTTTAAATTTAATTTGATTCAAGTGTGACTAAGTGTAATTTAATTAATTATTACTTCATTTAATTACGATTTGAATGTCTTATTGTAATTTAATTTTTAAATATGACTTAATAAAGTATAAATTAACTACTCCAATCCATTTGTCCATTCTTTTAATACTTATTCACTATTTTGCCACTCGACTTACAAACAAAATACTCTCTCCGTCCAATTTTGTTTGCATAGTTTAGCAAAGCACGTATATTAAGAATTTAGTCAACAAAATTTAATTTTTTCTTTTTAACCCTTAACTCATTAAGATATTAATAAAGGTCCTTAATTTAATGAACAATCATAAATGTTATAATGGAAAAAAAATAATTATTTAAATGTACAGATTTAGAAACCTTGCAAACATTTTGGAACATCTCAAAAAGGAATAACAAGCAAATAAAATAGAACAAATAAAATAGAACGGAAGGAATACTTACTTTCATATTTCTACTATCAACATTATTTTATTTTCTCATTATTTGATACTAAAAAAATAATTACGTTTGATAGTAAAATTTTCGATATATGATTAACATATACTTCCTATCTACTTATTTTTCTAATTGATCTAATTTAACAATTTTTGTACACACAAAATTCTAGAAAATGTTACAATATACTTATGCATTTCACTACTTAATTATTCTTCAATGCTCTTATTAGCTCGTTGAAATTTATATGTAGAAAATGTTCTTTAGACTTAACACACAATGAATATAGTTTTCAAGTATGACAAATATGATTTATTTAATTGTTACTTAATTTAATTTTAATTTGAATGCCTTAATTTTTAATTTGATTCCAAATGTAACTAAGTGTAGCTTAACAAAAAAGTATCAAGTTGAAAAAATATTAAGTGGCATATGATTATTTGTGTTTCATAAATCACTATAACACTTGGAATTAAATGATTTGTCAATTGATAAGGTAAAAACAAAATTAGTCTCACTCATTTAATGTTTTGTCTAGAATTATTAAATAATGAAAGAGAAATATTTGAAATTCAAATTTCAAATTTTTCGCTCAGGTTAAACCTACTAATTTTAAGTGAGGATGAAACTGAAATTTGACATTACTAAATTTGAATAAAAATTTCATTTTAAGTGTCATGATCCTGGATCACCATGAGTTAAAAACCTTTTTCTTTTAGTTTTAAGAAGGGCAATTTAGACATTCTATTATATATTTTTAGAAAATTAATGTGTTCAATCATTTTATTAATTATTGTGAAAAGATGAAATGTTAATAAAGTGGAATGGGGGAATATATATATTGTATCAAGACCAATCAAATTACATGTAATCGCTACATTTCACACTTTATGTCTTAACGTTTCTAAAATTCACGTTCTTTCAAAAAATTCATTAACTTTATCTTTTCTTTTAAGAGCACCATTTTTCAAGAACGTGCGATATACATGGTTACTCGTTGAATATACCTGTTAGAATGATTATTTATAATTTATTTATTTTATATATTTTTTATTAATTTTTACAAAGACAATGTAAAAAATTTAATATTTTTAGTTATAATTATCACATGCATAAAAATAGGTGCAAACTACTATCATACATATCTAGTATTTGATGAAGAATTTTACTAATTTTTTACAATAGATTTTTTGATAAAATGGAATAGTTATAAAGTTAAAAACAAATAATAATTTGATCCAAGATCTTACCATATATAAAAATAAATATATACATAAATTGTTAGTAATCAAATTCAATTTTTTTTTGATAGTACAACCAAAAAAAAAAAAATTAAAAGCTAAAATTAGTACCTCAACAATTAATAATAATAAAGTGAGAAGTTTTCGATATAACAATAGCAAAGAAACTCTTGACAGCAGACAGTCTTAATAAATTATTGATAATAAAAAAAAAATTCTTGATAATAGCCAATAAAAAATACGGTTATTTGATAGATTAAATTTTCAATTGAGTTATAATTTAAATATTTGTCCTTTATTATCATAATAATAGATGTAATATTAAAATCAAAGTATAATAATAATAATTTTACTAAAAATATGCAACAACTTAAAAAAAAAGAAGTGTTAAATGTTAAAAAAATTACAATCATGATTTAAATAATTTTTTTAAAAAATAATAAATTTATACTAATTGAAAATTGATCAAGAAATTAACTTAGTAGATTAAAAGATAAAATAACTAATACCTTTAAGAGAATGATAAGATAAAAAGTAGCTAACAATATTAAGAAAGCAACCAAAAAGAAATGTGAGGAAAAAAAAAGAATTTCAATTTATAATTTATAAATTATAAATTTTAAGTCCTTTTGTAATAAAAGTGCTATACCTTTATATATTAATATATTAAGTATCAATTTTTATATATGTTCAATTATTACAAGTACAATAATAAATTTAAATAATAAGTATCGATTTTTTAATTTCTTTAATTGAATTATTTTTATTACTTTTTTAGAATTGTATATTATAAGAGTTAGCTAATATAGCTAAGTTAGTCATAGATATCAATTTATCATTTCACATTTTATTATTTTATTAATAGTTTTATTTTAAATATTTTTAATTTTTTAGTAGTTTAAATTAATATAAAATAAATTTATATAATTTTCCATCAATTGAGTTAAAATATTTGACATATACTTCATATTTCTTAACTAAATCTTTAATTTTATTTGATAACTGGTTTTTATTTTAGAGTCAGAATAAAAAAATTTTCAATTTTCAATTTTTATATTTCCTAGTTTAATATGTTTAATTGAATAGTATTTGAATTCAAATAGAAAACTAATATAACCAATCTAATTAAAAATAATTATATAATTTTAGTACATCAATAAAATTAAAAGTTTTCCAATTGGGATAAGACTAAATTATCATTAATGATATTGTTGATCAATTAATAAAATACAAATCAAATTTGAAATTCCTATCCATGTAAAAAAATTATGATTTATTATATTATAATTGAATATTGAAATTTTCATGGCTATCTTACTTCCATCTAATACTTGAAACTAAAAAAAAAAAGATATTATCTTAACAAATATTAATCTTACAATCCAAATAAAATAAAAGGTAGAAGAAAAGAGAAAAGGAAGTGCAAGTATACCAAAGGATGTGGCGGAGATGAGATATGCAATGAAAATTGGTTCTGAATTTTGGTTATAACTTTAGCAATGGATAAAAATTCCATTGCTAACATGTATGTAGAATCAACTCGCAGCAACGGAAGAAAGAAAAAAAAAAATCAATTTAGGTTATAATTTTAAAAACGTGCAAATATTTCGATGCTAACACGTTTGTAGAACCTTTTGTCAACTCTTAGCAACGAAAAAAAATAGTGAACTAAGATTTGTTAATTAATTTGTTAATTAATAAAAATAAAATGATTAAGAGAACTAATATAATCAATCTAATTAAAAATTATTATATAATTTTAATCGATAAATAAAATTAAAATTTTTCTAATTAGAGGGTCCATCTTTTTAAGATATTTCATAATAATGCTATTCAGCATGGAAAGTTTATAAGCTTGTAATTATTCATGATTACTAAACAATTACATTTAATCTATATATCTAAATTATAAGAACTATAAATAAAAACTATTCTATTAATTTGTAAATAGTGAGAGTTAAGGTTATACTTATCAGAAGAAGAAGATACGATTGAAAACTCAATAATTTTAAATTAGCAAAAGATTGATATAACAATTCTTGATAGCCAAAAGCAATAAATTTTTTATAGTTAAAAACAACAAAACTCTTGATATCCAAAAGCAATTAAAACTAAACATATATATAATTGTATGATAGGACAAATTCCTAATTAGAATGAGATTAAATTTATAATTTAATATAATAAAAATAAGAGATTAAATTTATAATTTAATATAATAAAAATAATAAATTGATAACATAATTAGAATAGGATTAGTAATGATATTTCTGACAATTTATAAACTTAGCAAGGACGTTTTAGAAACCCAATGTTCCCCCCTCATTCGTACGTTTATATATACTAGTTTTTGTGAACTTGCGTTGCACGTTGTCTGTACTTGTTGTATATACTCGTATATTTATACTCATTGATTTTTTCTCATTCCAAGTAGTAATTTAACTTTTATAAATAATTTTTTATTAATGCGAAATACAGAATACCGCTTAGTTATGTGATAGAGTGAAGAAAAATCATTGATTATGGGAACATGTATTTAATGAATACATTTCCTCCAAAATTAATTTTATTTCCGATCCATTTTTCTCTCTAAAACTACTCAAGGTTATATTTGTCATTTTGAGTGTCATGATCCAGGATTACCATGAGCCAAATAGCACTACTCAAATTTTAAAAAAAAAATCCTCATTTAATTTTACTATGAAATTGATGCTAATTTTATCTCATATTAATGCATCACCATTAGAATAGTACTTCAATTTTATCTTTCCATGCCTTATATAATGAAAAAGTTTTAGTTATGTGTGTAGCCAAAATTTTAATTTAACTACAATTAAAATAATGATAAAAAGAAAAATAAGTATAAACATAAAATAAATTACATCTAATAAATATGGATAAAATTGAAACAAATTGTTAATATACTCTCACAATCCTAAATGAACACTTAAAGCTATTAAAATGGAACGAAGAGAGTATAATGACTTAAGAGTAAGAATATCTCCGATGCTAATCTAGATTGTGGTTGATACGTCATATTGAATAGAACGTGTGAGTGGTGATGTGGCTAAATCTCAAAATCCTAAATGAGTATGTAAAGCTATTAAAATGGAATGAAGAGAGTATAATGACTTAAGAGTAAGAGTATTTTCAATGTTAATATAGATTGTGGTTGATGCGTCATATTGAATAGAATATGTGAATAGTGATGTGGTTGAATGTCTATTTATAGATGTTGAATTTTAAAAAATCACTCTCTAATACATTAGTTTTGAGTCATCTTCCATCCTCTTTTTTTCTTTTCTTTCTTGGGCCTACAATTCAATATGCAACCAATCATTATAGAGCAATAAATGTCTATATTATCTAATAGATCCTTTAGAAATAGAAGATGTGGCAGACAATATATATTCTTTTTTTTTTTTTTTTTTACACTTTAGCTTAACATACCAAATAGACATTATTATTGTAAAGCATTTTTTTTTAAATCCTTATATTTTTTTGATGTGCCAATTAAATAAGAGCAATTCATATTAGCATTGGAAATGCTCTAATTAGTCAAGTATTTAATCATAAATAATTAATGATTCATTAATTATTTTCCACCTGGATAATTGCAGTCAAATCTAATATTAGGATTTATGAAGATTTATTCTCTTAACTCCCTCTTAGTAATTAATGTCTTACGGCTATATTTGGTAATAAATATCTAACAACTGCATTTCAGTAATAAATGCTTAATGACTATATTTTGGTTATTAAGGCCTTAAACCTTATCTATTCTTATATTAATAGTCAATTCTTATCATTTTTCTATATATATCATTTGTTTATTTTTATAAACATTGGTGCAGTGAGAGTAAAACATACGTTCCACGACAATAACAATAGCGTCATTAATCGATTTTTGTACATTTGAATCCATCAGTTGGAGCCATATATGGGAACAATATAAATTATTGTTGACTCTTAAAGTTAAAAAAAAAAAAAAAAAAAAAAAAAAAAAAAAAAAAAAAAAAAAAAAAAAAAAAAAAAAAAAAAAAAAAAAAAGAGGAAAGAATATAGCTATTCTACAAGTAATCATGAGAGAGTTTTGACTAAATCATGTGATATTGAATCTTATTCATGCAAATTAAAGTATTTTATTTGTGAATCGGATATTTGATCGAAATCAGATATATATTTAGGGCAATGAGTCGCAGATTGTCCTTTGAATTTATTAGAAATAGAAATACATGAATGAAATTTTTTTTTTTTTTAAAAAAAAAAAATCAAATTTGATAAACTAAGTGATTTGGAGGAAAGAACGCATGTCTTTATTCACTTATTTTCTTATTTGATAAATTAATACAAAAATATAATTTAATTATAATAAAAACGTCATATTACATAAATGTTTTTATATTTGAGTAGATGATAAATCACTTGAAAATTATTACAATAAATAAAATTGTTATAATTTATGTTTAGATATTTTTATTATTGTGTGTTGAACATATAATATTAGTGTAAATGATGAATAATTTAAAATACTAAATTGATATTTGGGAAAATAATTATTTCATCCTGAGGATTTACAAAATTAATTAACTTGTCATCGTATTTTTGTATATTAGGTATTTAATTTTCAAAATTTGATTCCGTCTCGTTAAATAGTCCTTCCGTTTGAAATTAAATGATTTTTTCGTTAAATAAAAATAAAAAAGCAGGAGAGAGGAGATATGGTTATTTTAAAATGACTAATATTTCCCTTAAACTTCCTCTTTCTTTCTCAGTGGAATAAAAAAGAGTCCAGAGCTCCGTGGCTTACTTTCTCCTGGTGTAGGCAAACGATGGATGCAAATATAACTCTTCCTCTATTGTAGCCTTTTCTCCTACAAAACTGCTAGAGACGACAGTGACTCAGTTCTAGGACTCTAGAAAAAGAATAAGTCTATGTTCTTGGAGCTGGAAAGGCGACCGACGTTGGCCTGTTGGGTCAGCGGGATGAGAAAGATTTATGTTGGCTAGGCCTGTGAGCTTTTGGAAAATCTAAACTACCAAACTATCAAATGGAAAAGACTATATACAACTACTACTGGTAAATTAAATCTAACTCAAACTTTCAAAAGAAGAGACTTCACCTTCTCCTTAAAATAATACAATCCCTCCTTCTTGAATTTAAAAGAATCAGAATTTCAATAATCCCTCTTTAAAAAATGAAAAAAAAAATTATGAAGAAATTTAACGAAGAAACATGATTATCCCAAGAAAATAAAGAAATAGATAGGCCCATTAGCTTAGAGCCTTCAAATATCAAAAGCAAGTGTTTACAGTAGCTCAATATTGGTTTATAGAAAAGAAAAAGCAAGTATTTATCCATGCTCCGAAACTCTCAAAAGCATTGGAAGAGAAAGAAATCAAATGGGTATTTATCTCTTAATGATGTTTAAATGCATTTATTTATTTTTTTTTTTGAGTTTGTATAGTTCCAGAAATGGAGATTTGAAGAGTTGCAGGAAAAGAAGAGGTGGCTTTAATTTTTATCTAATTGAGAGGGTATTTTAGTATCTTATTATACGTTTAAAGGTAAAATCATTCAAATTAAACGGATCATTTAATCGGACGAAATTTAATTTCAGAAATTAAATATCTAATATATAAAAATATGAGTTAATTAATTTTATAAAATTTCAGAACAAAATAATTATTTTCACTTTATAGAAATTGACGAATGATTTGATAAATAAAATAATTTGAAATTTGCTGTTATAATTCTACTTAATTTTATTGATACGATAGAAATAATCATGACTGATATGGATTGATTGATTTATTTGTTGCTTTTCAATTTATTGCTGTTGTTGCTTTATTCTTCTACCCACTAATTTTTAGAGGTCAGGAACAAGGTTGAAGCGTAGAACCATGTGAAAGAAGGAGATGCTAAGTAAGACCCCCTCGAATCACGACTCACGTCAAAGCTTTGCTCATGCATGCAATTTCTCATTTTTGTCCTCTTTTTTTTATGTTTATTATTTGTTGTAAATTGAAAATTCGTTAAATTAAATTTAAGTGTTCAACATAGAGAATTAGCTTAAACAATTGAGTATTTAAATTCGTTGTTTTTATTTAAAATGCAAATTTAAATCTACCTTCAGATTGAATTTCGAACTCAGGATTGCGAAGTATGCACTTAATTATTTGGATTGTTAGGTTAATTAGTTGATTACAATAATGTTTATGATAAATGTAGAGAAAATAACGAGGAAGTAATTAGCTGGCTTTCTGTTTTAAATGGGACAAGTTTGTCCTATATGATATAACTGTATGTTTGTTCTTGGAACGAGTTGGTTGTGAATTTGATCGATTAAATTTCAGAGAGGAAATTAATAATTCAATAAAAATATATTTTACGATGATTTTTGAATAATCTCTACATATTTTACAATGGATCATATTAGCTTCTACTCTAAATATGGTATACAAGGTTACGATTCGTGTGGTGAGGGTAGAAATCTTAATACTATATATATATTATAAACTATATTATATTATTGGAATAATGATTCCCCTATATCTGAGCCTTAACGCTTATTATTTATAAAGAGCTAAGGCACTCACCATATTATGGAGCCTAAAAGTGCTCACTATATAAATACAAAGAGCTAAAAATGCTCATCAATCAAATAAAGAATCTTGGCAATCACCAAAAATTTCTAGCCTAAGAAAGTTATTAACTATTTGAAGCTTAACAAGCTCAAAATATACAACAATGAAATAGATGAATTCCAAAAAATTCTAAGCATAAGAAAGCTCAGAATTAATTTTTTAAGACTTACAAAACTCAAAGCTACAAAAAAGAAACTAACGAGTTCCAAGCCTAAGAAAGCTCAGAGTTAACTATCTAAAAGTTTAAGAAAGATATACAAAAAAGAAAAATTACCAAGCTCAATCAAAATAATTGAATAAATCTTTGGTTGAAAATTAGAAGGTTACAAAAAGATATGCAAAACAAGAGCTATGACACCATCATTTACCAAGTTTAAATAGCTCTGAACCCTATCGCTCATCATTTAGCTAAGCATTGGTGCTCATCGTTTACAAAGCTTAAGTAGCTTTGAGCATGGACATCATCATTACCGAGTTTAAATTGCTCCAAGCTTTAACTCTTATCAGATTATTCTAAGCATAAAAAGCTCCGAGTAAAATTATAATCAACTCTTACAACTATGACGCTTAAGAACTCTAGTTAAAATCTGAGTTATAAAACTCACTATATTTTAAGACTAACAAGCTTTGAATAAAATCTAATAAAATTATGATGCTAAGAAGCTATAGTTAAAATGTGAGTTATAAAGGTTATTATATTCCAAGTCTAAGAAGTTCTGAATAATTCTAAATAAAATAACTTTGAAGCTTAAGAAGCTCTACTTATAAATTTAAAAGATAAAAATTTTAAACTAATTCCAAGTCTAAAAAGCTCGTTGTAACTTTAATTAAAATGACTTAAGAAGTTTAAGAAACTCTAGTTAAAAATTTAAAAGTAATTTTGAGCTCATTATATTTCAAGCCTCAGAAACTCTTATAAATTTCAAGCTTAAGAAGCGCCAAGTCCTAACACTTCTTGAGCCAAAGAAGCTCTAATTTAAATAAACAAGCATAAGCAGCTCACCCAAGATACAAAGCCAATTATCAAGCTTAAGTAGCTTAATTAAAGCGTATATGCATAAAAAATAAAAGTTAAGAAAAGGAAGAATCATGTTTTCAACAAAAGAATATGTTAAATCAAGATACTGGTGCTATCTAGCAATTCAAACTCACTATAAATTTGGACATAACTGTCCAATACTTGTAGGCTTAATTTCACCCAAGGTCTCTCAACTCAAGAGGTCATCACTTTGAAGTCCACCATCTCAATTTTGTATCATAAAACTGTCTCAACTTTTACACTTGTAATAATACAGTAACTCCGGCTGGAAGGAAGTGAAGTGGCTCGCCGGAGTCAATTAAAAAGTATTAAAAATACCAAGTAAGCGCCCATGTGTCAAATAAAATGTTGAGCTGGCAGGAAGAGATTTTGAAGATATCGTGGACTGAAATTAATCCTAGTAGAAGGTTCTTAGGTTGTATAAATTATGAGGTAAGATTTTAACTGGATTTGAGCTTGAGGGTGTGTAATGGTTAATGAACTTATTTTTTGTTTTATTTTCTCTTATTTATGCAGATACCTGCATACTGCTATTTCTTGGAATGGATTAATCTAGTGGTGCATCATCGTTCAAGGCATGTCATTATTGGGTTGTTGAGGAAGCTAGATCGGTTGGAGAAAGAAGATGAAGGCAGAGGCAAGGAAGCATGACATGAAGGTTTTAGCTGTAGTTGTAGGTTCTGTATTAGTTTTGGGTTTAGCAATATGTTTAGGTTTTGGCAAAAAATTATTATGCTAAAACATGTTGTTGTATGGGTAGTTCATCCTAAAAGATTTAATTTTGCAAGATTTTATAAAATGGTGCTTCATATGTTCCCTTTTTCCCTTCTTATTGAAATGGTATAATGAAGAATGAAGGTTAATTAATTGAAATATTATACACAATTGATTTTTTTATAACTGAACTGAAAGCATAATATAAAAGAGATGTAATATAATATATTGAATATGAATGTCCCTTTTAATGGAGCAATACATAGTGCAAAAAATTTACATATTCATGTCCAAAAAATGACACTCCCTGCCATGATTCAGAAACAAAACAAACTACATATATATGTGCTTGTTTCAAATCTGAAGCACAAAAAAAAAAAAAAAAAAATTTAATGAGCAATACATAGTGGCCATAAAATATTATTACATATTCCATGTCCCAAAAAATGACACTCGGCCTGCATGATTCGGGAAACAAAACAAACATAGCGCGAGGGAGTGTATGTGCTTGTTTTTCACAATGCGTGGAGCATCATATAAAAGAGACAAAGGGAAAAAAAAAGGAACAATTGTTTAATGGTCAATCAATGAGAGAAAGAGCCGCCTAAAGTATGCAGAAAGGGAAGAGTTATGATCTACTCGTGGTCCTGAGTGTTAACAAAACATTGCAAGCAAAAAAATAAAATCCAACAGTAAATGGTAGGTTTCCGGTATATTGCTCGGTGTAGCTTCCCTGTCTCTCCTCAACTTGTTTGTTTCTCCCTGTCTATAACTTGATGCTTGTGAATCACTAGGTGTTATGGCAAAAAAAAAAAAAAAAAAAAGGAACAATTGTTTAATGAATCCAAATCATAAGAAACCCTAAAAATTATGCAAAAGGAAGAGTTATGATCTATGGCCTGAGTGTTACAAAACATTCACAAAAAAATAAAATCCACAGTAATGGTAGGTTCAGTTATGCTGTGTAGCTTTCCCTTTCCTCCTCACTTGTTGTTTCTCCCTTCTAACTTGAGCTTGTGACACATTTTGGCTACCTGTCATGCAACTTTTCTATCTACTAATTATATCTAGATTTTGAAATGATTGGCTACTTCCCTGCATGTATAAAAACAACAAGATCTTTCACCTCACATCAATGGTCAATTGCAATTACAAAATTTAAAAACACAAGCAAACAAGTCCTACAGCCATAAACCACCACTCTGACTCATTGGTCAGATTGTTGAGTAGGTTGGGAACTGGGATTAGGCATTCCACCATGTGTAGAGCTACTCCCCTCAGCTGTAGAAGTAGAAGCCGCAGATGCAGAAGTTGCAGCAGAATGTGTAGATTTCTTTGCTATAGATGCATATTTATTTCCTTTTCTTCTTCTCTGCAAATTAAAAATATTGACAAATTAGTTATATTTTAAAAAAATTACATTGCACATGTAGAAAAATTAATCTCAATTACCTTTGCTGCCATATAGGAAGGGTCCAATGGAGCATGGAACCTCTTATTGTGGCCTATTGCTCCACAAGTGCTGCACTTCATACTTACCCTTCCCTTCTTATTCATTTTACCTCTAGTTGTTGTCAATTCAATTTCTTCAGCTTCCTTTCTCCTAGCCTTTTGCTTTCTACTCCTCTTTTTCTTAATAGGACTTGGTGGTACAAATGGTGCTATAGGGTTTGCCTTGGCCACATGTTAGGTCCATTAATTGGATTCAGAAAGTGACTATACACTTTCATGTATGTCTCCATAATATATGCCTCATGCACATACAACTCATGCACCTCATTATTGCCAACTATGTAGGCAATAACATAATGTCTATATGGGATGCCAGTTAAATCTCACCTTCTGCATGTACATGTTTTATCCCCTAAATCCACAATATATTGCCCCTCATGCCTAGCAACTTGCACCCTAGGTCCACCACTAAATGTGGACTCATACATATGTGAAAACTCCTTATTCTCATTTAGTTTCTTTTGAATCCTAGGACAAAGTTTGCCTTGTTGATTCTTCATTTGCTCTCTCTTCCTATGTAGTCTTTTCATTAACTTTGTCCTATTTACCTCTAACATGGTTAGGATAACACACTCTCTGGCATTTAGGATATATTTGTTAAAGGACTCACACAAATTGTTTGTGAGCATGTCACGTTTCACCTTAGTCCTAAAGCAAGCCCTAGACCAATTCACACAAGGTCTTACCCTCAACCAATCCCTTACCTCCACATTCCCTTTTTCAATCTCTCATGCATTCAATTTAGCATCATAGCTTGCCCTTGCTGCATTCCACAACAGATCTTTCATCTATTTACCTTTAAAATGTGCTCTAAAATTGGTATAAAGGTGTCTAACACACAATTTGTGCTCTACCTCAGGCCACATCCTACTAATGACATTAATAACCCCTTTTCACATAAAAGAAATAAAAACAGCAAAACAAAAATAAAAGAAAGTCAGCCACAAAAAATTAGAAAATCAAAAACCAAATGACATTTTAATGATTTCAAAAGTTGGATTACCTTCTATCTGTCACTTACGAAGCAAAAGTTGTGATCATTTCTGAGCTCCAAGCCTTCCTTCAATGCTCTAAAGACCAAACCCATGTCTCCATAAATTCATTTTTCACCACAACATAAGCTAGTGGGAAAATGCAATCATTTGGATCGATTGCCATAGTAGACAACAGTTGACCTCCTATAATTCCCCTTCAACCAACGTCTATCTAAGTATACAAGCCTTCTACAATAGTTTTTAAATGCAACTTTCAATGCATTTAGGCAGATATAAACACCCTCAAAACCTCCCCCATCTACCTTAAAATGAATTGAAGAACCAAGGTTGGTAGCTAGGAGCTCCAACCTATAATCATGGAGCTTAGCATACTGCTGGCTCTCATCACCATACAACACTGCTATGGCCTTCTCCCTAGCCTTCTATGCCTTCATCCATCCAATTGTGTACCCATGATCTCTTTTGACTCTATTTATAAATGTGTTAACTCCTATGTTAGAATAGCCCTTGTTAAGGATTAGTTGTAAATAGAACTCTATTAGGAGTTGTAAATAGAACTCTATTAGGAGTTAGATTTCTAATAGGTTTATAGTATCTTGTACTATAATCATGGAGCTTAAGCATACTGCTGGCTCTCCATCACCACTCGAACGCACAGCACTGGCGCTGATGGCCTCTCGCCGTAGCCCTTCTTAATGCCTTCATCCCATCCAATTGTTGTACCCATGACTCTTTTTGGACTCTATTTATACAATGTTGCGTTAACTCGCCTTGTGAGGAATGGGCGACGCTTGGTTAAGAGGATTAGTTGTAAATGAGAACGGATATTTTAGGAGTTGTAATAGAAACTCTATTGAGTAGTTATTACTTATAGGTCGGGGGTTTTATAGGTATCTCCTGTGATAGTGTATATAGTATGATGTCCCTATTGTATGAAATTCAATAATATATGAGGAGGTTTATATTTTTCCATAATAAAACTCGCATGGATCAAGGGGGAGCCGGTTGCTTCGCGTGTTAAAGCCGTTTTTATTTGTGCTCGTTTTGCATTTGAATTCAGCAGCTGTTCTAGCGGCTTTGTGTTATGTTCTCGGTGACAGTTCTAGGGTCTCACACTGGTGCTTAGTGTCTTTGTCTCACCGCCTACCTCAGAAGGTTCCCCGGCTGCCGATCGGCGTTCCCTCCAAATCCGGTCACCGGATTCCCTGCACGTGGGCCTCACGCACCGCCTTTGTTTTCTGCTACAGTACCACGCGCGGCGCGTGGCGGCGCGTCCGGCTATTTTCGGCGATCGAAATTTTTTCTCTAGCTTCGTTTCCACTTCAGCAGTCTACTCAGGTGGTTATTTTTCCGATCCGGTGAAGTTTTAGTAGGGGCGTTCTCAGTTTTGTCAATTTGGCGTTTCAGGTTATTTTTGCTCCTGTTTGCGTTGAAAGGCTATTTATTTTTGGTATCTCTTTCTGTGTTGCTGGTAGAGTGTTTAGTTTTTATTAATAATGAATCATGCACCTACAGATTCTAAAACTACTATTACTGAATTGATCCCGACAATGAATAAAATCACAGAACATAAATTGGAAGGACCTAACTATTTAGATTGGAGTAAGAGGAAGGACCTAAACTAATCGTAGATTGGAGTAAGACACAATAGAATTTATTTGGCGGAGTATTGATAAGAGCCAGATGATCATGGCACTGTATATGATTCTTTTGTCCGATGGCCAAGCATAAGGATGACACTCCGACAGGACAATTGGCTAGGGAGATGCCTGTAAGTTATTTCTCTGATTTCGGCAATTCCTATTAAACAATATGAAGATGTTTTGAAGGTCTTAATCAAATCATTCGTGAGTTTTGTTGAAAGTCATTAATGGACATATCTTGAATTTTTATCTCGGGCGGAGAAGTAAATTGTTGGCCGCGCGTAGTGGTTTGAGGTCTGCAATGACATGTTTCTTATCTGAGCCGACCAGCAAGTATAATGCCCTTACAACCTAATTCCATTGAATTTAAGAAAAAAGTTTATCGAGGCGAACTAATGGTTTTATTGGCCCTTTGCAGTGGCCCGATGTAGGGTTTCAATACAGACCTGCCTTTTAGTCCCGATGTAAAGGTTCAACAGACCCAGCGAGAACAAATGGTTGTGATGAGTTTTCTTGCAGGTCTTGCTCTGGTTTTTGAAACTGTCAAATCACAGGTTCTTTTAGGCAGTGATGTTACCTGTCTTCAGGAGACTTTTGCTCAATTGTTACGAACTGAGGGTTCTCATACCCCTGCCCCTTCTGATAATAGTGCCCTTGTGAGTCGACATCAGGTATCTAGGAAGCCAGGAAATAGAGGAAGAGGAGGAAATAACCGTAGTAATGGACTAATTACTCGGGAGGCAAATAACCGTAGTAATGGACCAATCACTCGGGAGGCAAGCATTCTTATCTGCCATTATTGCCATGAACCTGGTCACACTAAACGATATTGCAAGAAATTGATAATAAGCCACCAAGGGTAAATATGGCAACTCAAGATTATGCAATAACTTCTTCTGACAACAATGTAATAATTTCTATTGTGAGTATGCTGAACTCTCTAGATACCGTTCTTCTGAGTCTACTGATTCCTCAATTGCTGCTATTGCCAATTTAGGTACTCCTCTTTCATGTCTTATGTCTACCTCATTAGAGTGGGTTATTGATTCTAGTTGCACTGATCACATGACAGGTAACCCCAGTCTGGTAACCCCAGTCTCTTATCCTCATTAAAAAAACTTGAACTATTTAATCGTCATGTTACTCTAGCTGATAGGTCCACATCTTCTGTCAAGTGTATTGGCATTGCCAATCCCATTCCATCTCTTCCATTGTCTTCTGTTTTTTGCTTACCTCATTTTTCGTTTAATCTACTGTCGGTTAGAAAAATTACTCGTATACTAAATTGTTGTGTTAAATTTTATTCTACATATTGTATGTTTCAGGATCTTTTGACGAAGCGGATTATTGGTAGAGGACGTGAGTCTGGTGGCCTTTATCTTCTGGATGAACAAGTTTCATTATCTCTGGCTTCTGCTGGTGGTCTATCTCCTCTTGAAATTCATTGTCGTTTGGGTCATCCTTCATTGTCTACTTTAAAGAAGTTATGTCCGCAGTTTCAGTCTTTGTCAATTTTAGAATGTGAATCTTGTCAATTGTCGTGCTTGTCAATTTTAAGAATGTGAATCTGGTCAGAATTGCTAGAGAGGGGTCTGAATCGTTTACCTTAGTTCCTCGAATAAATAAACGGTTTATTCATCCCTTTGTCGGAGATTTAAGTATCATTTGGTCGCAGTTTGGAGGGTCATGTCCTGTTATTTCTAAACTGGCTTTTGGTATTTTGTGAATTTTGTGACTTTTGTGGATGATTATTCTCATGTTACTTGGTTATTTTTAATGAAAACTCGTTCTGAGATATTCTCTATTTTTTGTTCCTTTTGTGCTGAAATAAAAACTCAGTTTAATACATTTGTTCGCATATTGCACAGTGATAATGCTAAAGAATATCTATCGATTTTCTTCCAATCTTTTATGTCACAGAATGATATTCTCCACCAAACATCTTGTGTTGATACTCCTTCTCAAAATGGGGTTAGAAAGAAAAAATCGACATCTTCTTGAGGTTGCTAGGGCACTTCTATTCCAAATGAAGGTCCCTAAGCATTTTTGGGCTGATGCTGTCTCTACTGCAGTGTCGCGCCTAGGCGATTTTTTTGGTGCGAGGCTTGGGCTGTCTCTACTGCAGTTTTTTTTGATTAATCGCCATGCCTTTCTTCTCTGCTTCAGTGGGTTGAAAATTCCTTATAATGTCTTGTTTCCTGTTTCTAACGGCGTTCTGTTTCCCATTGAACGCTCGATTTTTGGCTTGTAACTGTTTTGTTCATGATGTTTGTCCACAGAGTCTTTGCTAGAGTGGATCCAAGTCTTCCTTCGTGTTGTGTTTGCCTTGGTATGTCCTAGACGTCAAAAAGGTTATCGTAGTGTTTCTCTCCCGATCTTGACCCCATTAATATATTTCTGTAGGAGCTGTCACTTTTTTGCAGAATACTGCCATTATTTAACTCTCTTCTTCTATGAGGTTATTTACGGACTGGAGGAGTTGAGGGGGAGGATGATGAGTTTTTAGTTTATGCTATCCAACAATGTTCATCAGACTCTCCTAACTTGCGCGCGTGCTCCTATTCCCGCTCCTGTAGGGGGGGTGCAAGGAAGCGTTTTGTGCTGTGGTTTCCCCCCCCCCTTCTGTTGATGTCCCGCGGGCGCCTCAGTTTTGAACAGGGTCGGTAGGGGTTTTTGGTGAGGGGTCCGGGGTTTATTCCAGGAAGAACCAGGAACTCTTGACTCACTTCCTGACGCGAGCCTTTTGCGCTTCAACAGATAGATTCCGTTCACATTTGATTGGTATTTTATCGGGCTCCAACTCAAGCATTGATGCGCGGGTGTCCCAGTCCCACTCCCCGGCAGTCAGACCTTGAACACTTCCCAATTGCTCTTCGAAAAGGTAAAGCGGCACAGTGTACCTTATCCCTGAGGTTGTCTTTTGTTTAGTTATGATCATCATTTCTTTCTCTTCGCGGCAGTATGTTGCTTGTAACGTCAACCTAGATCTCTGTCTGCTATACTAACACTGTTGTCCATATCTTGCGGTCCCATCCTGGTTGGGTATGCAGGCAATGAAGAGGGAGATGGCTTGCCTTAGAATACGAATGGTACTTGGGATATTGGTGCTCTCCGCGGCAGGTAAGAAGGCTATTGGTTTGCTAAATGGGTTTTTCAGCCTGTGTAAGCGTGAATCATGAATGGGACTGTTGCTCGTCTTAAGGCTCGATTAGTTGCAAAGGGCTATTGCTGCGTGGTAGATCTTATGGCCTTCATTATTTCTGATCACTTTTTCTCTTGTCGCCAAATTTGGCCTCCTGTGCTGTTTTGTTTGGGTTTTTGTTTATTTATTTCTTTAGCAGCCAACCTTTTGACTGGCCTTACATCAGTCCTGGACCATTAAGCAAATGCGCGGGTCATTCATGGGGATCTGGCAAGGAGGAAAGGTTGACGAGGGGAGCAACCACCCAGGTCTTTTGTTGGCGTCAGGGGAGTCGAAGGGTAAAGTGTGCTAAACTTCGAAATGGCGGTCTTTATGGCTTAAAACAGAGTCCTCGAGCTTTGGTTTGGTAGAATTTTTTGCAAATGTGGTTAACATCAATTTGGCATGCAGAAGAGTACTTCTGATCATTCTGTATTTTTCAGAAAGTACAGAAGTACTAAGACTGGTTTGATTCTACTTGTGGTTTATGTTGATGACATTGTTATTACAGGGAGTGATTCAGCCGGCATTACATCACTCAAGCCATTTCTCCAGACCCAATTCCAGACAAAAGATTTAGGATTGTTGAAGTATTTTTTGGGTATTGAAGTGTCTAGGTGTAAGAGAGGCATCTTCTTATTTCAAAGGAAGTATGTCCTTGACTCTGAAGGAAACTGGAAAGTTATGTGCCAAGCCATGCAATGCTCCAATGACTCCTAATTTGCAACTTTCAATTGATGTTGAGTTATTTGACGATCCTGAGATGTATAGAAGGTTAGTGGGCAAATTGAATTATCTTACCGTAACACGTCCAGATATTGCTTACTCTATGAGCATCTTAAGCCAGTTTATGTCTTCTCCTACTGTTATCCATTGGGAAGCTTTAGGACTGATTTTGTGCTACTTG
>NW_023590988.1:405538-551642 GCF_014843425.1 Jatropha curcas
AAAAATAAAAAACCAAAAAAAGGGAGAAGGAAACGATAAATCTTTCAAAGTCTTTTGCCTGACACTGGCCTGCAAGTTTAAACACTGGTGCCATTCAGTCAACGTTCTCTTCAAAAGTGTCAAAATTCCTGCTGACATCTAATTATCGCCATGGATACAACCTTCTTTTTTTCAATAGTCCTGTTAAAGGTGGAAAAAAATGCAAAAAATTGGGATTGGGAAAGGAAAAAAAAAAAAAATCCCTTTTAGCAAAGCCTTCTGTAATAACCGGTAAACCCAGAAACTTCGAATTCTGTAACATTCCTGGGTTGGTCTCCAATCAACAATAGCTTCAATCTTCTTAGGATCCCACTCTGCATACCCTCTGATGACACCACATGTCCTAAGAGAAACTTTCTTCTATGCCAAAACTCACATTACTGAGGCTTAGCATACAGCTTGTTTTATTCTGCCTCAAAGTCTGAAGTACAATCCGTAAATGCGTTATCATGTTCTGCCCTGTCTCTGGAGTAGACCTAAAATGTCAATCTATAAACACCACCACAAACTGATCCAGGTATTGAATGGAAATACGGCGGTTCATGAGATCCATGAAAAACCGCCGGTGCATTTGTAAGACCGATGGCAATTACTAAAAATTCACAACTAGTGACCATATCGGGTCCTGAATGCAGTCTTGGAGATATCTTCTTCCTTTATAACGCAACTGATGATATCCTGATCGTGAGGTTCAATCTAGAAAACAATAGACCTGCACACCTTTTAACTGATCAAACAAAATCATCAATGGCGAGGCAATGGAATACTTATTCTTGATTGTCAGCTTATTCAAACTGTTTAATAAATGCAACAGTTTGAGGTGATCCCATCTTTCTTCTTGACGAAATAACACTTGGTGCTCCCCAAGGTGATACACTGGGTTGATAAGCCTTTATTTCCAATAATCTGCCAGCTGAATCTTTAACTCTTTTAACTTTCTGCTTGGTGCCAGTTCTGTCAGGTGCAATAGAATATTGGTGGCTGCTCCAGGATAGCATCGATGGTAAACTCTAACTTCCCTTCTTGGTGGTAACCTGGTAACGTCATACTGGAAACAACATCTGGATAATCACATACTGTTGGTATGTCTTCCACTTTCGACCTTTTCTTTCTTCTGCGTGTAATGCAGCATACCAAGTATTGCTCACAACCCTTCTGAAATTAATTCTTTGCTGCCATGCTGATATAACATTACTCAAAAAATCTCGCCGGCTTCCCAACTACTGTAATCTCTTTCCCTGCTGGTGTACGATAACGTCACCCTTTTCTTTGCACAATCAAACTGAGCATTAATGTCTTAGATAGGCCAATCCTACCCAAAATAACATCAAATTCTTCTAATGGCAACTTCCCCATAAGATCTCTGGAAAATTCCTTTCCATGAATACAATTGGACATGTCTTTGACCCACTGTGTGAAATTGTTAGCTCACATCTCCTAATGGATTAGTAACCGCACATCCTGATCACATGTTGCAAGCCGCTAACGCCCTTTAACCCAGGGTGTAGGCACACTAATGTATGAATGAGATTGAGCCAGGATCAAATCAAAGCATAAACTACATTCAATATAAAGAAAACTCACCAAACTATAAACATCTGGAGCTTCCTCCTCTTCTCTGGCTCGCATAGCAATAACCTGGCTGGACCCCTAGTCCTCAGGCCTGTCACAGTCTCTGACTGCCTTGTCTCTGCACTCCAGACGGGCTCCACCTCTACGCTCTACCTGCTATGAACTGGGTAGGAAACTTTGCCTTCTTCGGACAGTCTTTCTTCTGATGGTCTGATGCTTTGACATTTTACCAGTCACCAACCAAATCTCCACCATGTCGTCTGCCCACAGTAACTCACAGGTGACGAAGTATAAACCGGCTGACTTCTGCACCTTCTACCAGTGCCTCTACCAAGAACTCTGCCTGAACTCGACTCCCACTGGTAGAACTAGCCCACTGATGCCTGCTGGCATATTAGTGGCCCTGACTAAGCCTTGACTAAAGGAGGCCTAGAACCAGATGAACTACTTGCACCTCTGAAATCTCTTGCCTTTTTTGACTGGGATATACGTCTTGGTGGCACTCTGAGTCTGGTCCTCTCTTCTGCTGAGACGCTGGCGTTAGTACGCCTGATTAGCCCCTGAATTTCGCTCTAAATCTCTTGAGCTGCCTCCTAACCAAGGCTGAGAACTCTCTGAATCTCGGAAGCTACCCTCCCATCTGAATCCATCATTCCAAGCCTTCTTGAAATTTCTTACAACTCTCGGCCCTCTGTAGACACTAATCTGCTTACCATACCTGCTAAGTCTGTGAATTCTCTTTCGTATTCGGCTTTACGGGGACAATTCTGTTCTGTCGCAAGTATAAGAATTCCTTTCCTTTCCTCGCAATCTAGGTAAGCCTCGTAAATGAACTTCTTCTTGAATTCATCAAGAAGAAATGCCAAGTACGCTGATCTGCTGTTACTCTCTGTTGCAAGTGGTGCCCACCAATGTATTGCCTTCTCTCATCAGCAATGAAGTGGCATCAAAGCCAACTTGTCTTCTGTTGTTACACTGCAATTGTTCTTGGACCTCCTCGATGTCCATCTAACCAATACTGCAGCAAGCTCTGGGCTATCATCTTTACTAGCTTTTAAATGTCCTTTGCAACCATATTTTCCTACCTCAGCTTCTCCAGCTGGGGGCTTTCTCTCTCTTCTACTATTACGGGTGCTTTGACGGCATCACTCCTGCATTTGTCTATAAAGTGTCCTTGAAGTTGCTTTAAGGACAGCACCTCTTGACCTAGTGCTCTTGAAGCCTCTACCCTCCACTGTTCTAGCTTTGACTGGTGCTGCTGGAGCTCACCGCTCCACTGCTCTGGAGGCCGTGTGACTCACTTTCCCTTTCCTGAGACATCCTCTAAAATAATAACAACTTGCTTAGTTCATCCAGGGTAGTCATGGCATGTACATATACTGACTTGCGCATGCAAGCCCGAGGGAAATTTAAACCTAGGGTCTGATACCCAAAATTTGTAACACCCCTTCCCGGTCCACCCGTTAACCCGAATGAACCAGAGTACGGAGATTTACAAAATGGTTGACTGTATGGTCTGACATGCTGAAAAACATACTGTATACTTGAATATAATCAACATGCTGGTACTGTTTCACAAATAATGTAATTTATAATTTTACAAAACATGATACAAGTTTACAACAATGAATGGGCCAACTGTGTGCCCTGTACATCGCCATAAAAAGAAAAACAAAATGAGGTTTCTACCTGAAGACCGAGTCTTCTACAGAATGAAACTGCATGCAGTTGTAGCGGACTCTCTTATGGACCAGTCTCAAAACCTGCGAGTTATAACAGGTTAATCGCTTGAGCAAATATTGCCTCAGTTGGATATCGTTCCAAACATTCAAAGTAACAATTTAATGCATACATGAGTACAAAGAGCCACGTAACAACCATGTAAACACATAAGGCCACAGATAATCACAACATATCATCATACTTTTCATTTTAATCTGAATGATCCTTTCCTTGCTTGTGTATTATACTGTATAATTCATTAAATATTAGTCCACAATAATCTGTATGGCTCATAGGGTTATAAGTGAATACCGAAGTGTGATAGATAACTGTATGAAACTAGGGTGAAACTGTATGCTTACTGGCCGAACCGGATTCGCCTATGCCAATAATCGTCCGTTTTGGTGCCGCTAACCGGATTCGCACCGCACGGTTTAATCATATCGCACCAGCTCAACGGCCTGTAGCCGGAGGTTCCAAAACTGTAATGGGGGCGCAGATCTGCTATTTATGTTCGCGACAATAGCCTTATCTGCCTGGTTTTCTACCTAACCCTCAATGGAGCTTCTTATGTACATGTCAATTTTAACACCATAACACATAATGGTTGCATAACTTCATAGTTCATCACATGGTTGATTTGATTTCACGATCAATATGAATGCTTGTAATGTTGTTTTTATCCTATGTTCTTATGTTGTATTTTTTTTGTGTTTGTAAATTTGATTGGATGCATTGCATGTTGAGGCAAAGGAATGTAATTACATAGCAAAATGAAAGGCAAAAAGTGTGTCAAAGCAATCAGTCGCGAGCGGAACATTCCAAGTCGCGAGCGCGCGATGCTTTCCCAGAGAGAAGTCCGCGAGCAGCGTCTTCAAACCTCGCGAGCGCGAGAAGTTGCAATCGAGAGTCAGAGAGGTTTCTGGCTCAACGTCGCGACCACGGGCAGCACTAAGTCCGCGAGCCAGCGAGATTTGAAGTCGCGAGCGCGCTTGTCGTGATTCGCGAGCTGCGAGATGCGCACACTGCAGAGTCCAGAGAGCTTCTGGACAAAGTCCGCGACGGCATGTGCTCCTCGGCGAGCGCGAGTTGTGCAATTTAGAGTCAAGAGCTACCTGACTCAAAAGTCGCGAGCGGCAATAGGAAAATGCGCGAGCGCGACTTTGCTTTCCAGTACATGCGGGAGCGCGCGAACGTGGATTCTGGTGCAGTTTTCTGTGTTTTCTTTTGGCCAATAACCTTCAGTATACAACTTCAAATTGAATTGATTCAAAAGCCCATGTAAGGTAAACACAGAAAGGAACAAATAAACTCTTCTCATGACCAATTCCTAATTCCACATCATTATATGGGTTCAAAATGCAAGATTGGAGTTGCTGGTAAAATATTCCAGCAAACTCTGTTTCCGTTTCATGATATTCATCCCCTGTTTTCACCATCATTTCAGTACTTCCAACCGCAACAACAAGCAAATATCATTCATGAGCAAACTCCCAAACATTTTTTTCATGCAATTTAACATGGGAAATCAAGAGATATCAAACCTGTCTTGCAACAAAGCTGGGGCCTCTGTTTTAACTTCTCTTTTTTCTGCAAGCTTTGGAACTTTCTTCTCCTATACAAACAAGAATTCTCATAACTCAATCTCCAATATAACTCAATTAAAGAGTGAATAACATATAACTTCTAAGAATTCTACTTACTTGGAGGTGACTTAGTGCTTACGTGCATGACAAATTGCAAAGGCGGGAAGGGAAAGTAAGAAGAGAATATGAAAATGGGAAAGTGGAGCTGATAAGATAACGGGTAGGTCTCATAAGAAACAATGACTATGGACTGTTGTAAACATATCTACTTGGTACCTCAAGTGTACAAAGACCACAAATTTAATACCCACACTGTATGTTTGGCTGCAAACAAGACCTAAACCTCTTTTTTTTTTTTTTTTTTTTCAATGCATAATTAAGTCCACTTATCGCTTATCTCATGCTACCCAACCGGGTTTTGGTTCAACCCAACTCAACACTTACCTCTAATGAAATGACTCAACTCAACGCACTTAGGCATAGTTACAGCTTAATTCTCCGACAAAATAAGTGGTCCAAATCCCTGAAGATTTAGGAACAGAAACTTCCATATGAATTAGGAAAAATCGCACACATATTAACTCAACGCTTCAATGGTGGACGAATTTGATTGGATTTTATCAAAAGATTACAGTGGGATAACTTAATCTCCACAAAATAAGGTCAAATCCCTAAGATTTTAGGAACAAAATCCTATGATTAAAGGAACAAAATCCACAAATAAACTCAAGCTTCAAGATGGGTGACCGAATTTGATTGGATTTATCAAATATTATAGTGGATAAAACTTAAATCTCTCAGCAAAGATAAGGTCAAATCCCCTAAGGATTAGGAACAAATCCCACAAAATAAGTTAAAAATCTTTCTAAGAATTAGGAAACAAATCCCCACAAAATATGGTCAAAAATCCCTAAGGATTAGGAAACAATCCCACAAATTTAAGGTAAACCATCCCCTAAGAAAATTAAGGAACAAATCCCCACCAAACTATGGTCAAATCGCCTAAGAATTAGGAATAAAGATTCCAACAGCACTCAAGCAATATTTAATGGTGGAAACGAAAATTTTTAATACTCCTTTTTTTTTTTTTTAATCAACAAGATCTAAGATAAAAACTTCTAGACTTGAAAAAGAATGAAATTAAATAAATTTAATTGAAGCAAAACGAATTTGAACTAACAAGACAAGAACAACACAAAAGAAAAACGATGAACAAGAAAACAAACACAAAGACAAGCAAGAACAGAAAACAAATAAACCAAACCCTAGAACTAAGATAAAATAAGATTTACCTTAATCTTTGGCTCTGATACCACAAACTGAGGGCGGAACCCTATGGAAATAAATTCTTGAACTCTATGACAAGTTTCTTGGAAGAGATCAAGAATCAAAACTAAACTCCCCCTCTATGGCACCCCTTTTATAAAGAAACGAAACACAATGAATAGAGTCAGAAGAATCAGATAAACCGCACAAGTGAATTGATAAGTTTACCTTGATTCTTGATGGCATTAGAAGAATGCAATCTGCACACCCTCTAAAGGCAAAAGAATCATGCCTAAGCATGGAAGAAGAAAAATCCTTCTCTTTATTGATTGAATAATTGTATATAATTACAAAATAACAAGCTTTTATCTAGTTCTTTAGAGGTCATGATCCTTAAAAGGATTTAGACAATTAATCGTAAATCAGCTAAGGATAACGGATTTAGCTAACTCTAAAACCAACTAAAAGGTAAGACTAACAAATCTTAACACTTAAGCGATAAGGAAATTAACTAATCCAAATCAACTAAAGATTAGCTAATCTAAACAATCTAAGAATAAGGAATAATTTATGCCCAAACAACTAAGGATAAGGAATAAATAATCCAAACTAACTAAGATAAGGACGAACTAATTCCAAACAAACTAAGGATAAGGAATAATTAATCCAAAACAACTAAAGGATAAGGTAATAATTAATCCCAAACAACTGAGGATAAAATAAAAGGGTGGCCCAATATTTAATTGGGTGGGCCCAACCATTAACAACATTACACACTTCCAAAACTAACAAAATGGGCTAACTTACTTTAGGCCAAAGTTAGGCTCTAGTATGGCCAGGGCATGCCCATATGCTGGAATTTCAGATTCCATCTCAACAATGTGCCTTCCCCATCAATGTGAGACTTAGATGGCTCCACATGCTTCCTTGAGCTTCTATGGTTGCAGTGGTAGCCGATCCGTATCATGGAGTGGCTAGGAGAAGGCAAACAATAGTGTATACATGGTGATGAAAAAAAGAAAAAAGGCCCCCCTAGCAGTTGCGAAGGCTCTATGATTATAGGTTGGAGCTGGCTAAATTACCAAACCGTAGTTCTTGGAATGCATTTTCGAGGTAAAATGGGGCGGATTTCAAGTGTGTTTATATCTGGCATATGCATTGAATAGTTCATCTCTTTACAACCCACTGTAGAGGCTGTTGCTTAGATGGATGTTGGTTGAAAGACGAATTTATGGGGGTCAACTTTTGTTTTGCTATTGCAATCAATCTACCAAATAATTGCACTTTTTCCCACTAGCTTATGTTGTGGTAAAAATGATCTATGATGACATAAGGGTTTGTCTTCTTGAGCATTGCCTGAATGGCAGACTTGGTAGCTTACAACATGATCACAACTTTTTGCTTCATGAGTGACCAACAAAAGGTAATCAAAACTTTCCAAATTGATTTCAATAAACCATGTCATTGAATATTTGGGTTTTCTTAATGTTTTCTTCACTAAACTTTCTTTTATATTTGTTTTGCTATTTTTCTTTTTTCTTTTTTTTTTTTTTTTTTGTGAGAAGGGATGGAATTAAGGTAATTAGTAACGATATGGCCTAAGGTAAAGCACAGATTGTGTGGTTAGGCACCTTTCTTACACTAATTTTAGAGCACATTTTAAGGGTAAGAGATGAAAGATATGATATGGATGCAGTAAGGGCAAAGCTATGATGCTACATTGAATGCATGTTAAGAAGAGATTGAAAAAAAGAGTGTAAGAGCAAGGGATTTGGTTTTAGGGTAAGACCTTGTTGAATTGGTCTAGGGCTTGCTTTATGATAGTGGTAAAATGTGACATGCCTGCACAAACATTTGTGTTGAGTCCCTTAACAAATATAATCCTCGATGAAGAGAAGTGTGCTATCCTAAACCATGTTAACGGTATTAAGGACAAAAGTTTTAATGAAAAGACTACATAGGAAGAGAGAGCAAATGAAGAATCAATAAGGCAAACTTTGGTCCCTAAGATTCAAAAGAAACTGAATCGAGGAAATAAGGAGTTTTTCACATGTGTATGAGCCTACATTAGTTTGGTGGACACAAGGTGCAAGTTGGCTAGTCCCTGAGGGTTAATATGTTTGTAGATTTAATGGAGAAACATGTATATGAAGAAAGGTAGGATTTAACTGGCATCACCATGTGGGGCATGTTATTGCCAAGCATCGTTAGCAACAATAAGGTGCCTTTGAGGTGTATGTGACATGAGGATATACTTTAGAGACATACATGAAAGTGGTATTAGTCACTTTCTGAATCCAATTAGTGGACTTGACGTGGACCAAAGCAAACCCTAGAGAACATTTGGTACCACCAAGTCCTATTAAGAAAAATGATAGGTGTCAACAAATTATAGTATTTTTTAGTATAGTTTTTCAATTTTAAAGATTTTTTTAGTAAATTTTCATCACTTTAATTATTTTTACTTCATTTTTATTATAACTTTGTTGAAAGCTTTTCCCTTGAATCATAATCCACTTGAATCTGAAAGGAAATTTGCAGAGTTTTGGGCAAGCAGGAAAAAAAGCATTACAAAGAAAAATACTCAGGCTCAAGACGCCCAGACCGTGCTACTTTAGCACGCTCGTGCTATGCTAAGGAAAATCCAAGGGAGAGTTTAGGAGGCAAGCAAAGGACCTAGCCCGTGCTAAATGGCATGCCCGTGCCCAAAGAAACTCAGGGCGTGCTTGCCTAGCACGCCCATAACGAAATCTTAAAGGAGAAACAAGACAAGCACCCTTACCCGTGCTAAAAAGAAGGCAATGCCCGTCCCACAAAGACTCAATTTGAGCGCTGTTGCATAGCATGACTCGTTCTCAACCATTCAGGAGTTTCAGCTCGAGCATGCGCCAAGCCTGTGCTATATGGCACAGCCCAAGCCCTGTGCTATATGGCAACGCCGTTGCTATGAAGGCAGAGCTGACTAAGGCAGAGCTGACTTGAGCTAAAAACGCAAGCAAATCTTTTCCTCACATGGGCCCGCCTCGGATATTTTCCTAAACATGCTAAACAAGATCTAAACCTATTTAGGAAGAGAAAAAAGTCCTAACTAAGAAGAAATCTAAAGCCTAAACAGTCATGATCTCCTAAAGAAGATTTTGTATCTAAATAGGACTCTGTTTCCTGAATAGAGTCGGATTCCACTGCAGGAAGTTTATATAGAGAGAGGAGCTATTCATTGTGAGGTATCTCGAAATTTAGTATTTTTTCTACATAGTTCTCTCTCTCTCAAAGGTCTCAAGCATCCAAGATTGGTGTCAAGATTCAAGGAAGCCATCCACATAGCTGTTACCTAGTTTTTCTAGTTTTTATTCTAAACTCTTAATCTTTGTTTTCTTTTCATTGGGTTCATTTCTGAATTATGGAGAATTTAATTCAAGTTGTTACTGATTTTATTTAATTCTAATGTCTAGCTAAATCCTTATACTAGGGATTTGATGTAAACTTAATTCGATTCAATTTAAATATATTAGATTTGTTTTTTTTCATTGTTCTTGTTATAAATGTAAATTACTTGAGCTTAAAGTTCCCAGGCAGAGTTTTTTCCACTGGAATTGAAATTATTTCCATTAATCACTATCAGAAGTAAGGGTTTTTCGATATGAAAAAGGTAATAAATTACCTTATAAATTACTTGAGAATAATAACTTGATGCAGAAGCTATATGGTTTGACTCAAGGGGGGTTTTCATAAGTTAATGACCGTAGGTTATGAATTCACAAAACAATCACAAAACTTAATGATCTAATTTATGTTTGATTGCGCTATTGGAAGATAAGTAATTAGATTGGATTGGAATAACTAACAATACATCGGGAGAGCTTGTTAGTGATTTTAAGGTTATTTCTCCTAATTGAACAATTAAAATTGATTAACAAACTAATAAAATAAATTGGATAGAATTAAGTGAAATCAATATCCCTAGTAGTTTCAAATCCTTGATTACTTTTCATCTAATTATTGTTGCTTGATCTCTTTCTGTTTTATTTTCTTTCTCTTTTTATTTTCGAATTTACCTTTCCGTATAACAATCTCTCTTATTTGTTCGTTTAAAATAATAATTAGGGTTTAACATAATTTTTTGGTAATTTTGAATATACCATCCCTGTGGGAATACGATACTTTTTTCACCTCCTATCTTACGATGTTGCGATTTCCGTACCCTTGTGAAAACAACATAATTTTGGTATTTGATATACAATCCCTGTGGATACGATACTTTTTCACTCTATATTACTTGTTGCGATTTCGTACACTTGTGAAAATCCACTGTCAAAAAAGAGGGGTAGAAAGCAAAAACCTAGGAGAAAGGAGGCTAAAGAAATTGAATTGGCAGCAACTGGAGGTAAAATGAGTAAGAAGGGACAAGTAAGTATGAAGTGCAGCACATGTGGAGCAATTGGCCACAATAAGAGGCTCCATGCTCCATTGGATCCTCCCTATAGGGCAGCAAAGGTAACTGAGATTAATTTTTACATGTGCACTGTCTGTTTTTTATAGATATAACTCATTTGTCAATATTTTTAATTTGCAGAGACGAAGAAAAGGGAATAAATCTACAACTGCTGTTGAAAAGACTTCTACACATTTTATTGCTACTTCTGCATCTGGTGCTGTTACTTCTGTGAAATGCTTGATCCCAGTTCTCAGCGTACTCAATAATCTGGCCAAGGAGTGAGAGTGTAGTGGTTTATGGATGTATGACTTGTTTGCTTGTGTTTTTGTATTTTGTAATTGCAATTGACCATTGATGTCACTTGAAAGATTTTATTGTACAATGCATGTAGGGAAGTAGCCAATCGTTTCCAATTTCAGATACAATTGGTACATAGACAAGCTGCATGATAGGTAGCTAGAATATGCCACAAGCTTAAGTTAGAGGGGAGAAACAATAAGTGAGGAGGAAAGAGAAAGCTGCACAGTATAACTGAACCTAGCTTCTTAGGATTTTATTTTTTGTGAATATTTTGTAACACTCAGGCAATAGAAAACCTATAATTCTTCCTTTTTGCATAGTTTTTAGGGGTTTCTTAAGATTTGGATTCATTAAACAGCTATTTTTTGTGCTTCAAAAAAAAAAAAAACGAGCACATATGTATTTAGTTTGTTTCATTTCTGAATCATGGCAGGGATTGTCATTTTTTAGGTAGAAATATGTAAATTTTTGGCACAATGTATTGCTCCATTAAAAGGGAGCTTCATATTCAATATATTATATTATATCTCTTTTATATTATGCTTTCAGTTTAGTTATGTAAAACATCAATTATGTACAATATGTTGATTAGTTAAGCTCCATAAGTACATATTGATTGCTTAATTATACCATGTCAATAAGAAGGAAAAATGGGAACATATGAATAACCATTTTATAAAATCTTGCATAATAAAAGTACACCAAACTGCCATGACGTTTTGGCCAAAATGAATTACCCACATAGCAAGATGTTTTAGCATAATAATTTTTTACCAAAACCTAACCACAATGTTAAACCCAACCCTAACACAGAACCTACAACAACAAATAAAATCTTCATGTCACACTTCCTTATCTCTGCTTTCATCTTCTCCTTCTCTTCTCCAACCTATCTGGCTTCCTTAACAACCTAATAATGACATGCCTTGAACGATGATGCACCACTAGATCAATCCATTCCAAGAAATGACAGTATGCAGGTGTCTACATAAATAAAGAAAAACAAAATAAAAAATAAGTCTGTTAACCATTAAATACCCTCAAACTCAAATCTAGTGAAAATCTTACCCCATAATTTATGCAACCTAAGAACCTCCTACTAGGATTAGTTTCAGTCCACGATGTCTTCAAAACTGCCTCCTGCCCGCACCTGCACAATGTCACATGTGTAGCACCCCCCATGGATTGATTGCTTGAGCTGCTGTCTCCTCTTAAATATGTCGACATCTTACCCTTCAATCACAAAACAAATGAAGAACGGAGATAGAGAGAGCTGAGATAGAAAGAGATAAGGAGAGATGGAGAAAGCTGAGATAAAAAGAGATAAGGAGAGATGGAGAGAGTGGCAATCACTTTTTTTTTTTCCATTTAGGGTTTTAATTCAACGAGCATGAGAGAGATAATGGGAGAGGTAATATGAGAGAAAAAAAATGTGAGCTCAACATCTTATTTAACACATGGGCGCTTACTTGGCATTTTTAATATTTTTTAATTGACTCCGGCGAGCCACATCACTCCCTTCCAGCCAAAGTCACTTTGTTATTAACATGTATAAGTTGAGACAGTTTTATGATACAAAATTAAGATGGAGAACCCCTGAGTTGAGGGACCTTGGGTGAAATTAAGCCTTCTTTCTTTACTATTCTCTTCTTTCTTTTCTTTTATTTTCTTTATTTCCTTTCCATTTTCCTTTCTCTTTCACAATAAAAACTCATACACTCTCTCACACCGAAAATTGCTCCTACTTGCCAGAAAAGAGACTGCCGATGACGGGAAAGAAGCCTGGACATCTCTCTCTCCCTCTCATTCTCTCTTAGCTAGCTCGAGCTGTCGCTTTGCAGTATGAACTCCACTTCGCATGACTGAGTTTTATTTTCCAGCAAGCTCAACGATTTCTGGCGACTATTTTCATTTAGGTTGGTTGGAAATCAATCCCTATCACTCTTAATTAGTTCTTCTTTAATTAATTTGATCCTTGAATGAAAGTTTTGAAGAATTTATGTTTAGGGATTAAAATGATTAAATTTGGAGATTTAGTAATTAGTAGAAATTGACATGAAATTAAGACTCTATGTGAATTTTGGATCATTTTGGTGTTGAGTTTGCTCAATTTCGGGCCTACTACTACTCCGGCTACCATGTACAGGATGGTGCCGGAGGCCGGAGGTGGTTTTGGTGCCCGGAGCTCTGAAGAGGCAGAATGTTGCTCTTTTTGTATAGATTATAGATATATAGTTAGTTTTGCAATCCGAATTCATTTGACCTTCGAATAATTATTCGACACAAATTTAAAAATTCAGTTTTAAACCGAAAAATCGCAGAAATGTGAATTATATGTAGATTTTGTGATCTTAATAAACTTATATTGATTAATTATCAAAGTCGGTACAATAAAATAATAAGATCTAAATTATTTAGGTAGGTTTATATATGAATAGAATATTTCACCTCTTTTATAAATAAAATTAAGCTTTATAGTATATAATATTTATGTTGACAAGTTCAACTTAATTATTAGTTTAAAATCCACAGTTATTTAAGTATTTGATATATATGTATTTGAAGTTGAGAATATAATTTTATTATATATTATTGTTGTTAAAATCAAATTATTTAGTTGAATATTATGGTGAGACTTTGATGAATATTATTAACCGCGGATGGGTTTTATTTACTAGATGTAAGTATTTGATATATATGTATTTGAAGTTGAGAATATAATTTTATTATATATTATTGTTGTTAAAATCAAATTATTTAGTTGAATATTATGGTGAGACTTTGATGAATATTATTAACCGCGGATGGGTTTTATTTACTAGATGTTGCCCGACGGATGGGCTTTATAAATTATTATGAATTGTGGATATTTTATCAGGGGAAAAAGTCAAATTTTTTGGGGAAAACTTTGCTAAATTTTCAATAGAATTTTTAGAATATTATTCTAAGTATAGGAATTCAAATTCTATAAATAAGTAGAAATAGTTATTAATTTTAGCTTGTTTATTTCTTTTAGCTGGTGATAGAGTGGGACCTTCTTCCTCCTTCACTCCTGGTGCTTAACAAGGCTAGAATTATCGGATCTCTTTGTGAGTAAATAATATATAATGCTTTACCAAATTTATGAATGCATAATCTATTTTTAAACTTTGCATTTATTTATTTTCAAGTACTTGAATATATACAAGTACTTGAAATATATATATATTATTATATATATTAAATAGATGGAAATGTTGTGAATATCCTCTATATATATATATATATATATATAAATAGATGGAATGTTGTGAATAATCTACTTGTAATGATATGAGATTGTTGCGTGGAAGTTGGAACGACTTGGATCACCTGGATCGAGAGCATGGGCATGGTGAGAATGCCGTCAGTGGACCGTAAGCGATGGTAGTGGCTCCCCCTTGTGTACCCCGGATTATGATATTTACCATGGAAAATTCTTATGATAAATAAAATTATGAAAAAAATTTACTTCTAACTATGTTTTGCCCGAACGGGGGTGGACTTCCTGGGTACACAAGTCACAGGACCATGGTATTATTTTATTAATATTAAAGCATACTTGGGGGACAGCATGGTCCTGTTAAGGTAATTCTATCGACTAACGACCACCTGATGTGCGTTATGGTTGCTATTATTTGTGGATGATATGATTGATATTGTATGGCTGATGAATGCTCAATTAGAAAAGTCTAGGGACATTTGTTTTGATTGCTTGGGTTTAGTATTATGTATTATTATTCACTAAGTTTTATACTCATTCCCGTTGTATCTAAATTTCTCAGGAAGAAGCTCTTTTTCCTCTTTTAACAAAAAACTCTTTTTTATCTCCATCGATAGAGTCTTAATGTAAATTTTGACTGCTTTGAACTCCCCTTTTGTGTTAAAATTCTGTTTTTAAATTATGTAAATAATCCAACTCCTGCAGTTACTTTAGGATATGTTGGGTATGAATGGAAAAATTGTCTACTCGAATATTTTTCTATAAATCTAAAATCTTTGTTGGCTCTTATGAATGAACAAGTCCATATATTATAACAATGTGGTTTGATGGTGCCATGGACGGGCCTAATTATAAATATTAATAGTATTTGCATGTTACGGTCGAATATATAATTTGTGCTTATTTTACTATTATTCCTGGAATTTATATGGATCATGGTACTTGTATATTTTATTCTTACTTATAGACCTGGGCTTCATATGAGGTATGCTTATAAAATGTATTGGCCTTTTAAATGCTATCGATATATGAATAGGTGAATTCATAATTGGGCCTAATATTTGGGCTTAGCAATCCTTGGGTTTAGTAATTCACAGTTTTACTACGGCTCTCGGTGGTCTTATGCTTACTTAGATCCTAGTGCTGGTTCGCCATGGAAACGGGTCGTGACAATATATATCTATAATTCAAAATAAATCAAGTCAAATTTATCCTCACTTAAAATTTGTAATTTTTTTTTTGTTTCATAAAATATTTTTTTTTTGAATGCTCTTAGATTTTTGTAATATATACTATTCATAATATATTTTTGGTAATATATACTATTACATAATATATATATATATAATAATATAAATATTCCCTTATAATATTAAATATATTCTTATAATTATTAAATTACATTTACTTCCATCGAGAAATAATGTTAATACACGTTCATAATAGTAGAATGGGAAGAGCAATATTGGGATTGTCAAAAATTGTTATTCCCATGATATTCCCTCCGTCTCATTTTGTTTGCTTGTTATTTCTTTTTTGGATGTCCTAAAATATTTGCAAGGTTTCCAATTTTATATAATTATTTTACCTATAATAACATTTATAATTGTTCATGAAATGAAAGATTTTTATTAATATGTTAATGAGTTATTAAGAATAAAGAAGGGAAAAATAACTTTTGTTGATAAAATTCTTAATATGCGTGTTTTGTCAAATCATGTAAAAAAAATGGGACGGAAAGAGTATTATATATAGATAAAATTATATTTAAGACTTTAATTTTATTAGTTGAAAAAATAAAGAAAACTCTCTTAATTCAACAAACTAATTAAAATTGAAATACTTTCCTTAATTAAATAGACTACTACTTGAATAGGAATTTTTAATTTTATTAAACATTATTAAAATATTTTAATTTTGTTTATGTTTATCAAGAAATAAATTAATTTTATTAACTTTTAATATTTAGGAAAAACTTGATTTATCTAAATACTATCCCAAGCCAATAGGCTTCCACATACACTCAACTCTTGATATTTCTTTTTACATTTTTTATTTAGAAAATTTATAATATTTATTATTATTATTATTATTTAATATTTATTATTAAATTATTTTAATTATTATTTATTATTAATTATTTATGTACCAGAAAAAAAGATTAATAGTTTTTAGCAATGAAAGCAATTAAGTGGAAAACAAAATATATCATGATATCTTTAAAATTTAGAATTTTTTAATTTAAATATTAGTCTTTTAAATATTATTATTATTATTATTATTATTATGTACCAGAAAAAAAGATTAATAGTTTTAGCAATGAAAGCAATTAAGTGGAAAACAAAATATATCATGAATATCTTTAAATTTAGAATTTTTAATTTAAATATTAGTCCTTTTAAAATTATTAATAAATAATCGTTAAAGATATATATAATTGTTAAATCATTAAATTAGTAAGTACAACTTGTCCTTAATTAGTTTAAATAATATGGGAACATAAATTAATAATTATATTATATCTCTTACTTATAAAAATTTTCGAGAATAATTATATTACAAAAAAAATTAAAAGATTAAAAGATAGTCAGATTTTTAGTTTAAATAATTAATTATAAATTTAATTCAAATTACTCATCAGTTTAAAATATTATTATATTTTAATTATATTATATATAAAAAAATAAATTAGGAGCACATTAACCAATACAAACAATGTGCAGAATATTAAAAAAACACTAATATAACTTAAATATCCCAATTTTAAAATTTCAAAAGTTCTTTTTATTAAATTCTAAAATTTGAATTTAATAATATCATTTTATTGAACAAATAGAATTTTGGTAAGAATAAGAGAAAATAATTATTTCATTGTGAAATTTTATAAAATTAATTATTTGATTATCATATTTTTATATATTAGGCAATTAGTTTGTGATGTTCGGCTCCTTCTTCATTCTATCTAATTTTATTGATTTTTTGCTGTTAAATTATTAGTGAAGGACTAAAATACCCTTTTGATAAGACAAAAACTAAAAGCCAACGTCCTTCTCCTCCTCCGTCTTTCCAAATCTCCATTTCTACAACCATGCAACTCAAATAAATTAATACATTTAAAAAAATCATTATGAAAAATCTAAACTATGAAAAGTAAAAGACTCCGTAAAACTTAGTAAATCAAATTCAACCCACCATTACAATCTACCGTTTAAGTAAGTTTCAAGAATTGTAACCACAACCCATCGTTACAGTCCAAAACCAGAAAATGAAAACTAAGAAACAATCCAAAATATCACCTTTGTACAACTCCATCAAAATTTTATCCTGAAAATAAAAAGATAAAAAAATCTTTTGACTACAGGACTCTTCGCCCACTCTAAACAAGAACGGGACAAGGCTGTTGCCAAGCGATGGCCTCAGAGGCTCGGACTATACGATGGCGGCAGGGCTCCTGTTAGCTTGCCCAATTGGTGGAGATGGAGATAATAAAAATATTGGCTCATGAGAGACAAAAGATAAGGTAAATGACAAGGATAATAAAAGGAAAATGAGAAAATAAAAGAGAAATATAAGGAAAATTTTCAATTCTTTTGAAATAGTAAAGAGAGAGACAAAAGAATCTAAAGGGTTGGGTTTTAGATTTTTGAGTATATGTGAACTCTGAAGTGAACAATCTACACAAACCAAGTTTTTTTTGTTAGATCTTTGTCTTTTTGGTGAGTATGGGTTTACTGTTTTTTAGAAATAATCTCAAGCCTCTAACAATTTACAGTTTCGAAGAAAGCAAGACCACAATGGAGGAGGAAGACGACGGAGAAGAAGGGTTTTGAGAACGGAAGATTAGGCGTATCATTTGTCATTTTAAAATAACTCTCTTATCTCTTTTGCTTTTTTTCTTTTTTTAATGGAAAACAAATATAATTTTAGATGGAACAAATCTCGTGTATTAAATATTTAATGTATAAAAATACGAAAATAAAATAATTAATTTTATAAAACTTAAATAATTATTTTTTCTATAAATAATAAAAGAAGGAAAATCAAATTAACCAGCCTATCAAACCAAGCATAAACCATTGAAAATCTAGAAGTTTCCCTTTGAATTGAACCGAATAAGTGAATTGAGCCCGACCAGATATAGATACCAATTAAAACCGGAGAGAGAAACAACCAAAAAGCAAAAGCAGCCCAAATCTCCTCTCCCCATAGCAGCACCCGCCGCGATCTCCTTTCCTTCCCCTCCGCTCCCCTCCCCAATCAGTGTTTCGGCCACCGGTTGTCGACGCCAAGGCAGCGATTAACGCTCCTAGCGACGGCGATCTTGACTCCGTCCATCCCTTCAACGATCGGAGCCTGCTCCACCCGAAACAAGGCTCTGCGACGCCGCTACCTCCTGTCTACAGTTCTCTCTTTCTCGACTTTCCGGCGAGCTCAAGCATTTCCGGCAATTCCCTTTACTCAGGTTGGTCAAAAATCGATCCTCAATGCTTTTGATTAACTTATTCTTGATTGATTTGGGTACTGAATCAATTTGTAACTAGTATCACTTTCGCAAGAGGTTTGTATCTCCCTTGCGATAAATATATTTATGTGGCCTCTTCATGATTAACCTTTTCTTGATATTTTTTCTCTTATATCGGAAAAGGAACCGGTTACAGTGTAAGATTGTTTCGGATTCATTGTTCCTATATACTTTCTCTCATTTTCTCAGCAACTAAGCACAGTGTAATTCTCAAATTTTTGCAATTGCAGATTAATTTTCTCAATAAGAGATAAAAACCACCGCCTGCTTTCTAGTCTTTGTACTCTAATCCCCCGTGGTCCATAATTAATCAATTCCCATCTTAAAACCGGAAACCCCTCCACAGTCCCAAACGAAAAATGGCGACCAAGTCAACCACTTTGTGCTCCGTCGTCCATGCAACGCGCCGCTTCTTCTCTTCCACTGCCAACAACAGCCATCACAATAGCCACAAAACAACCCATAAATTCTTAGAACCAAACTCTTTTATTGGAAGCTGGGAAGCACCCAAGAATCCAAAAGAAGCAGCGGCGAAACTAGCAAGACTGCGAATAGAGTACGCGAAGCAAGTGAAAGAGCTGCGCAAAGAGTACATAAAGGAAATGGATTTGATGCGCATTGAGAAACAGAGAAAAGACGAGGCCAAAAAAGAAGCAATTAGGGTTGCAAATGAAGAGCGTAAGAAATTAAAGGCCGAAGCAGCTAAAGTTAGGGCACAAGAACGTAAAATTGCTGAAGAAGAGTTTCGCCAAATGCTAGTATGTTTTCATTCTCTCTTAACATTCTTTTAATTGGTAATTTTGGTAAATATGTTCCATGAATGCAAACTAGGGAAAAAAGGGATTTTCTTTTTGGGTTTTCTATTTGTGTTTGATTGAGGAGGTAATGTGGGAAAGATCAAGGATTTTGAAGTTTTTTAACACTCTAAACATAAGAATTATATGTATAGGCCAAAGTAAATTGGAGTTAAGAATGGTCTTAGCATTTAATTTTTCAAACTAAATTCTTGTTTTTTATACTTTTAGTTGGTTATTGTTGTGGAAATGTTTGATTTAGGTAATTTCGTCGTATTTGATTTTTCATCAACCTCTCTTTTGTTTATTATTAGTATTTTGGATGATAAGAAAATTACAGGGAGAAAAAAGATCTAGTTTCTTTTCTGGAAAAAATGAATCATTTTATGTTTTCTTTAATGGAAGTATTGGTTTGATTGCAACTGAACAAATTGTCGTACTGATTTATCTGGCTAGATTTTGGTTCTTCTTAGTAAGGTGGAATAATTAGAAATCTAGACAGTAAAAAATAGAATATTATGGGTCTAATTAAGTGGTTCAGACACTTCTGAATAGTAGTACTAAGGTTGAGGATCAACACTTCAACTTCCTTGGGCATTATTATTCTAGTAGGGTTTAACTTGTTGATTTTTTTAGATAATTTATAAAATAAAAAATGAAAAATATGGTTAATAAATCATATAGAAAATATAAAATAAAAATATGGGAAATAATTGTGATTTGAACATTTTTTTCCATATTCTAGAGTTAGAATATTATTTTCCAAGTATTGCATATGAAATAGTCTCAATTCTTTACCAACTCTCTTTTACATCGCCAAATTTTTCTTCTCCATATAAAATGGAAATGGGAAAAACATAAAACTCTTTTTTACAAGTGAACTGGCCCTAAATGTTTCTGATGGGTTTTAAGAAAAAAAAAAATATATATTTCTCAGCTAAAAACTCAATTAATCTTGGAGAAATATTCGAGGGATGAGAGATTCCTTGATGCAGGAGCAATCCTAGTCCTAATTGGATTCCTAGCACAACTAGGATTTTATTTAATTTACTGTTTTATTTCAGATTTGCATTAGTTTTCCGTAAAAAAAAAAAATATATAAATTTCTCAGCTAAAAGACTCATTTTAATCTTGGAGAAATATTCGAGGGATGAGAGATTTCCTTGAATGCAGGAAGCAATCCTAGTCCTATAATTGGACTTCCTATGCACAACTAGGATTTTATTTAAATTTACTGTTTTATTTCAGATTTTGCAAATTAGTTTTCCGTTTCCCTTATTTGAATTAGGGATTTTAGCTATTTTAATCATTGAATAGGAATAGCAGTTTTAAATTCTTTCTTTAATTAGGATTTTCCTAGTTCTAGTTAGGAATTTTATCACTAATAATATAAGACAGCACTTAAGTAGCATTGTAAATAATCTTATTTTCCTCATAATTTTTAATTCATGGTTATAAACTAATTTATTTTACTGTTCCACCTACAATCAACCCTTTTAGCTTACTTGTTAAAAACTGACAGCCTACATCTTCCCCCTGCGCTCAACTCTGGGTATCCAGAGCAACAAAACAGATCCTAGGATTCTTTTTTTTTTTGAATTAAACCATGGTTTTTGGAAGAGGCAGAGGCAGACGGCAATCAGCCCCCAACAAGATGAAATGTTTGAGAATGGCGGCGAATGATTGAGGATTTTGACCCGAGCTGTCCAAGCCTTGGCAGCTCAGGAACCCGTTGGAAAGCCCGAATGGACGCTCCGAAGGGCAAAACCACCAAAACCTTGAATTTTCAAAGAGCTCTTTGAGAGTGAAGAGGAAGTCGAGGATGTAAACCCCTTTCATGAAGCTGGACCTGCAAACCCAGCAGCACGAGGCAGATTGGAAGAGCGTTTACTTCATGCTCTTGATTTAAATAGTGGAGCAGTTAAAATTGAAGTCGCTGATTTTTATGGAAAATCGCATGCCGAAGACTATTTAGATTGGGAAACTAGTTTAGAAAATTATTTTGAATGTAAACCAATGGTTGAAACTCGAAAGTGCTTTTTGTAAAGCTTAAATTGAAGAGTACTGCACTTCAATGGTGGAAGAAGTTGAGGACCAGCGCGCACGACAAGGAAAGCTTAAAATCAACACGTGGGAGCACATGAAAACTAAGCTAAGGAAGCAATTTTTAGCAGCTGATTGCAATTTTTAGCAGCTGATTACGCAATGGGGACTATATGAAAGGTTCCACTGCTTTGAAACAAAATAGCATGTCTGTTTGAAGAGTAACACTGCAGAATTTTAATAATTTGTCCATTCGAGTTGGATAATCTGATAAAGTAATGAACAATTACCTCTCGCTACCATTGCGGGTTTTCTGAAATCAGTCCTTTAGAGATGAATATGGGCATCAGTCCGATTCACAATCTTGAAGATGCTCGCAATTGCTTAGCAAAGCTGAAAAGCGAGTTTCTCGTTACGGTGCTAGAAGGCCATAAACAGAAAGCAATTTGCAAAACAATTTCGGACCTGCAACGAGGGATTCAAACAACTCAACGAAGCGGGAAAGAGGCTGCCGCTACTAATAAATAACAATGAAGGAGACAGCCCGTGTTAGATGGGAACCGGTAAAGGGAAAGTTATAGTACTTATGGTGGACAAAACAATTCTGGTTCGTTACAAGGAGAGGCAACAATTCTCAAGTTCGTTGTTTTACTTGTGGAGAAAGGGACATCACTTCATTCATCTGTCCCAAGGAGGGTGAATTTAAGCCGAGTATGATGCAAAGACCAAAGGCCCTATTTTTGATGAATATTGATGAGGGAAGTAGAAGATTGATGTTCACCAGCTCAAGGTGAGTCCTTTAGTTTTGTTCGAACAGTCAATAGACAGCCAGATGACAAAGAAGGAAAAGAGATTGGAGGAGGCGTAGCATTTTCCGTAACGTGTTATTTTGTTAAAGGCAAAGTGGTGTAATTTGTCATTGAATGGAGGGAAGTATGGAAAATATAATTATCAAAGGAGGCCGTAGAAAAAATTAAAGCTTCCTACAACAAACATCCTCATCCATCGCAAGTAGGTTGTTAAGAAAGGACATGAGATCCAGTAACATGCTCAATGCTAGTGCAATTCATTCAATGGGAGATGACTTGGAAGATGAAGCACTATGTGTGTAGTACAATGGATGTTGGGGCATATTTCTAGTGGGAACGACCTTGAGTTGTATGATCATGATATGGTCCACAAGACAAGCCCTAATACTTATTCGTTTTACAAGGACAACAAGAAGTACCACTTTGCATCCTCTCAAGGAAGAAACAAGGCAAAACTAGCAAATAAAGGAGCTGCAAACTAGTTAATTTAAATGGGCTTGTAGTGTGTAAGTGTTAAAGAATTTGCAGCTGCGCATGGTGAGGTGGGAGTCACATATGCCTTAGTGAGCAAACTGATAGGAGCTAACCAGGTTGAAAAATCAGTTGAATATTCCTTTGAAATTCAATGATTATTGCAGGAATTCAAGGAGTTGATTAGTGAAAATGTACTGAAAAGCTTGCCACTATTAAGAAGCATCCAACATGCCATTGATTTGGTACCAGGAGCAGCTTTACCAAATCTGCCTGCATACCAAATGCCTCCTTTACAGCGGGCTGAATAGAAAGACAGGTTAAGGAATTATTAGAAAAAGGTCTGGTGCGTGAAAGTAAAAGTCCATGTACCTGCCCAGCCTTATTAACACCAAAGAAAGACGGTTCTTGGAGAATGTGTGTAGATAGTCGTGCTATAAACAAGATTATAATCAAATATCGCTTTCCAATAACAAGATTGGAGGATATGCTTGATTAACTAGCATGTTCTAAAGTGTTCTCCAAAATTGACTTGAAAAGTGGATATCACCAAATTAGAATGAGGCATGATGATGAATGGAAAATAGCTTTTAAGACACCGGATGGGTTATTTGAATGGTTAGTAATGCCATTTGGCCTTTCTAATGCACCAAACACATGCATGAGAGTCATGACAGATGTACTCAAACCTTTCTTGAATTCTTTCATTGTGGTATATTTCGATGACATTTTGATTTATAGCCGCATAGAGGAAGATCATTTAAAATACTTGCGACAAGTATTAGAAGTACTTCGTCAAGAGAAGCTGCACATAAAGCTAAAAAAATGCAGTTTCCTGCAACCAGAAGTGGTATTCCTGGGATACATTGTGTCCGCTGAAGGATTAAAACCAGATCCAGAAAAGGTTTGTGCAATTACCGAATGGCCAGCACCACAATCCATCAAAGAAGTTAGAAGCTTTCATGGTTTGGCCTCTTTCCATAGGAGATTTATCCAAAATTTCAGTTCAATTATGAGTCCTATAATTGCATATCTGAAAGAAGAAAAGTTTGAGTGGACAAATTCTGCACAAAAGGCATTTGAAAGAATCAAGTTTTTAATGACTAGAGCACTTGTTCTTGCACTTCCAGATTTTGAGAAATTATTTATTGTCAAATGTGATGCTTCACATGAAGGGATTTGAGCTGTTCTTAGCCAAGAGGGCAGACCTCTTGAGTTTTTTAGTGAAAAGTTATCTGAAGCTAAAAAGCGTTACTCAACTTATGATATAGAGTTCTATGCCTTGGTAAGAGCTATTCGACATTGGCAACATTACTTAGCTTATCGTGAGTTTATGGTTTTTTCTGATCATCAGGCCTTGAGGTATCTAAAATGCTATTTCAACTATTTAGGTGCAACATTGTACTTAGCTTACGTTTGAGTTTGGTTGGGGTTTTTTTTGATTCATCAGCCTTGAGGTAGTTCTAAAAATTTCTCAGTAATTAAACTTTCAACAATCGATCATGGTCTAACAGTGAGATTTCTTTCCTTGATGAATTTAATTTTCTCACTAAAGTATAAATCTCGGTCAATCTAATTATTGTGGCTGATGCATTAGTAGAAGATCCCTAATTTTGTCAAATTATTGTTAGCACTAAATTACTGGTTTTGAAGAATATTGAAAAAACCAGTTATTATTCAGATTCATCTTGGCCAAGAATAAACGGTGCTGAATTTACTTGCATTCTTCAGAAAGCTGAAAGTCTGCCCCATACCGATTTGCAAGCCATGTGGTTATTTAATTTTCAAAGGAAATATAAAGTCATGCATTCCTGAAGGAAATAATCTTAGGGAAACAAATTTTCATTAGATGAACTTTCATGGTCCTTTTGTGGAAATTGGTTTGGCGTAGAGGACACTTTGGTAGAGTACCAAGACTTTTTTCGCTGATTGATTTCTGCCGTTATTTATGGCCAAAAGATGTGAAAAAAGATGGTGAGAAAATTGGTCGGAACGATTGTCCACGGCCTGTTTACTCGAAAGGGTAGCACTGCAAAAAATTACAGATTATCTATCTCCCATCCCTCTCTCTCACCTCTCTGCTCTCGCGCCTAATTACTTCCCTCCTTTTACCCCGAGGCCAGAATGCACCTTGGCGTTCACCTTTGAGTATGGAATTTGTTTTTCTTGGACTTCCAAAGGACAGCAAGGTATATTGATTCTATATTTGTTTGTAGATGGATCGTTTCTCTAAATGGCTCATTTTTCTTATTCCCATTGTGTTTTCAATGACTTCTAATTTGCCAGTTTCATAATTTTGCGAGTTTGTTTTTTCAGAGAGATCGTGAGTACTAATTAGTCGTTCCAATCTCTATTTGTTTCTCGTGAGAATGTAAAGTTTATTGGGGGCACTTTTGAGGACTTTAGGAGAAAATTGGAACTGAATTGAAATATATTCCAGTACTTGCCATTCGCAACAGTACGGTTCAGACGGAAAGTTGTCCCCAATCGTAGTTTGGGGAAATCCTTATTAAGATGTTCTCGTTGGGAAGTGCCAATACAAAGATCATGGGATCTTAGTTTATTCCCCAAAGTTCGAATTCGCCATATAACAACTCAGTCAATTCGAAAGGTTTGGTATTTTTAAGAAGACTCCTTTGGAAGCTGCTTATGGACTCTAAACCTCAGAATTGTACTCGATTTTTGGTGCCCTTGCCCCAAGAGGCTCTAGAGTAAGTGTTGATTTCTGAAGGGGATATTGTTTGCTGATCGGCCATCAGGGAAAATTCATTTATATTTAACAGAAAGTGTAAAGCTGCCTTTAAAAAGACAGCATATTGCTATCATTATGCCTTTATACAGTCCAACCAAGCATCGGCCAGCGTTACACAAGAAATTTTGATGAAGGCGATCGGTTTCTCGTCCAACTTAATAGACGAAATGAACGTTTCCTCTAAAAGGAAACTTATCATAGTGATAATCTAGATAAGGTTTGGACCTTGTTAAGGTGTTGAAGAAGATCAGTTCCAATGCCTATGGTAATATATGTAATTGATCTTTTCCATTCTTGATTTTTACAAATCGAGTCCAATTTTTTAATGTTTTCAGACATTGATCCTTTTCATGGATTTGGATTGGAAGTGCCATGTCCTCCATTGATAGCACTAAGTACAAGATGCTGCCAAATGCATAAGTGGCTTGATGTTATTTGAGGAAAAGTTGTTGTGACCCCTCACCTCGCTCGCCCCGGGTGATGTCAATAAAGGAAAGCTCATTCTAGGCGTGGCAATTCCAATATAGTGATACGATGATTTTTAGGTTATAGTTGGTTTGGGTGAAAATCCAGGCCTAAAGTGAATAGTACATGTGATTTCTGTAAGAAGAGGCTAAAGCAAAGTTGAAAATCCCAGGCCATTATATTGCGGTATATGTTTCCAAGGGCTGACTCGTCTGGATTTGATAGCCGTGAGTCTTTTCAAACCCGACGGGAGATGATTGCGGAAGCAATCCTAAGTCCTAATGGATTTTCCTCTATGCACAACTAGCGATTATTTAATTTAATTTCTTGTTTTTATTTCAGATTTGCATTAAGTTTTTCCGTTTCCTTTATTTGATTAGGATTTACTATTTACATTGAAATTAGGATAGATATGTTTTAATTCTTCTTTAATTAGGGTATTCCGTAGCTCTATGTTTAGGATTTATCACTATAAATAGACAGCACTAGTAGCATTGGTAATCATCTTATTTTCCTTCATAAATTTTAATTCAAAAGTTCAATAAAACCTAATTATTTAACTGATTCCACCTAACCAATCAACCCTATTCAAGCGCTTTACTTGCCCTATCGCGCAATTGTTAAAAAACTCTACAGCCCTATCATTTCTTCCCCCCTGCGTCCTTCCTTTAAGGTTAGCTTTTCTCCCCGTGAATTTGTTTTGAATGTTCGTAATATAATCGCAAAGACATTCTATTGCAGAATGTATATGACTGTATCGTCCAGATTATCCAGCCACTAAGATTGCTTGACCATATTTATCGCTGTTGCTGTAGGATTTGTTTTATGTCTGTAATGATCCGTTTTTAACTTTTTTTGGCACTTTGTACCCTTTACGTTTTTGTCGGCTTCTCAATGATTCAAAGGTTATAAACCTAATTATTTACTGTTCCACCTACAATCAACCCTATTCTAGCTTACTTGTTAAAAACTGACAGCCCTACATCTTCCCCCTGCGTCATTCCTTTAAGGTAGCTTTTCTCCAATTTGTTTAATGGAAGACATTATTGCAGAATGTATATGATGTATGTCCATGCCACTAAGATTGCTGCCATATTTCGCTGTTGCTTAGGGATTTGTTTTGTAATGATCCGTTTTTAACTTTTTGGCACTTTGTACCTTTACGTTTTTGTGCTTCTCAATGGGCAATAGGTTTATGAGATTATCTGGCAATATTATGGCTCAAGCTTCTGCATGTCTTCTTTTTACACTGTCAAGCTGTCTGTTTATATTCAATTTGTTCAATGGAAGACACATTATTGCATAATGTATATGATGAATGTCGTACTGTGCCGCTAAGATTGCTGCCCTATTTGGGGTTACTATGGTATTTGTTTCGTAATAATTATGGCTCAAGGTTGTTCGTTCATGTCTCTTCTTTTTACATTGTCAAGCTGTCTATATATATAATGTATTTCTGGCCTATGTTAACTCAGTTGAAAGAAAGAGGCGAGAAGCTTGAAAATTGGAGGATGAAAGAAAGAACGAGGGAAGAGAAGAAGAAAAAGAATAATGATCTGTTGCGCCAACAAAGTTCCATGTGGATCGATGAAGATGTACTGGAGAAAAAGATACTAGAAGCCGTTGTTGCTGCGACATCGCTCTGAACTTTTAAAGTTCATTTTGACCTCTAAATGTTTAATCTCCAAAAATAGGGGTTAGAGAATTTAATGTTAAAAAAGAAGATTTTTGATTAGTTTACTTCTATTAATTGACTTCCATTTATATTTCTTTCATTCCATATTTTTCCTTTGCCTTTGTTAACTTTGCATTTCCTATTCTAAAAACTCGTATCCTATGCAATGCAATGCAATACATAAAGGAGGGAGAGTGACTCGGGTCAAGTGAGTTCGAGTTGGATAGCTTCAGATCCAGTTCAATTTGGGTTTTGCGACATTTTGTCATGTCTTTTTTCAGAGGTTCTCCGATTGGATTGCTTCTATTAGGTTCGAGTTGACCTGCAAAGTGATTTCAAGTTAAATTTGTAGTCTTGTGTGTGTTTAAGTTATACCATGTCAAGTTGCTTATAATATTATGTTTTTAGTGAAAAAAATATTTTATTGTCTATAATTATTTTATTAAATATATTTATTGAATTCTTTTCTAATTTATAATATTAGTTATTTTTATTAAAAATATATTATTGCAATTCTGTTCTAATTTATAATATTAGAATTGTTTTTCTGCAAGTATATAATTTATTATTGAATTAGACGTAAAAGCTTCTGAAGCAAGTAGTTTTTTCCTATATTTTTTTTCTGGCGGAAAAATATAGGGGGAAATTTTTTAATTTTTTTTTTCAAGTTAAAATCACTAATATCGGGAATAAGAAGCGAGTTCTTTGATTCAATTTGAAAAATGGTAATAAATTAGTGATGAGGAATAACTAACTTTTGTATAAACGGAAGCACATATAAATGGGTTTGACTTCACCTGCTTGAGGTTTTTATAAGTTAAGCAAGTCTGACTAGGTTGATGAATTCATTAGGCAAACCAAAGAGAAAAACTTAATTATTTAATTCATGGGGTTTTGATTGCCTACTTTGTTTAGAAACATACGCGTAGGATTAAAACCGAAGACCCCGTTTAAAATAACTAAACAAGTATATCGAGAGAGCTTGTTAAGTTAATACCTATTAGGATGTTTTTCGCAACTGCTACATTAAACAAATTAAAATTGATGTAATAACTAATAAAAATAAATTGGATAGAATCTAAGGTGAAGTTCAAAAATCCCTAATAGTTTTTAGCAGACACAACAAAATCCTTAGGTTTTGTCTTGTTAAATCAAATTGCGTTTGCTTTGATTTCTTTTTATTATCCTTTTAGTTGAATTTTAATTCTTAGAATAATTTTTCCTAAATCTAAATTGCCGGTTTTACTATTAATTTAATAGACTTAAGTGCTGTTAAGGCATTTAATTTTGGTATTATTTGGCTACACAATCATCGTTAGAATCATGATTATAAGTAGAAAATCACTCGTGGAATCGGGCTACACTTAATCCTTCACTCCCTCAATATTATTATATTTACTTGGGTTGTGTTTCCACGGTAAATACCACTTTGTCAAGAAAATCACTTTGTTTCCTCTACTTAAACAATTAAAATTGATTAATAAACTAATAAAATAAATTGGATAGAATTAAGTGAAGTCAAAATCCCTAATAGTTTTTAATCCTTGTTGTCTTTTAATCAAAATTGCTTTGCTTGATTTCTTTTTATTATCTTTTATTTGTTGAATTTAATTTCTTAGAATAATTTTCCTAAATTGCCGTTTAAATAATAGTAGGTTAACATAATTTTGGTATTTGGTACACAATCATCGTGGGAACGATACTCTCCTCATTATATTTTACTTGTTGTGATTTCGTACACTTGCGAAAATCACTGCACACATAAAACTAATCCATAAAACTGAGGTTAGCAACAGCAGATGTATCAATTCTTAGCAGGGACAATAACCAAGTCTTTCTCGCTCACATGCAATCCTTAAGAACATGAGAAATAGACTCTATCTCTAGCCCACATATAAGACAAACAGGGTCAAGAGATACTCCCCTTCTAGCTAACGCATTCGACATCAGCAATTGCTCTTTGCAAGCTCGATTTATAAAGTGCTTGACCTTAGCTGGTAAATTCCGACTCCAAATCCTTTCCTAAACATCTTGAGAACGATCCACCGAAGAAGCACCATTAACCCGCAACTGCTGATTCAAAAATAAAAATGGTAGTCACTACAAAAAAAACTGTCCATCTTTGGTATGGTTCCAAATCATAGAATCATTATTTCTTCTTGCACACAATGGGATGGCATAGATATCATAGCCTCTTGAGGAGAAAATATAGAATCAGTCAAACTTGAATCCCATGACATCGATTCAAAATCAATCAACTCACTTATAGTAGCATCCTCATCAAGGACAGAAAATAGCGAAGAGACCCTATTCTCAATGGAGTTTGCTAGCCATTTATCCTTCCAGATACGAACACTATCCCTATAGCCGATTCTCCATCTACACCCTATTGCCGCTGTTTCTTTTGTCGCAAAGAGACTCTTCCAACTATAGCTAGGCTAAAACCTTTCTCTAGCTTAAAAAAAAAAAAAAAAAGAGGTTCTTGGAAAATATTTAGCTTTCAAAATCCGAGCAATCATAGAATCTGTATATTTGACAATTCTCCAACACTATTTTGCAAGCAACGCAATGTTAAAAGAATGAATATCCCGAAAACCAATCCCCCCTAATCGTTTAGCAAAGCAGATTTTTTCCACGAAGCCTAATGAATCTTCTTCTCATTGTTTTGTTGACCCCACCAAAATCTCGCCAATAAATAGCTCGCGACAATGTTTTCTCCTTCTAACCCTTTAGTTTGCTAGCCAGATTATCATAAACTGATTTGAAAACACTCCGTTTACTGCGCCCGATAACTGCAGGCAAGCCCAGACATCTCAAATGGTTAGAAATCTCTCTTACCCTTAGTTTCTCCTTACACATCTCTCTCAAGATTGTTGAAGTACTTGAGCTAAAAGAGATTTCAAATTTTTCAAAGTTTATCTTCTGTCCTGACGTTCGCTCATAGTCTGCAAGGATTTGTTTAACCACCTACACCTCCTTAACATTAGCTTGGCTAAAAATCACACTATCATCAGCAAAAAAATAAATGTGAGCTGGATGGAACCCGTCTATAAATTTTAACACCATGCAAATCCTATCTCTGTTCAGCCTTCCTTATCAATCCTGAAAAAACCTTAGCACAAAGCAAGAACAAATAAGGTGACATAGGGTCTCCTTGGTGGAGTCCCCTTTGAGGATAAAACTTGTTAGTAGGTTCACCATTAATAAGGAAAGAATAGAACACAGAAGGGACACAACCCATGATAAGCTCAACCTATTGATGGTTAAGGCCCATCTTGATCATAAAATTGCATAAAAAATGTCATTCTACTCTATCATAAGCTTTACTCATATCAAGTTTAAGAGTAAACATACCCCTACCCTTTTATTTTTTAAAAAATGAAAAAGCTCAAACGCAATAAGGGCATTATCTGTGATAAGCCTACCAGGAACAAAAGCAGACTAGGTATCACTAATAAGAATAGGAAGGATAGATTTAAACCTATTTGCTTTAGCCTCAGTAATCAGTTTGAACACAACATTACAAAGACTAATAAGTCTTTAATCCTTCGTAAATTCAAGATTTTTTATTTTGGGAATTAGAGTTATGAAAGTATGATTTATAGACGAAGGAGAAACACCATGATTAAGAATAGACAAGGCTTTATTTTCTACATCATCACCTACGATATGCCAAAATTTTTTATAAAAGATAAGGGACATATCGTCTGCATCCGAAGCCTTAGTAGGATGCATTTGCTTTAATGCTAATCGAATTTCATCTCTAGTGAAAGGGAGAAGAAGCTGCTCATTCATTTCATCCGTGATCTTGCTCTCTACCGTGTCTAGGACATTCAGATACTCTAATGGCTCGCTAGCAGAAAATAGAGTAGCAAAGTATTGGGTCATAACTGTAGCAATATCATGTTTATCCTTATAATCCCTCCCCTGCTCATCCTTTATTATCTCAATAGCATTCCTTTTTTGCCTAAAGTTTGCTTTTGAATGAAAAAATGCAGTATTCTTATCTCCTTCTTTAAGCCACTAGAGTCTTGATCTCTAAGCCACATTATCTCTTCCCGAGAAAGCAATTTTTTTATTTTCTCCTCAATATCCTTTTGCTTTCGAATATTCTCCTTAGATTGGATACTTGCCTGTAAATTGCTAAGATCTTGTCGAAGAGATTTTAAAGAATTTGTAACATGACCAAAAGTCTTCAACTCCTACATTCTTAGCCGTTTCCCACATACCTCCAACTTCTGCTTCAACTAGTTGGATTGTGAATAAGGGACTGACAACCAAGACTCCACAACGACATCCATATATGAGGCATCCTGAAGCCACATTTGCTCAAAACGAAAGGGTTTGTAACATTTCCGTTTCCTCCCATCAAGATGAGACAACACCAATTTAACAAGGCAATGATTCGCCCTTGGCGAACTAAATGAGGGAAGAGATTCACCCATTCAGGTATACAAACAAACCTGTCACAGCGCTGTTGAATATTACCCAACCCATTCTGACCATTACTCCAAGTGAAAGGGAGGCCATGGAAACCCATATTCGAAAGCTGACAAATCTCTGACGCTGCATTAAAAGCATCCATCTTGCAGATATCTTTATCCCTACCACCAATTTTTTAATGTTGATACAGAATTTCATTGAAATCGCCACCTAGAATCCAAGGCAATGAGGACTTGGGAGCAAGTTGCTCAAGTAAATCCCAAGAAAGATGCTTCAAATGATCCTCCGGCCACCCATAAAATCCAATAAAACGCCATAACCCCTGAATATCAACATCAATATGGTGAGAGGAAAAAGGAAGTAAAGTAACCATTAAAGAGCTATTCCACATCAAACTCAGGCCCCCTCTTGTACCATTACCCCAACTGCAATCCACATCAATACCATTATGAAATCCACACTGATCCCTTATCAATTTCATCTCAGTAGCTAAAATTTTCATCTCCATCAAAAAGACAAAATTGGGAACTTCAAGCTTAAGAAGCTTTTTAAGAGAGAGAATTGCCAGATGGTTCGCAAGCCCTCTGCAATTCCATACTATAGCATTCATGGCTTCCGGCAAGACTGTTGGGCAGCCATTGCCGATCCTACAGAGAAAGAACTGATTTGTTGCACTTCCCTAGCTTTAAGTTTCTTCTCGATCCACCAGCCACATCACTCACAGCTTCAGACTTCCTTTTCCCATATCCATCACTAACTGAAATCCCACTGGCCTTAGACATTCCCTTAGCCCACAGTTTCCACGTTGCTATTGCTCTTGAATTATGATTAGGTTTAGGACTATCACTAATTTGTTGGGTGGGCATTGATGAGGCTAAAGCAATTTGAGATAAAGAAGGAATACACACCTGTACTTGTGAACCAAATAAGAAAGGTAGAACAGTCTTAGAAATATGAATAGTTGGGATAGGATAAGGTATAATCATGGGCACAGAATTTGGTACAAGGGATGGGAATGGGTCTGTTTGATTAGGGTTGGGAAGAGACGAGCAATTGTGGTCAAAATAGAGGTATAGGAATGGGTTACAGGGGCATCACAATAGGTCTAAATTCAGCAGCTAAGGCCAACACTTTCTTTGACATATCAGATGGGACATCAGGACATTTTATAGTAACACCCAAACTCTGAAACCGATCAAGCACATCATGACTGCTAGTGGCAAAAATAGTTTGACTCTCACCTGCATCTTCGTTTAGTGGACTACCACCATCTCTCCTCGCAGAATTTTGGGTATCTGACTCGGTACCATTAGGCCGCAAATACAGCTTTCTTACATAGCTCGATTTTCACTGATAATTAGCCTCTTCGGCAACAACTCTCCTATTTCATCTAAGGGGGAGCTTCAGGACTTCCTTTTCCCATATTCCATCACTAACTGAATATTCCCACTGGGCCTTAGCACCATTCCAACTTAAAAGCCCACAGTTTCCACGGTTTGCTATTGCGTCCATTGAATTATGATTAGTTTAGGGAACTATCACTTAATTTGTTGCGGTGGGCATTGATTGAGTGCTAAAGCAATTTGATAAGGATAAGAAGGGAATGACACACCTTTGTTACTTGTGAAACCAAAATAAGAAATATAGGTATGAAACTAGTCTTAACAACTAATGAATAGTTGGATAGGATTAAGGTATAATCATGGAGCACAGAAATTTGGTACAAGGATGGAATGGGCTCTGCTTTGAAGGTTTTTGGAAAGGGACGAGTCAATTGTGGTCAAAATAGAGAGATATAGGAATGGTTTACAGTGGGCATTCACAATACGGTCCTAAAATTCAGGCAGAGCTAAGGCCAACACTTTCATATTGACATACGGTCAGATGGGACATTCCAGGACATTTTATAAGATAACACCCAAACTCTTGAACCGATCAAGCAACATTTCATGGACTGCTAGTGGCAAATAGTTTGACTCTCACCATGGCATCTTCGTTTAGGTGGAACTTACCACCATCTCATCCTCGCAGAATAGCTGGTGGTTATCTGACTTCGGCAGGGTAACCATTTACGCCGCAAATACAGCCTCTTACATAGCTCGATTTTTCACTGATAATTAGGCCTCTTCTGGCAACAACTCTCCTCATCCATCTAAGGTGCGGAGGGGGGGTTGCGGGGGGGGGGAAGCTTTCATACCACTCGCTATCAATCTTCATTTAAGCATAGGATGTTGATTATCACTCACAGGCGATAGTTCATCTAGTATTGATATACTGTCTAGTACCATGCTTTATATTGAGTCTGCCCTCACACACACCCACACGCAAAGCAAAAAAAGACGGCCCTTTCATACCTTGAGTATGGCGTATCCATAAAGAAGATGCCCAGTTTTAAACCGAACCATCTTATATAAAACCATATATATGCAAACAAAGCGATATCGTTAAAATCGAACTCCACCTTGAAAGAACAATTAGGGGGGGGGGAAGCTTTCAACCACTCGCCATATTTAAGCAATTTGATATCACTCACAGCAGAAGCATCTTGAACGTCAGAATGCTTATATGAGTGCCCACACACACCACACGCAAAGCAAAAAATAGACCGGCCCTCATACTTGAATGGTATCCATAAAGAAGTGCCCAAGTTTAACCGAATCATAAAACCATGCAACAAAGCGTATCGTAAATCGAACTCCACCTTGAAAAGAACAAAATGCCCCCAACTAAGGTCTTCCTCCTCCTGCCACTCAAGAAAAACCCCAATCTTACTTCCAATAATTTTTGCTATTTTCTCATTCATGCATTGGACAGGCAGATCATACACACGACCCACAAAGTTGATATACTAAAGTCAATCTGAGATGGTTGCTCGACCCCTCAATCTCCTTCAAAACTAATAGACACCTATCAAAATGCCGTGGGCCATTTGCTAGTGCAGACTTCTTATCCTTCCAATGAGTGAATTGAAAGAGAAACGTATCCTTACCCCACTCCCTAACCTCCACACCATGTTTTGTCTTCCACACCCGGACCATCGCGAATTTATTAAACGAACGATTAGTCCATAATTTGCCAACTAAACACAATGAGGCTTTTGAGTTATGAGACAATTCAACATCAACCGAAACATCCAGCACCTTCTCTTCAATTGCAATTCTATCCTTGCCTCTATCCCTATGATCACCATTAATACTTTGCGAATCCATTCCCCAAAGGCAAACCACAACAGAGTATTGTTGTATAACCCTAGTACATAGAAAACAAGAGTGGATGAGCAGAACAACAACAATAGAGATGTTCCAACAAAAGATACAAAACCAACAACATTTAAAAAATAAAATCGTGCTACACAACAAACCGTTGATAGGAACAGACACAAAAACAAGAAAATGAAACAAGCAGAAAAAGCGACACAACAAAAGGATAAGAAAAGAGAAACTTGGTACACACGACAACCAACCACAAGAGAAAAAAAACCTAGAATAACTCCTAAACAAACAATGAAAAGAAAAGAAAAAAAAAAAGGCACAATAGAGAAAGAAGAGGAGGAGACAACTCGGAAAAGACAAGAACGAAGGCACCCCAGCGAGAAGAGAATAACTCATTATGATCAAAATGATACCCTAGCCACCATAGGTGCAGCAACCCTAACTCTCATGAGAAGAGGACCGAATTTTAATACTATATCAATAAAGCTTAAGATTTTTTCTAACATCAACTAATACTAATTATTTGTAAGTATTATCATACAAAGATACTGTGGGAAAGTGAAAAAAAAAAAAAAATCTTCCAAAAATATAAATAGAACTATTGCTTGGAACACCCAGAAAAGAAAATTGGAACTATAAGTTTAAGCCAAAGTGAAAAAAAAAAAAAAAATCTTCCAAAAATATAAATAGAACTATTGCTTGGAACACCCAAAAAAGAAAATTGGAACTATAAGTTTAAGCCGAAGGAGTATAATTCCACGTACCAACATTTTACAAATCTATAAGACTTTATGACCATATAAGATGTCCATTTGAAGAAATTAAGTAAAATGGCTCAGGCAAAATTGACATATACTTTAAGAGCAAAATACATCAATTATACAACTAATGCAAAGTGATGCTATATATTTACATTTTTACATCATTTTCCTCGCAAAATTAACAAATTAGCTAGCCGGCTAATTATCAGATAAAAGTGGCGCTTCCATGTCTTCCTCCGAGCTCCTGGGTTCGTGTTGCTCCGGTTGAAGCAGACAAGCATAGCATAAAGCAACTATCTGAAAATTTTGGATAATTCTTGATTAAGTAATGGACTGAATGAGAAAAAGCAAGAGAGAAAGGTGAGAGGCTTACAATGCACAAGGATGCAACAATGATGCTAAAACCTTTGCAGTTGAAAGGGGGATTGCTAGATAGGAACCATGCTAACAAAACAACACACAACCAATAAATGAAAAAGAAAAAAGTGAAATGGTTCTACTATGGAACAAAGGAAAGGGAAGCGAAGTCGACAACTCACATGTCAATGGACTCATTGCAAGAGGAGATAACAGGCTTGCTATTGACTGTACTCCGGCAACAAATCCTTGTGCTTTTCCCTGAAATTATGCGCAAATGCAGAGATATTAGGTGTTGTAAAGCCTTGGCATTCATGTCACAATATTTTGCTCATTGATCTAAGGCTTTCCAAATTAAATGGATGTCCTTAGACAAAAATTGTTCTGATCATAACTTATGTTGAATGATTAGATTAGACTGCAGAAAATTGCAGGTCCACAAAGCAACAGCTTAAAAAGGAATTTAGAATCATCTAGTTATCTAAATTGAGTAAAAATTGCCAAAATTTACAAACCTGATTCATTGAGCTTGAGGCTTTGGAAATAATAGCATAAGTCTGGCAAAATGAAGAAATTCAGAACACAAAGTAGTTGAACGTTTAAATTTAACATTGTCAATAATTCACTACAGTTTCATACAATATAGGGATGAAAGAAGAGTGTTAAGCGAATATATAATACTCACTGCAGGTTTTACAAGGACGTAAATGGCTCCAAATGACGCACTCATATACGGCACCTGTAATTGGCAATAAGAAATGTATATATAATTCTATAACCTTATTTCAACAAAGAAACTAGAGCCCTTCCGCAGGAAATAAGTCCATGCAAGTACATACCCAAGATGCCCACGCCAATCCATAAAGGAATGCCTGTTCAGAAAACAAAGAGTACCACAAAATTCTTTTCAGTTCATTTTGTGCAAGTGTCCATGCAATTGAGTATGTGTTCCGGGAGCATGAGGCTTCTTAGGAAGGCAACTTACATAAGCTATTGATGCAAGTAAGGACAGACATAATATCACTTTCTCACCAACCAATGGATTTACAAGAGGAAGGACCACAATCTACAAGCAACACACAAAGTGAAACATATATCAGCCAAAAAGTTTCTGCAAATTCAAAATATATGACACAAAAAAAAGGAGTTGTTTCCTATTTTACATTATTTTCAATTAGGCTTGACCTCCAAATAGTGTCCTGTTTAATATTTTAATTAGAACTTTATTTTATCTAACTTCCTATTTGCAAATTCGAAAAACTAAAGAGTTTAATAATTCTTTTAATTAGGAAATTTATTTATTTGAAAAAGATCGTTACTTTTTTATTTAGTAAACTTTCATTTCCTGGTTAGAAGTGAGGAAGACTGCAAAACAATATGGATTCTTTAAGCACATTAGTTCTTTCAGGATTATTAAGGAACTAAAACAGGAAAAATTAGTTCCAGAAAAGACATACCTGAGAAAATATTTCACCAATTCCCACCATTAACAGAATTTCTGAATATTGATTTTTGCTAAAACCAAACACTGATTTGAGATAGTACTGCATAGGCAATTGTAAAGAAGTCAGGGAATTTAACTCAAAAAGAAAACAAATTAGATATGCAATAGAAAGCACTATTTTCTCAAAAAAAAAAAAAAAAAAAAAAAAAAAAAAAAAAAAAAACGTTTTTTATTTTTTTTTTCAGGCGGGGGCATTTTATAAGGCATACTTAAAAATACAGGAAAAAATTAGTTCCCAGAAAAGGACTTACCTGAGAAAAATATTTTTTACAATTCCCACGCTTATTAGGACTCAGAATTTCTGAATATTGATTTTTTGCTCTTAAACCAAACACTGCATTGAGATAGTACTGCTATGCAATTAAGTAATTAGAAGTCATATAGGAGAAATTTAACTCAAAAAGAAAACCAAAATTAGATAATGCAATAGAAAGCACTCATTTTCTCCAAAAAAAAAAAAAAAAAAAAAAAAAAAAAAAAAAAAAAGAGAACAACTATTTGCAATAGCACTGACATTATAAAATGAAAATTGATTCAATTCCAATTATATATATAGGGACCACTAACATTATTTAAAAAAAATGGGAAAAAAAAAAAAAAAAAAAAAAAAAAAAAAAAAAAAAAAAAAGAGAACAACTATTTGCAATTAGCACTGACAATAAAAATGAAAATTGATTCAATCAATATATTAAGGACCCTCATTATTTAAAAAAAATGAAAATTTCAATATATATACTCCTGTGGAAGGTAGTACTAGCAGAACTATTGTTTGGTTCAGTTAGAAAATGGAATTGAAAAAGGAATCACAGAATAGGATTCTGCTGGATTGTATGGCACACAAGGGAACAGTTTTTTAGTGACATTTTATGTTTAAGAAATAGAACATAAGCATTAATGAAATATAACTTTTAGCTTAATTTTCAAAATGAACAAAGTAACCTTTATGCTATGTTTAATTATCTAATAAGTTTAGAAGTGAAGTGTTGGAATGGAAACATAGAATGCCTACAAAACTTTCATTTCAATTCCCATACCCATTTCCCATTCATAGGATGAACCAAATAGGATAAAGTCCTCTTAACAATTAGTCATTCCAGCAGTTAAAAGGGTAGTTCCTCCACAAATTGCATTGGTTGTGGTTTTGGAGATACAAGAATAGAATCAAAATGAAAGGTTAGCGTACAGTATAATTCCAGTATTCCAGAGCTTTCACACAAGGCAACCATAAAAAAGAGGACAAAAGGGAAACATAGGAATATTTTTAATTATTTATCTAGCATGTATCACAAAACTAAGCATGTAATCTAATTTGATAAAAGATAAGGACAGGGGAAAAAGAAATTTTTGTCATGATCTGCTGATAATGGGTAAGGATAATCAGATGTGGCATAAAAAGTATAAGTTTAAGTTAGGAAGGAACTCACAAGTAAGACAGCGCTGATGCCAGACATTCCCAACTCATAGAAGAAGGAAACAAAAGTAATTCCTCTAAGCGTAGGACTGAAAAGTAAAGACAGAGGAGACATAAATAGAGTTTCTTTCTCTTTAGCAAAAGCAAAAATCATATGATAATGCAAGGCATGTTAACAGTGCAGAGCACAATTGAAAGATGGTGTGTATTTGAAAAGATTTTTTGGCCAAAATAGAAGATACCTGCTAAAAACTACTGTTGCAGCATCTCTCATTGATTCATATCGTTTACGGGAAACCTTAACAATCTTTGTCAACAAGTTTGATTTTTGTTCCTTCCTTTGAGCCCGTTCAACAGTCTCAACAAGGAAGAATTGCATATAAAATGGACCAAAAATCAAGAGAATGATTGAAACCTGAAATAAAATGCCCAATCATTATAAAGACAATGAAATTGAAAATAGTCACTGTAATACAAAATTTTAAAAACTAAAACAGAAAATAAGTAAAAACTTTTACTAAAAGAAAAAGGCAAGGATATGACCAAGACCACAGAAACAACATACCGTAAAAATGTATCTCCAAGGAAGAAAACGTGCTAAAACATTTCCTATGACATGGGAAGCAGAAAAGAGGCCAGTCATCCAACTAAATACAGCAGCCCTCTTGTTTTCTTTGACAATATCTGCCTACTAAAGGAAGGGAAAATGTGATATCCTGACATTCTCTATGTATACAAATTTTGATGAAAATGGAGTAGTTATTACCGCATAAGCAACAGAGATGCAGAAAATGCTTCCTTGACTCAGAATAAAAGAAATTGTGCGAAGCACATAGTAGGCATAAACAAATTCTTTGGTTTGGCTATAGGCAAGTAGAGCTGAGTCAACAAAACAAGGAAACAACAAGTTGAAACATTAACTCATCTAAACTAGGATATTAGATATATAAAACATGATTAAGTATTTTTCATTTGTAGAAAGCTAGAGACTTATATACATATTCAGTTACTAGACTTCAGAATTGTCTTTCCCAAACTCAAGGTGCTTTGCGTTAGAATCAAACAAAGATGGTATGTCATTAATATTTCAATTCTAAAATTTGGGGAACTTCAGTATGTAATATCACTGATTGAATCTTAATCCATTACTGAAAATACTTGTCCGGAACATACCAAAAGGAAATATGGATGTAGATACAGTAAGAAGAAGAAATGGTTTGCGCCCATACTCATCCGCAAGCTGGCCAAGGAGTGGTAGTACCACCATCTTGAAAATTCCAACCACCTATAAACAAAAAGTTATAAACCTCAGCCTTTGCTTTAAAACGAGAAAAAGTTGTTGAATATTTAAAATATTATTTATAAACCGCAGAATACTTCCAAGTACCGAGTTTGGTAGTCATAAATATTGAAGTTAAAAACTTAAAATGCATATTCTCCTGCACCATTATTTGAGTTCTATAGCTATACATAGTCTTAGCACAAGATATTCTCTTCATGTATATTCATTTAGTTGGTCTTTAATCATGCTATCAAGTGTTTTCCTCACTACTTTAATGAGCAACCTTCTATGTCGGCTCTGTTATACTCGGAATCATCTCATTAATTACTGATTTATGAAATATCTCATTCAATCCACTAGCAGTATAGTGACTACCGCTATCAGTCTTAGATGGCTGCTGATGACAGAAACCAAAGGAGTAGTTAAAAAATGATAAAGCCACAATTCTTTTAGAAGGAATATAAAAAAGGATCATAACACTCACACTCAGAATCAAGGCAGAACTTTTCTTACTCATGTACCAAGTATCAACTATTAAAGAAAGCCAAAGATGGAATCCACATTTAACCAAGGTAGGACATAGGTCATTTCATCTTTACCATTTTATTGGACCAAAGTGGACCACATGCATTTTCTGATAATTTCCAGATCCATATGTAGTGCTTATATGTCTCAATACTTTAGTAAAAACAAAAGTTGCAATCATGTGTTTCTATTCTTAAGCATTCAGCAAAATCAAAGATTTAAAGAAATTCTCAGTACTTTATTATAAATAATACAACTGGACAATAATGGGACAACTGCCCACATTTTTTAAATTAGTAATTCATGTGTAATTATGATGCTATGATTCATTTCCCAACTTGGCTTCGATAAATATTTTTAAGTTTGGTAATTTTTTCTTTTTTTTTTTTTTTTGGGTTACTTTTCCTAAGCACCAATCAAGGAATATAATTATCGACCAAACAACAAAAGATACAAGTTCTAGCACATGCACACTCAATTATCTAGTGAAGTCTTTTATTCCAAAATACCTAGGATCAAATTCTGCTCAAACCCAGAGATAAAAGATCAAGAGAGGAAATTCTAGAATAAAAAATAAAAAGAAATGAAAACAACAGATCAGTAAAGAACTTTCCAAATTCATTAACCAATGCATTTTCATGAGTTTTTTCCTCTTAAACCTCTGTTTAGCCAGAAAAAATTCTAAAAGATAACTGTGTTGGTATAAATTTTCAATTCTCCAATAAACTTAGATTGCAGATCTGCTCAGATAAGAAAAAAACTTAATTTTGACCAAACAATCAAAGATTTCTAAGAAACATTATCACCAACCAACTGAATTCCAAAAACAATCTGAATTCAGTAATTTTGACTTTTTTCTCCTTTTTCTCCCTTCCAATTCATACTAAATCTTATAAAGATAAATTTCTATCAAATAAAGGACCAAAGGAAAACAAAATTGAACAACAAAGCACAAAATTAAACTGGGTAATTTTCTTTTTCTTTTTCTTTTATCAGCTGCCTTTCTCTTCCATTTTCTCACCATAAGCGGAGAAATGGCCACCAAACCGATAAACAATGAAAAATGCAAATAATAAACCAAAAGTCAAAAACACATTTTCCGTTCTTTATTTCTTAACTTCCTCACCAACAAAACAAAAAAACGAAACAATCAGCGGAAGCATTTAGATTACCGTTTGTTGGAGACCACTAATATAAATAGCCTGAGAACAAGTAGTCTGTCCAGGACACAAGGCAGAAGTTGTTATATCGACAAGAACAGAAACAGTCATTTGCTCTGCAACCCAATGGACACTTAATGGCAAAAGCAAGTGCACCAGAGGCCTCAATTCCCTAAACCCACTGATACACCTATTCCACTCCATTGATGAACCAGAAAAATCTTATCTTCAAGGAAAACACAGAACAGAAATGAAGAGATAGACTTCTATGGTTGAAGGAAACGAAAGAAGAGAAAGTGATGGTTTTGACTGCTGAGGTGAATGGTAAAAATGATTCATTGTTGAAGGTATTTATAGAACGATCAAAAGGCAACAAAACGGAAGATCCTGTGGTAGACGAGGTGTTAACATCGACAGGTCGCGTGTCAGCTTGTGGTATAGGACTTGTTTGCTTGTGGATGCTGGATTCCTCTTGATGAGATGGCTTTGCCTACTTGGAATTTTTGTCTTTCTTTAATAAAAAGAGAAGGATTTATCTATCCTTGTTTGGAATAAATCAATTCCATAATTTTTATGTATGGTACAAAACAAATGTGAAATTTTTAAACCAATTTCACAAATTTCAATAACTCAAAATTTTATTATAAAACACTGGATCGAGTCATTGTTGTAAAGTTATTATTTAAGGGTATTTTAGAAAATAAAAATAAATAAAATTTTAATTTTTTTTATTTATTCCAAACATGAAAATTTCATTTCTAAAATAAATTCTATCTAAAATTTATTAATAAATAAATCTTATAAATGGAGTACATTTATACCAAATAGAGTTTAAGTAAATTTAATAATTTTCTATAATATTTCCTCCCTCTCATGATTTCTTGTTCTCTTTTTTATCGATAACAAATTATTGTCCTGTTTTCTTCTTTTTAAGAGTGAATAATATTTGAGATTTATTATTTTACTCTTATTTAAGATGTTTCTTTATCAATAAATATAACAATGAAACTATCATATTATCATTAATAAAATTAAAATATCAAACATTAAATCTTTCAATGTTTCACTATACTTCGATCCACTTTAGAATAGTTTAATATTAATCATTTAATTATAATGGATATTAATATAAAGATATATTAGAAAAAAAATAAAAATAAAATTATAGGATAGAGGGAATATCTATCTATAACCTATATCTATACTATATATAAATATGGGAATATAGGGAATAATGAGATTTCTGATAATACCTTAATGAAATTTGAAATATTTTAAAATAATCTTAGTTATAATCAATTAGAAAATTACACTTTACCAATTGATTGAATATATTTATAACAATTATTTTTAAATAAATACATATAGATAATTAAGCATTTTAAAAATTTCAGCTTTATCTATTTTAATTTATTTTTTGTGATAATGAGACATTTGAAAATTTTTATATTTTATTTTTGAAATATTTTGTTCTATTTGATTATAATTTAAAATATTTTATTTAGGAGAGAGACAAAAAAAGAAAAATTATATTCCTTTTATTAATATTCTTCATTTCTTTATACTTGTATGATTTGATTGTATATATTTTTTTAAAAATAAATTTTCAAATAAAATATACATAATATTTTATTTGAGACAAAAAAAGAAAAAATTATTTCCTTTTATTAATATTTTCCTCATTTCTTTATTACTTGTATGATTTTGATTGTTATATATTTTTTTTAAAAATAAATTTTCAAAATAAAATATACATAATATTTTATTTAGGAGAGAAGATAAAAAGAAAAAGATATATTATTTTATTTTATTTTTATTAATATTTTTTTCTTTATGTTTGTATGATTTGGTTGATATTTTTTAAAAAATAAATTTTCAAATAGAATATATACATAATTAAACCTTTCAAATTTTTTAAATTTTTATTTTTTAAAATTTATTTTTTAATAAAATGAACATATGTGTGTAAGACAACGAACAGTTAAAAATTTTAATTTTAAAAAAATATATATAATATTTTATTGATATATTTATATATCTACAACATTGAAACATTTTTTGTTAAGTAAGTTCTCAAAACAGTTTTATTCTTAACAATAATTTTTTATTTTTTATTTTCTTTTTCCTTACTAAATAATTTGGAACTACTATCATTTCAATTTATAAGAGATTTATATCTCTCTTGCAATGAATATATGTCGCTTAGTGATTAAACATTTTTAATTTTCTTGATATTTTTTTCTTTTATCGTAAATCTGTTTATCTTGAAAGAAAATAGTGTGATACGAATCCACCATCACTCATCTATGGAGTCCAAGGGAACAAGAAGAACAACATGGAAAATCCGTTAGTGCTTCCTAGTGGATCAATTACAAGAAATCGTGCAAAGAAATATGGAGCAACCATGTCCTTATACATTCAAGAACAAGTTACACAAGAGCTCCATGATCTTGCAGAGCTCCATGATCTTGCTTTCAACAAGTGTTGTGTAGAACTTAAAGGCACACCTAAGCTTCTTACATTAATTGAAGCATATGCTGAGGAAAGAAGCACACCCACGCTAGTTGACACGCCCAGGCCGTGCTAGAGTCTGACTTGAGGAAGGAAAACAACAACAAGAAGCACGCCTGTGCTAGTTGACACCCCCAGGTCATGCTAGAGTCTGCCTCTAGTGAAATTTAGTTAGTCCAAGTGTGTTAATTTTGAGTTGTAATAATGTTAATGGGTTAGGCCACAAGTAATTCGAAAACCCTTGTATTTTTATCCTTAATTTGTTTAGATTAGCTAATCTTTATCCTTAGTTTGTTTGGATTAATTAATCATTATCTTTAGTTGGTTTGGATTAGTTATTCCTTATCCTTAAGTTATTAAGATTTGTTAGTCTTATCCTTAGCTGGTTTAGATTAGTTAAATCATTATCCTTAGTTGATTTAGACTAATTATTCTAAATCCTTTGAGGATCAGGACCTTTTAAATTTAGTATAAATAGCTTTGTTATGTTGTTAAACAAATCATTGAATGAATTAATAAATCTTTAGATTTGTTCATGCTTTTGGCTTGTTTTTTGATTAGAGTGATTGTGAGATTGCTTTCCTCTAATTGCATAAAGAATCAAGGTAAACTTATCAATTTATTTGTGGCGTTTATCTTATTCTTTTGCTCTATTATTAGTGTTCTTACTTCCTTAGGCTTTAGGTGCCATAGAGAGGGAGTTTAGTTTGATCTTTGAACTATTTCAAATCTTGTCATAGAGTTCTTGGAATTAATTTCCATAGGGTTTCGCGTCAATAGGGTTTCGCGTCAGTTTGGGGTATCAGAGCCAAAGATTAAGTAAATTCTTTATTTATCTTAATTTAGGGTTTTTTATTTTTCTTGTGTCTTAAATTTGTTTTGCCTTATTGTTTTGATAGTTTTTTAATTCGGATTTGCATCCCAATTGTGCTTCTGATTTTGTTCTTGTCTTAATAAAGAAAAGAAAAAAAAATCTTAAAAGTTGTGACCTTAGATCTTGCTAATTAGATCGTTAAAAAAAAAAAAAAAAGAGAAGGAAATTCCTCCACCATTAAAGCTTGAATTGTGTTGTGTGGATTTATTCCTAATCCATAAAGATTTGACCTTATCTTGTGGAGATTAAGCTTATCCATTATAATCTTTTGATAAAATCTAATCTTAACTACTCGGTGGATAAGGCAACTGAATTATTTGTCCATATCTTTTTGAGATTAACCTTATCCACTACAATCCTTGTCAAAATCTAATCCTACCTAAATTGGGTTACATTGGTAGGATAAGGGAGGATACAAGTTAGCACGCATGTGCTTCACAACAAACACGCCCGTGCTAGGCTCTGACTCTCATTGTCGGACCAAGCTATACAAGCATGCCCGTGCTCGGCTCTGACCTTATATAAAAAAAAATAATAATAATAAAAAAAATAATAATAATAAAATTTTTTTTTTCTTTGATTGCTTGCTTTGTTTTGCGTAGAATTAATTAGGTCCATATTTGGTTTACTTTGTAGTAAACTAAATTCATACATTATATCCCGAAATTGTCTTTTAAATTCTAGTTTCTTTATTCTTGTTTTGAGCTTTCTTTTGCTTCTCTACATTGTTAGGGTGTGTTTGCTTGTTTACTACACTTTGCTTCTCTACATTGTTAGGGGTGTGTTTTGCTTGTTTACTACACTGTAATTGATAATCAAGAGTACATTGTTTTTGTTCTTATGCTTCTATCCATTTTTGTTTTTGAGTCTTCTCTCTAGAATTATGCTTAACTTTTATTGTTAAGGTTATTTCCTTGTTCTAAAACGTGCTTGAGTTGGTTGGTTGACCTAGATTCTGTGGTTGGTTGACCTAAGATTCTGAAGTACAATTGGAGGAATTGCAAGGAGTGATTTAAGTGTGTAAACACGTGAGGGGAGTGCTTTATTATTAACTCAATTCTATTCGTGTTTTTCTATTTTTTCTTGAATACTAACAATGAGTACAAGCAAGTCTGGAGATGGTAATGGAGATGGAAATCAAATCAAAGATCCTCAATTGAAACTTTTTATGGAATCAATCCAAGGATAGTTTAGAACCTACAACAATTTCCTTCAAGATATAAGAGAGGAGTTGCAAGAGATAAAGGCTTCGCAAAGCTCTAATGTAACAAGAACTCATCCACAAACTAGAATACAAACCCATGATGAAGAAGAGGTTGAAAACACTGATTTCTGTACTGTAAAATTGATGGGGACTTGGGATCAATCAAAATGAGGATTCCAGAATTCAAAGGTAACAACAATGCTGAAGAATATCTTGAATGGGAGAGGAACGTAGAACAAATCTTTGAATGCCATAACTATTCTCAGGAGAAGAAGTCCCATCTTGCAGTTGTTGAGTTCAAGGGTTATGCTATGTTTTGGTGGGAACAATTACTATTAAAAAGAAAAAGAAAGGGAATGCGACCTGTACCACCATGGGAGATCATGAAGGAGTTAATGCACCAAAAGTTTGTCCCTACTTGTCCCTACTCATTACTTTAGGGATTTACATAACAAATTAGCAAGAATGGTGCAAGGAGGGAAGAGTGTGGAAGACTACTACAAGGAGATGGAGATTTGCATGGTTAGAGCCAAAATTGAGGAAGACGAACAAATCACCATGTCAAGGTTCCTTGGGGGTCTAAATAATGATATCGCTTATGCCTTAGAGATGTATCGCTATGATTCCATGGAAGAGATGGTTGATATGGCCATGAAAATTGAAAGGCAGAAAAAGGGGAGATCCACCAACAAGTACCCTAACAACACATGGGGATCTAAATGGTCCAAGGGAGGTGAAAAGGATTTTAAGGGTTCTAATTCCCAAAGGACAGATTCAACTTCAAAAGGTAAAGAGGCTGTCAAAGCTCCACTTAAAGGCAACAAAGGTATTTCTAAACTCTACAAACCCCTTCTAGAAAAAGTTAAATGTTTTAAATGTTTGGGGAAAGGGCATTTGCATTCTCAATATCCTAATAAAAGAGTTATGAGCTAAAGATTGATTGCTAAAGATGATGGGAATATTAGTTCTGAATCTGAATGTAGTGATTATGGTGATATGCCTTAATTAATTGATGCTAATGATGATGATGACTCAGATAATTTAATACTTCCTGAACATGGTGAAACTTTAGTTGCTAGACGTGCTTTGAATATGCATGTTAAGGAGGAAAGTCTTGAGTAACGTGAGAACATATTTCACACTAGGTGTTTGATTAGTGGAAAAGTGTGTACTGTTATTATTGATAGGGGTAGTTGCACTAATTTTGCTACTAATGTTGCTAGTGTAAACATGGTAAACAAACTGAACTTAACTTGTCTCAAGCATCCTAAGCCTTATAAGTTGCAATGGTTGAATGATTGTGGGAGGTGAAAGTGACTCGACAAGTACTAGTGCCATTTTCTATTGGAAGATATGAAGATGAAATCTTATGTGACATAGTACCTATGCAAGATGGTCATTTATTGTTGGGAAGACCCTGGCAATATGATCCATGGCAATATGATAGAAGAGCACTTCATGATGGATTCCACAACCGATATTCTTTGGTTCATAATTGTAAAAAGGTGGTTCTTGTACCATTATCACCTCAAGAAGTATATGAAGATCAAAAGAAAATACTTGAGAGAGAGAGAGAGGTTTCGGTCTTGAGGAAACATGGGAATGAGACTTCGAGATCGAGAGAAAAAAAGAGTGAAAAGAGTAAGGATGAAGGAAAAGAGGCCACAAAAATAAAAAAAACAAATTAATGGCCCAATTATGAGTGAAAAACAGAGAGAGGAAAAAAAGAAACAAACTTTTTATGCAAGAGCTAGGGAAGTAAAGTGCGCTATTGCCTTAGAGAAGCCCGTGTTACTTCTTAGGTATAAAGAAGTTTTATTTGCTGACACTAACACTAACATTGACAGTTTGCCTTCTATGTTTGTTTTTATGTTACAGGAATTTGATGATATCTTTCCTAGTGAATTACCTAGTGGTTTACCACCTTTGAGAGGAATAGAACATCAAATTGACTTTATTCCGGGCTCCATCATTCCAAATAGACCTGCCTATAGAAGCAATCCAATGGAGACAAAGGAGCTATAAAGGCAAGTTGTTGAACTTATAGAGAAAGGATTGGTGCGAGAGAGCATGAGCCCTTGTGCCGTTCCAGTGCTTCTAGTACCCAAAAAGGATGGAACGTGGCAAATGTGTGTTGATTGTAGAGCAGTCAACAAAATCACTGTAAAGTATAGACACCCTATCCCTAGACTTGATCCCTAGACTTGATGATATGTTAGATGAATTGCATGGGGCAACTTACTTTACTAAGATTGATTTAATGAGTGGTTACCATCAGATTAGGATGCAACCAAGTGATGAATGAAAAACTGCTTTTAAAACTAAGTATGGCTTGTATGAATGGTTAGTAATGCCTTTTGGATTATCTAATGCACCTAGTACGTTTATGAGGCTCATGAACCATGTATTGCGTGCCATCTTAGGAAAATTTGTGGTTGTATACTTTGATGATATACTCATTTATAGGAAGTCTCTTGATGATCATGTTGAGCATGTTAGGATAGTATTACAAACATTAAGGTCTGAAAGTTATTACCAACATTAAGGTCCTTGAACAACTTTGTATTGCTAAAACTTAACAAGCCAACATTCTGTATAATAGACTTGTAATTTCTTGGATTTATTGTGAGTTGCACAAGGGTATTGAAGTAAATGAGGAGAAAGTGAAAGATGTCAAAGAATGGCCACATGCCCTCACCAAGATCGAGGTTTCTCAGTTAACGCTTAGGAGGCAATTCAAATGGGTTGTCGACCTTCAGTTTTGTGAGTTAGATAGACAGAGTTTGCTACAAGATTTCTCTTCAATGCAGCACCCACTTAATAGAAAATAATTCAAAAAGGAAGTTGGGGTTCAATGCGGGAGAAGAAACAACAGAAAGTCGTTCTTGACGCTTAAAGGAAAGTTAACATCTACTTCCATATATCTATTCTTTTACTAATCTTTGGAGAGTTACTTTTGAAAATTCGGCGTGAGGTGTGATGACGACTCCCAGCGGTCTGAGGTCTGTTGGAATCTGTTGCTCTCGTCCTTAATGCGAAGGCAAGAAGAAACCAATTGCCTACTTTTAGTTGAGAAATTGTATTATATATCGAGAGAGAAGACTCTAACGTCGAAAGACCTGATTCAACTTGATGACAAGGGAGTGTTATTGCCTGTGGTAAGATATCTGTATAATGTTTTTTTGGCTTAGCAACTGTAGCTACTATCCTATCAGTGTTGTCTTCGCTAGGCACAGATATGCATAAGGCCCTAAAACACTGAAGAGTCAAGGTAAGCTCATATTAAAAAGGCATGGTAAGTGGGTTGAATTTATTTGAACAATTTCCATATGTAATTAAATTACAAGCATGGAAAAGATAATGTTGTCTGCTGATGCATTGTCAAGGAGGGTATGCTCTAATTACTGCTCTTAGTTCTAAGTTGCTTTGGATTTGAGTATTGTTAAGGATACTTATATGTGACTGATTCTGATTTTTGGCAATGTATATGTGGCATCGTTGGAGCATGGAGCATTTTGATAAATTCTATAGACATGATGGGATATTTGTTTAAGGGGCAGCCCCCCAAACTTTGTGTGCCTAAATGTTCTAATGCAGTGATTTTGCTTGTGCTTGAATCTTCATTTGTGGCAAGGGATTGATGGACCACTTGGGTATATAAGACTTATGATATGCTAATGGACAAATTTTTATTGGCCTCATATGCGCTAGAGATGTAGAGAAAGTTTGTAAATTCTTGTATTGCTTGTAAACTGCGCAAAAAATCCTAAGTCTATGCCTCATGGATTATGCACATGCCTTTACCGTCCTAGTTCACCGTTGGATGATATATCTATGGACTTTGTGCTGGATTACCTAGACTCCTTGGATTGATATATCTATGGACTTTGTGCTTGGATTACCTAGGACTAGGCGTGGTAGGGATAATATATTTGTAGTTGTTGATAGATTTAGCAAGATGCTCATTTCATTCCTTGTCATAAAACTGATGATGCCAATACTGTTGCTGATCTATTCTTTAGAGAAGTGGTAAAAGGTTACATGGGGTGCCACGAACTTCAGTTTCTGATAAGGATGCAAAGTTTCTTTCACACTTTTGGAGAGTTTTTTGGGGTATGCTTGGTACTAAATTACTTTATTCCACTACTTGTCATCCACAAACAGATGGACAAACTGAGGTTGTGAATAGAACTTTAGGAACCTTGCTTCGTGCTATTGTGGGTAAAAACTTATAAACTTGGGAAGATTGTTTGCCATTCATTGAGTTCGCATATAATCGTAGCATACATTCTACTTCAGGTTTTAGTCCATTCGAGCTTGTTTATGGTTTTAACCCGTTATGGTTTTTAACCCACTATGACTTGTTAGATCTTGTTCCTTTACCTTTAAACTGAACTTTCTAATTTAGATGGTCGCTCAAAAGGCAGAGTTGGTGAAGTCTTTACATGAGAACGGCTAGAGCCAAACATAGAAAAGAGGAACAAGCAATATGCCGATAGAGCCAACAAGGGTAGGGAATGAAGCCTCGTGTTTTTGCCAGGTGATTGGGTTTTGGCTACATTTTCGCACAGGAAAGGTTTCCCAACCAAAGAAAGACTAAGCTGGATGCCAACGTGGAATGGTTAGTGCTTCCTAGTGGACCAATTACAAGAAGTCATACAAAGAGATATGGGGCAGCCACGTCCTTATATGTTCAAGACCAAGTTACACAAGAGCTTCATAATCTTGCTTTCAACAAGTGTTGTGTGGAACTTGAAGAAGGGGGGATGATACAGATCCACCATCACTCATCCATGGAATCCAAAGGAACAAGAAGAACAACATGGAAAATCCATTAGTGCTTCCTAGTATTAGTGCTTCCTAGTGGACCAATTACAAGAAGTCGTGCAAAGAAATATGGAGCAACCATGTCCTTATACATTCAAGAACAAGTTACACAAAAGCTCCGTGACCTTGCTTTCAACAAGTGTTGTGTAGAACTTAAAGGCACACCTAAGCTTCTTACATTAATTGAAGCATATGCTGAGGAAAGAAGCACACCCGTGCTAGTTGACACACCCAGCAGGCCGTGCTAGAGTCTGACTTGAGGAAGGAAAACAACAACAAGAAGCACGCCCATGCTAGTTGACATGCCCAGGCCATGCTAGAGTCTGCCTCTAGCGAAATTTAGTTAGTCCAAGTCTGTTAATTTTGAGTTGTAATAATGTTAATGGGTTGGGCCACAGGTAATTCGACCACCCTTGGATTTTTATCCTTAATTTGTTTAGATTAGCTAATCTTTATCCTTAGATTGTTTGGATTAATTAATCATTATCTTTAGTTTGGTTGCATTAGTTATTCCTTATCCTTAAGTTGTTAAGATTTGTTATTCTTATCCTTAGCTGGTTTAGATTAGTTAAAGGTTTAGATTAGTTAAATCCTTATCCTTAGTTGATTTAGACTAATTATTCTAAATCCTTTAAGGATCAGGACCTTTTAGATTTAGTATAAATAGCTTTGTTATATTGTTAAACAAATCATTGAATGAATTAATAAATCTTCAGATTTGTTCATGCTTTTGGCGTGTTTTTTTATTAGAGTGATCGTGAGATTGATTTCCTCTAATTGCATTAAGAATCAAGGTAAACTTATTAATTTATTTGTGGTGTTTATCTTATTCTTTTGCTCTATTATTGGTGTTCTCGCTTCCTTAACTTTGGGTGTCATAGAGCGAGAGTTTAGTTTGATCTTTGAACTATTCCAAATCTTGTCATAGAGTTCTTGGAATTAATTTCCATAGGGTTCCGCGTCATAATGTCTATGAAACTCGAAAAAAATTAGAATTATATATTTCTGTTTTGGGGTATTTTTTCAGAGTTTCAAAAATTGTGTGTATATGTATATATTCCTTTCTTTAATACACTGCAGCCAAAGTGATTACCACTGTTAGTTTAGATTCTCTTCTCATTTATTTTCTTTTATCTGGCAATAAAAAATGATTTATTATCATTTTTTATTATAATTATATATAAATATTGATTGGGGTTGAGGATAGGGACTGCGATTGAATGATTGCTTGATTTTCTTTTTAGGCACGAGTTTTAAGAATCTATAATTGTAAATTAGAGACTAAAAGATTAGACATAGAGATTCGGTTGAACTTTATTTTAAAACCACTTCATTATATAAAAATAGAATTAAGTATATAACAAGTAACATCACAAGTAGCTTGTACGACAAAATATATTACTCCTTCCGTCCCAAAAAAAAAATTCAATCTTTCCTTTTTTGGTTTGTTCAAAATATAGCCCACTTTCCTTTTTTTTTTTTTTTTTTCCTTTTTTTTTTTTTTTTCATTATAGTTTAAATCTTAAAATTTTCTTATTATACTCTTATTAAATTTTATTAATTCTACTTATTATCAATATAATAATTTGGCTCATGTGTTATTTAAGATGAAATAATTAAGAAAATTATATGAATAATACTTATTATTCCAATATAATAATTGCTCATGTGTTATTTAAGATGAACATAATAAGAAAATTATATGAATAAAATTATCTTTTAACCATAATACTTGCTACTTTCTTAACGTTAGTGAAAACAGAAGGAAAAAAGTTCAATTTGCCCCCTGAACTTGAAGGCCATATTTGATATGCAAAAACTCAATTCACCTTTTTAGCCTAAAAACTCAACACCTTGTAAAAACCAGACCAAATTGCCCTGTTTTTCCCTAGGCTCTCGCAGTATATCTCACGCGGTTAAACCTTATTTTTTTAATTTTTTTTATTTAATTAAATATTTTGAAATTGAAAAACACTATAACGGTATTCTAATCCCTAAAACCCTCAAATTTCGTTTCCTTCTTATTGGTAAAACTACTAAGTACAATTTCTCTCTTGTCACATATATTTCAGTAGATTAATTAACATAATTGTAAAATTGATCGATGAGAGGTGAAGGGTCAAGCCGTGAGAACATCAATTGGCTATCTACTAGAGATTTTATAAGAAATCGAAGAAAGTCTCAACTCGATTTTGATTATGAGGGGCGGGCAACATACTGCGATTGTGAGATGAAGGCACCAGATGGGTTTTACCAGCCATCAACATACTGAAGAATGTTTTCTTTTTTCTGGTACACAGCACAAATACTGTGAGCACAAAGAATGCCACTTAGATCCCAAGGCCTACACGTGCAAGATCTTTTTTGCATATCAATGCCATGTCCGTCAGAAACTTCATATCCATCCCTTCCATTAAATTCAACATGATATTTAGTAGCCCTGAGCATGTTCCATTAAATTTATTATTTAATATATTTTTGAAAAAACTTATTTAAATCAATAGATACACATAGATAATTAAGTCTTTTAAAATATTTAAATTTTTATTTTTTAAATAACTATATATAGAAAATGCGGGATTTAAAAATCTTTACATTGTTCTTTCCAAGGTTATTCTTTGAATATTTAATTTTAATATTTAATTGTAATATAAATAATTTTATTTAAGAGAAAAGGAAAATGAAAAAATATTTTTTTAATAATTTTGAATAGTTTTTATCATTTTTATGGTTTAATTGATTTTTTAAAATTAATTTTTGAAATAAAATACATATTTATATTAAATCTTTAAAAATTTTAAAAATTTTTGCTTTTTAAAATTTATTTTTAAAAATAAATATATGTAGATATGATGCATATGGAGATTTTTACATTTTATATTTAAATAAATATATCTAGATAGTTCTGATTTTGATTTTTTGCTTCTACTACATATGAGAAGCAAGTAAATTCTTTACCCATAAATAACTCCTAATTTACTTACAAATGGCTAATAAACCTGTTATAATAAGTTATAAGGTTACTCAATTCCTTTTCTATGTTTTAATTAACATATTGATATTGATTTTTCTTTTAAAATTGAAGAGTTTTCATCTTAATTAATGTCGAAAATATATTTTATATTATTTTAATAATATTTAAAAATTTGAAAATCCATAATTAATTTGTTTTAAATATGACTTCCACTAGTGATTCTTTATTCAATGCAATCATAATCTAATTAACACTAATTAAAATCTAATTTACTAAAAAAAAATTTGGACATCACAAACATAAAATCTTTAATGTTACAAAATAATTCATAAATAACGTTTTAAGTGGTTTGAGACTTAGAGACTGGGGCGGGGCTCCCCTGGGGCCTAATGCCGCCGTGGCCCTCCAAAAATTTTTTTTTAAAAAAAAAAGTTTCTTTATGAAAATGATGTTTTAATCTTTCAAATATAAAAAAATTACATTTTGCCCTGAAAGTTTAAAAAAATTCATTTGGCTCTTCAAAATAATTGTTTTAGTTATAAATAAAAAGCTTCTAAATGCTAAATTATTTTTTTATAATAGTTTTGAAGGATTTTCATAGATAAATAATAAAATATGATTTATAAGATTTATTTTATAAAGTTATTTCACCAATTAAAACTAGATTTGAATTTTAAATTAAATTTAGTTTAAAATGTAATGATAACTCACTATATATTTGAATTTTTATAATTATATATTCTAAAATAACTAAATATTTCTTTTAAAAATAAATAAATATTAAATAATCTTTAAATCAAAAAAATTTTGAAAAATTAATTTAATATAAAAAAATTCTACATTATTACCTATAACTGAAAATTTGGTAAGCAACCATTTAAGTGGATTTAGTTAAATAATTTAATACTTTTTAAAAAGACATAATTTAATTATTCTAAAAAAGACATAATTTAATAATTGAAATAAATAAAATTTAATTAAAAATTTAGCTTGATTACATAATAAAAGATTATATTGACTATAATTAACTTAAGTATCTTAAAAAGCTCCAACAAGATGCTTTATTAATTTTCTACGGTTATTAAAAAAAAAAAAACAGAAATATTATATATTCTCAATCCAACACATAACTTGTTATGCAGGTAGTAAGTCATTTGAGTAGTTTTAAATCTAATGATTTAGGTGTAACAACAACAAATCTAGAATGTTCTATATTGGTACAGAAAATTATTCTTTACTGTAGCTTAACCCTTTTTTTTTTAATATTCATAACCATCCTCTATAATCTTTTTGATTAAATTATTATATTTCTTTTTCTTTAAAATATAAGACTTTCTGTAAATCTATGTTTCACTTTATATTTTATTTTTAATGAATTAATTTTTCATTATAAGTAATGTGCATTCTATATGATTATTTTGCGTCTCTTCAATTAATTACACTAATTACAAAAAATAAAATATTTTAATAACTTAAGTAAAAATAAAAACTGAATTTCAAAGTTTTTTCAGAATTTTATTATGAATTTTTATTTTATTTATTTTATAAATCAAATTTTTTTTTAAAACTGTAATTTTACCACCAGTCTTAATTTTATAAAAAATCACGAATTATTTTGTTAATAAAATATATTCCATTAAAAAAAATTTAAAACTTAGACTTTTATTTTATGAGATCTTTAAATTTTTTTTCCATTATTTATTCTTCATTTTTGTTATTTTTACATATAGTGTTTTACTTAGTATTTTTTCTTTTACATTTTTATTTTCATAATATTATTAATCATATAAATTTTTATTATTTTTTCTTTGTCCTTTATTAAAGGGCAGAAAGATCAAAAGGTTAATGAAAAAATTATTACAGAATCACAAAAATAAAAGTATACAAGTTAATATGGATGGATTTAGTTAGAAAATAATAATATTTATACATATCAACAATATATTATGACCGGTTTATTTATGAAGACTGGTTATTTTAAAAAAATTATGTTTAAAATTAATAATATTAGTAATAGCTCATTCAATTTATTTTGCACTATTTACCCTTTATTTTTGTTCTTTCGAGTAGAAATAAATTGATATTCCCGTTTGATACTATATTACTGAACATTATAAATAAAAATATAAATATAAACAATGAGTAAATAATGTGTAATAAAAGCAATCAAAATATAGACGATTCAAAGAAGCTATTATTTTATCATCCAAATCAATTAATGGACTAGTAGATTAGTTGCTGCCGATCTATATGAGCATTTGTAATTCATGATATTATTATTAATAAATTATATTTTTCAAAAAAAAAAAAAAATAATACTCCATCCGTCCTAAAAAGATAGTCTATGTTTTATTTTCACACAGATTAATAAATAGTAATTATTATGGTTCAAGGCAAGTTTTATTCATATGACTTTCCTATTATGACCATATTAAATAACACATGAACAATTATTATATCGAAATAATAGGTAAGAATTAATGAGATTTATTGAAAATAAGATAAAATTTAATAAGAGTATAGTAGAGGATTTAAAGATTAGCTATAATGCAAAAAAAGAAAATGAATTATATTTTGGAACAAATCAAAAAGGAAAAATAGACTATCTTTTCGGGACGGAATAATACGCAATGTACGTTATAAAAAAAACTAGTATAAATAAAAGGGGAAATGGGGGAGAGAACAAGGAGGGAACATTGGAATTGACCTAAATACCCTAGTTATATTTAGGAATTGACAAAGATATTTTTAAGAGTTTTAATCTTATTGGTTGAAAAAATAAAGGAAATATTTCTTAATTGAATAGACTAATAATTGAATAATAATTTTATTTGTTAAAAAATAAAGATTCCTATTTAGAATTACTGGTTTTAATGAATACACAAATATATGAATAGAATTTTTATTTTTCGAAATTATGAAGTTTTCTATTTAGGGTTTCAATAAATATCCGAAGCACAAAGTTATGAAAAATCCGATTATTATTAATATTTTTGTTTTTACAGTTTCAAATAAATAATTAGTCAAAACAAACTAGTCATTGCAAAGCACGTCCAATGATAACATATCACTATTAAATTAATTAATTTAATTTTTAAAATAATTTTTAGAATTTTAACTCAATTTTAAAATTTAGCCTAATTGTGGTATCACACTTCACGAGCGCAGATAATTATAAATTACTTGGATTATTTTTCATTATATTACTATTTTAAAAAATTTTAAATTTGTAGATTCATATTAAAATTTAATTGAAAGTTTTTTTGACAAAATGTTAGGAAATAATAATAATTAAAATTTACGTGCACTATTTAGTTCAAATTTATTATAACCATATGTATATATTGAAAGATCAGCATTGTTTTGAACCAATAATTTCATTAGCTTATTAGTGTCTCGTAATGGAAAAGAATATTAAGAAAATAAATTATATATTTTTATTTTTATTTTTTATATTTTATATATAACATTGTCAATGGCGTAAAACATAGTTTTCTATGTAAAAGTGAGAAAAAGACCCTCGTTACTTTTAACTTTATTTGTTTTAAAAAATATTTAAAATAAAAAAAAAATAAAGTTATATTAAACAGTCAAGTTCTTAAATTCTAACCCAAAACATAAACCAACAGTGTACATATATATTTCAGATAATCTATTGAGTTATTTCCTCTTCCTTCTTTAATGCATCTACACAAAATTTATACCAATATAAAAATTCAACCTGACTTATAATATGAAACCTGCAATATAGTTAGAAGGGAAAATAATTATTTTGTCCCTGAGATTTTACAAAATTAATTAATTCTATTTTTGTATTTTTGAATATTAGGTATGTAGTTTTTGATATTGGATTCTATTTTAAAGTTAGAGTTTTTCCCGTTAAATGGGATAAAGTTAGAGAGAGAGAGAGAGAGAGATATTTTAAAATGACAATGTTACCCTTGATGAGATAAATGAGTGGGATCAAAGAAGGTGAAGATATAGTGAAAAAAAAAGAGTGGGATGCGTTAATTCTTGATGATGATGATCTAAACAGTGCAGATTTGGATAGATGTGATGAAAAGAAAGAAAATAAAAAGGAAAATGAAAAAAAGAGGAAATAACGAAGAAGGAAAATGAAAGATTCTAGAGATCGTAATCACAAGCAAAATGAGAGGGTGTGATGATAAAGGGAGTTTTTGTGTTTTTTTTTTTTAATTATTTTTTTGAGTTTTTGATAAGTGATAACTTGGCCGGAAAAGAGGCGGCACTGACATGAACTGTGGTAATTTTTAGCCTGATGGTGGAATCCAATAGGGAGAGTAGCACAGGGGTACCGCAAGGGTATTTTTGACTTCTTACATTTAGTCAACGGAAAAAAAGTTGATTTTGGACAGATGGACCAACTAATGAGACGAAATTTAAATCTCATGAACTAAATATCTAATATTAAAAAATATGAAAACGAGTTAATTAATTTAAAAAAATCTACAATAAAATTTCATTGATGAAATAATTATTTTTTCTAATTAAAAAAAAAATCTAGAAATCACAATTAAATTTTATATATAGTGAATTCATGACTAATACAAACGGCTTTTCAAATACATGAAAGGCCATAATGCTTTAGGTTTACTCAATCTCCAAGGAAAGAAAAAAAAAAAAAAGAAAGAAAGCATTTAAAATTTTTCTTGCACTAAAAAAGATTAGCTTTAGGTTTACTCAATCTCCAACATAATAAAAAAAAAAAGGAAAGCAAATACTCTCGAATTTTTCCTGCAATAAAAAGGATTAGCTTTAGGTTTACTCAATAAAAAAAAAAAAAAAAAGAAAAAAAAAAAGAAAGCAAATACTCTTGAATTTTTTCTGCAATAAAAAGGATTAAAAATAGAGATCTCTCGACCTGTTTAATTGTCAAAATAAGCTAACACAATATTTAAAATTGTAACGACTCACTACTGAACTTTCATGTCAAAATTTCATGTAATTAAAAACCAAAAGATTTTCATATTTTAGGCCTAATTTCACTATTAATAGCTACTAAGCATAGAATATCAATATTTAACAAAAAAGATAAGAAATAAAAATTACATCAACTCAAGCAAGAACAAATAAATTAATTAAAACTATTATTACATAAAAGTAAAGAAGAGTGAAATTATCAATTGTTTCGAGAAGTGGATTACGCATATGATAATACTAAACTCTAAAAGGTGTAAATAGAAGAAGTAAAAGTTAAAAATTTGACTATTGATTAAAGGGAAGAAATAGAAATATTAACAATAATAATAAATTACTATGAAATATAAAATAAGAAAAACATCCTTATAAGAGTCAATGCTTGCATCCTATTCTGTCCAAGAAATGTAATTTATCAAATTGAAAAACAAGAGTGATGAAATGAAAATAAAAACTTGTATTTAAGGAGAAAGTGAGTGAAGAAGCATCAAGATACAAAATGTTAAATAGATGAAAATTAAAAATGTTAAATAGATGAAATCCAAGAAATGTAATTTATCAAATTGAAAAACAAGAGTGATGAAATGAAAATAAAAACTTGTATTTAAGGAGAAAGTGAGTGAAGAAGCATCAAGATACAAAATGTTAAATAGATGAAAATTATTTAACTAAAAAGACGTATATAGCAAGATAGTTTCTGATAGATATGATTAAAGTTTAAAAGTAAGTTGATTAAATTTGAATTTTAAATAAAAATTCTAATATGAATATAATATTTCAACAAATTTTATTATTAACTTTTAAATTTAGAAAGAAAGTGTATATAGCAGGATAGTTTCTGATAGATGCTATTAAAGTTTAAAAAGCAAGTAGTTTAAATTTGAATTTGTTAGATTCGATTTCCAAATAGAATTATAATATGAATATAACTCTTCAAAAATTTTTATTATTAATTTTTAAATTTAGAAAGTATCCAATCAAAATATAGAAAATAAGAAAAAAAACTAAAAAATTCCTTAAAAAAGAAAATTAGAATACTGAACAAGGAGACAATCTTAAATTTTCTCTTTGTCTCATCTTTCATATATATATTTATAGATTATGAATTGTAATTAGGAAGAATTGAAAATAATAAATAGAATTAAAAATAATCTTATTTATTATTATGACAATCAAAGCTAATGTACTTTTTATTATTATTTTTTATTTGATAAAAATATTTATACTATTATATGTTTTAGTTGTTGTATTAAGAAGAATAATTTTTCTATCAATGAATAATTGAGAAATTGAATAATTTTATTAAGTAATATATTAAATTTTAATAGTGAATGGTGCAAATAAGAAATTCAAAATTTTAATATTAGAGACCATTTATTATATTATATTATATATAAAAATTATACATAAAAAAAATCACAAGGATACAAAAAACATGCAATGCACATTTGGGAAAACTTATTTTCTTTAAATGAGAATATTTATATCAATTCATTTAGAAAAAAAAGATAAAATGGTGTCGATATTTCTTAGGTAACAATTAATTACATATTTATTATATAAATGTGTTTGGTCTAAAATTTTTATGGTCTGTTGGGCTTGTGTCTATCATGAGTGTATAGAGATAGGTTGGACAAGCGGGCCAATGTCTAATTAATCTGAAAACAAGGAAATGTGAATAATAAAAACTCAAAAGGGGGAAAACAAAGATGAGAGGGACATGAGAAAAATATAAGAAATTAGAAAGTTAGAAAAGAAGGGGAGGATTAAAGGTGACTTTAATGTGGTTAAGTAATTCAGTTTGTTTCTATAGATTTGCATGTTAATTGCAATATTTGTTTTTTCTATTTATAGGTTCTTAGGAGTGACCTCCGATCAATGTGCTCATTCGAAAAAATATATACAAATATCAGAAAATGTTCTAAGTATATGCAATATTTACAATTTATGGTTTTATGATCCTCTTGGTACTATTCTAATGACTTTTCACATATTTGGCAATTCAAGCCTCTAGTTTGGGCCTGATTTTTTGGAGCGGCATCAATAATATCCCCTACACATGGATTTTACTTGGTTCAAAAACTTATACGCATCGTCAGTCAGTCTAGGATTACCAAAAAAACGTATCCGATCACTTGAAGAGTTGCATCCTTCATCAAAAGATCTTGTTTTATCATACTTATTATAAATGGTGGATTCGAGTTGCCCCTTGTGGTTTTATATTCCCTTGATCTTTTATGACCTCGACCGATAGTTTTCAATTGTTGTTTTTTGATCGGTCCCCTTTGCTGTCATTCCTACTCATTTTTAAGAATTCCAATTGAATGCTCTACCAGTAGGAATGCTTTAGTAATATTATTGGCAGTCTATTCTTCTTCCAAAACTGATGAGGTTGTTCATATAGATATGGATTCCAGCCAACAAACTCATGGTCCTTTCTTTAAGAGATAGACACCAGCCATCACAAGTTTATGTTTTTTCACTTCTAAAGCATCTTTTCACCTTGGCTTTTCTTTAACAACGTATCTATCTGGAAGATAACTTGGAGAATTGACCATTTCCTTCAACCAATTTCCTTTCTTGCCGATCTCACTTGGAACCTTCTTTTAAATCCATATGGAAATCAATCGACATTCATGATCTGCTAGACTTCTATTGTAATCCCATCCCTATTCATCAATTTTTTACTTCTTTCAGCGCTCTTTTTTTTTGTTCTCCTTCAATCAACTACCTTATCTTCAAATTTGGCTCCATGTTTCTTTCCTTTTTAGACATGGTGGTCTTGTTCAGTCTTCTGATAACTAATAAAATTATCTGCCTTGATCTTCTTGTTAATATAAATAGCATTGATTTTGACCTCGATGACTCTGGTTGTGATCATGAATTGTTCTTAAAGCCCTTTAGGGGAAGCACCTCCGTCCCTATTATGACCACACATATGGTTTGCTTCTATACTTCCTATGGAGGTTCATTTTTTGCTTATGCTTTGGTAAAATCATGAAATTTGATTTGAAAGTAGCAATAGTTTAGCAGAAGATAAAAAACTGGCTATAGGTCAATACATTTACTCGGGACAACAAAGCTCAATGCCCTTTATAAAGTTCGAACCAAAATGTATAATGAAGCCCATAACTTTTAAATTTTAATTATATTACTCCATTTGTCCCTAAAAGATCCACTTTTTATTTTCACATAGATTAAGAAAGTAGCAATTATTATGGCTGAAGGACAATTTTATTCATATAACTTTCCTATATGCATATCTTAAATAACACATGAGCAATTGCTATATTGGAATAATGAATAAGAATTAATGAGGGTTACTGGAAATAAGATAAAATTTAATAGGGGTATAATAGACAATTTAAGGATTAACTATAATGCAAAAAAATGAAAGTGGATTATATTTTGGAACAAACCAAAAGGGAAAGATGAACTATTTTTTTGGGATGGAGGGAGTATAAATGTTTAAAAGTATTCCAAAGCTACTCATTTTGCAAGGGAATTTTTAGTTTAAAATTTTAAAGGGTTAGAAGTACAAAACGCAGAAACTTGTGTTTCAAACATTCAAGCTGCCTCCAAAATCATACATAGAGGGCACATGAATTTTTTTTTTTTTTAATTTCAAGATAATTAACTATTTCTAAATTTGTAACCAATTCCATAATCAAATTAACACTTCTAAACTTATATAAAGCATTACATCCAGTACCAATTAATACTTTCAACATAAGAAAATCATAATCATGCTTTACAATGTTAATAATAGTACTTGAAAAATAGTTAATTAAGGATATGATCGCTCAGTTAGCTACCCAGATGGATTAAGCACAAAAAATCCTCAAATCAATTCCGAATAAGTTATAGATATTTGCAAAAATCCATTGCTGGACCAAATACGATAACCAAATGCAAAAGCGTACCGTTAAGCTAGTTTCTTTAAAGCTTAATAGATAACTTGAGTGACTTCCTTCAAATCTTATCGCAACCCACATAAATCATTATCAGTAAATGATGGTTTGATATTTTTATCAAACTTTTGGTGGGAATTGTTATCATATTGTAATATAATTTGATATTTTGTATGTAATTTATTACCCAATGTAATTTTGGGCATTAGAAGATAGGTTCTCATATTTCATGGGATATTTTGGTTAATTTGAACCAATTCAAGGCATTTCAAAAAGACTAAGTGTGGGGTTGGTCTACTTCTTCGGAAGACAATATCAACCATTAGTTTTGGAAGGTTCTTTGTGGTTATTGGAAGCACTAGAATTGGGGAGATTAAGATTTTATTTTATTGTTATTATTTTGATTTGATTGTAATAATTTTTATTTGATTTTGGAGAATAATGTTGTCTCCTCCTTTATAAAAAGAGAGAGACTGTTAGTGTAGGATATCTCTTGTTTTTTTTTTTTTTTTTCTCTAAAAAGCACATTGTTTAATTTTGTAAGGTTGAATGGCCTGCAATCAATCTAGGCCAATGAATTACTTGTGCATGGTACTGACTGCGTTTAAGCTTAATTGAATTTTTTTTTTCCTTAATTGATGACCATGAATTTTTTTTTCCTTGTGAATGGCTAAAAACATTTTATTCTAGCTTAAGGTTTAATCAAGTGCTTATTTCTACCAAATGAGATTTGTTCTTCTTTTACTCATCAAATTCTTCAATATTTATTTATCTCTTACTCTTAATGGTTATAGTGGATGTTTGTTATTCTATTTAATTAGATAATTCGGTTAGTTATTTAGTTAAGTTAGAGTGATAAGTGCTAGTTAATATAAAATCAGATCCTTTAATTGTTTGATTGAGTTAATATTTGTAGCAATTAATATAACTTGTCAGAACCAGATTTTCAAGTTATGTTATAAAGATAAATAATCTAACTTGAATAGGCTATGCATGTGGTTTATTAGTTAGAATTGAGTCTTTCTCATTCTTAAAGCTGTTAATAAATTAATCTTAGGTGCGTGTCAAGATTACTTATTGGTAAAGGATTATTCATAGTGCGTTGTCTTGTTTAATCCATTACTACGGAAAGATGAAGTTGTTAGAAGCATTTTTTTGCAACTATAACCTATTTATTGAATGAATTAATGAGACTATTTTTCCTTCTATGATCAACACTATAGAACTAGTACAAAGATGGCTTTCAATTGGAATTATTTCTCTAATTGATTTTCTTAGTTTAATTTCTTTTGTTTACTTAAGTTCAATTTTTCCAATCAAAACTCCCCTCAATTTATTTTCATTAATTTTTTTGGTTTTCAAAATGAATACTGTTAATTCCTAGTCTCTGTGGATTTCGATCTTACTCACCATTTTCTACAATTCTTTGTAAATTGGTAGTAAGATATTTATTTTTGGTGGCTTTGATGCCTGTGAAATTTTGGCGCCGTTGTCGGTGACTGTTTTCGTACCGCCCTCGAATGACCCGAAAAACGTCACTTTTTGTTTTTGATGGAAAATGATCTTATTTTGAACAGTGGTGACAAAACATTTTATTGGATACGATGCCGATAAATCGGCGGTGAACTGTTTTTTCGGTACCGCCTCGAATGACCCGACAAACGTCACTTTTTTGTTTTTGTGGAAAATGATCTTATTTTTGAACAGTGGTGACAAAACATTTTATTGGGATACGATGCGATAAATCGGTCTTAATAAAACATTTTTTGAGTTGCACAATTATTTGGCAATGAAGACCGTTTCCAATTTTATAAAAAATGACTCTATTTTAAAACCGAATTTTTATTTAAGGCAAATTATTAAAAAAGACTGGTCAGGCGGATCAAATGTGATTCTGGGTAAGGGAATTGGGTAACGTTCGGCCCGTGGAAATGCGACGCCCGAAAAACCGGCTCTTTTAACCTACGATTTCTAATTTATTTTAGTTAGAAAGTCAAATTATTTATTTATTTTTAAACCCAACCCAATGGAAATTGGACCGAGTTTTTCCTTATATGGAAATTTTAATTAATCGTCCCAATCAATCCAATCATCACATCCATAATCATTCAAATCATTCAAACCACAGCAGTTAAATCCAATAAATAAAGACCCGCTCTTATAAAAGACCCGCTCTTGCCTTATGGTTCAAGGTGGGCTACAAACCGAACCTAAAAATACATTCTACCTGATTCAAAATTTAAACCCAAAAACCAAAAAAATCCAAAATCATGCATAATTACATTTTAATATTCTAAACTTAATTAAATTGCAAATTGTTCATAATTGGTCATTTTCGGATTTATTGGAAAAATTAAGCTTTATTTTGTACAAAATTTATTATTTTTTGAAGGAATAAGACATTGTTTCTGGAACCCTAGAATAGTCGCGTCACGCAGCTGTTCTTTGGAAGAATAGCTGCGTGACGGACCCGATAGCTGCGTCACGCATCTGTTCATAATTCGGAAAACAGAGTACTGGGCATGAAGAACAACATTTTTTGGACATGAATAGTTCCGTCACGCATCTGCCAGATCCGTTTCGGATCCAGTAGTTGCGTGGCGCAGCTGTTCTGGGTAAAGAAACAATATTTTGGACATGAACAGCGCCATCACACATCTGCCAGATCTGTTACGGATCTACTAGCTGCGTGAGCAGCTGCTCTGGTCCGAGCCCTGTACTAAATTATTTGTTTAGAGCGTTTTTTTATTTAAATATATTTTAAGACAACCTTGAATGACCAAAAACGAACAGAATACAGTTTAATTAAGATTAAACTACTAAAAAAAAATAATAAAATAAATAATCAATGAACAAAAACACAAAAAGTGTAAAAAAAGTGTAAAGGAATTACCTAATCCTCAGATTGAGGATTGTATATGGCTTTAATGCCTTAACGAACAATGGTTAAGGCGATCCAGAAGCTTCGTTAACAAGGATTTAAATGCTCACTCTTTTCTCTCTTGATTTTCTCTCTTTTTCGATTTTTGTTTTTACTTTAATTGATATCTAATGGCTGTTTTTCTTCAAAGGAACTCAAAGGAGTCTCTAGAGGATCTAGAGGAAAATGTGGCCGCACAATATGTTTTTAGGGTTTTCAAAACGTTCTCCAAAGTTGTCTCAAATGTGAGAAAAAGATCTATTTATAGAAGTAGGCCAACAGAGCAAAGCTGCGTGATGCAGCTCTCGGCCGCGTGACGGACCCGCTAGCTGCGTGACGCAACTGTCTTTCTGGACCACAGCCACTTGTGGCATGTCATCATATTGGTGACATAATACAAATCGGAGCTGTGTGACGCAACTCACGGTGCCGTCACGCAACTGATAGCTGCGTGCACAACTCTGACGCAACCAGACACTCAAAATCAATTTAATTTAAATCCTTGGATTAAAAGATTTCTAGATAGCATTAACCTTTCATTCCACATCCTCATATAAGCGACCTCTTATCCTCCACATCCCTCAAATCATCATTCACTTGCGGATCAAAGCCCAGAGGAAGCGTAGGGGCACTTAAAGACTACAGCAGTCAACAGTGACGATAAGTGGACTAAAATTGGTAAATTACATATGATTGTTAGTATCACACAGCAGACACCCTCCTGTATATATAACATAACGAGTGAACCTCCCAGGTACGCACATGGGCTAGAATGATTAGAAAGATAAAACCCTGCAAAACGGGATGAAATCCTTGGATTAAAAGATTTCTAGATAGCATTAACCTTTCATTCCACATCCTCATATCATCATTGGATCAGGCGGGGGCATAAAGACACGCGTCAACAGTGACTAGTGCTAATTAATTACATTTGTTGATAACCAGATCTGATAATATAGGTGAACTCCAGTACGATGCTGAGATAGAGAAAACTGCCAAACGATTGAGGAAAGAGGCAAAAAAGAAAAAGTAATCTGCTTTATTAAGCACATCGATTCCAAAAGAAACTATTGATCCTGAACTTTCCAAAAGAAACTGTTGATCCTGAACTTTCAGAAAGTTCCAACGAGTTTGATCCACAAGACGAGATGGCCGATGAAAGAACTTTAAGGGAGTTACCAACACCTCCTATTAATCAACCACCTCTTTGCATTGCATATCCAGCCTTAGAGGCAGCATTCAAGCTCAAATCAGGTTTAATTCATTTGCTACCCACTTTTAGAGGCTTGTAAAATGAGGATCCTTACAAGCATCTAAAAGAATTTCATGTTGTTTACTTTACAATGAAACCTCAAGGAATATCTGGGGATCAAATTAAATTAAGAGCATTTCCATTCTCTTTAGCTGAAACAACTAAGGAATGGCTATTTTATTTGCTTTTTGAATCTATTACTTTGTTGACAGAAATTGTAAAGGCTTTCTTAGATAAATTCTTTCCTGCTTCACAGGCTGCCGGCATAAGGAGGGATATTTATGGAAGTAAGCGAAAGGATAATGAAACTCTCTATGAGAATTGGGAGATATTCAAAAGGACAAATTGTCCTCAACATGGGATTTCTAGTCAAGGCTTAATTCAATATTTTTATGAATGTCCGTTACCTATGGAGAGGCAAATGATAAATGCGGCAAATGGTGGAGCTATTGAGAATAAAACTCCTCAAGCCACAAGAGAATTGCTTTCCACTATGGCTATAAATTCTCAACAATTCGGGTCTCGTCATGAACCTTCGAGACATGTTAATAAGGTAAATGTTTCTTCTCTTGAAAATAAATCATGCATGCATCGTGTCATGTTTGCTAATATTTATTTTATGCAGTCAAGATAGCGCCTCGAAGGGACAAAGCTCCACAAGAAGTCAGTTGGTTAAGAGCGGACAATTGCCTAGTTAGAGTTGAAGAACCTTCAACCCCCTCTGATTTGCCTGATTCTGCCACTATAAGTTCTTCAGGCTCCCGTACTGAGATTGAATACCCTCCGGTTCAAATAGATTTGTCAGTTCTAGCTTCTACTTCTGCTGATAAAATGGCCAAGCCAAGCATTCCCGTTTCTGAAATTGAGAAGATGATTGAGAAGATCGTGGCAGCCAGCCTTAAAAGGCTCCTATGCTCTGACAAGGGTAAAGAACAAGTAGTAATTAAAGATGAAAAGGCTAAAGTTGAGTCTGAAAGAAAAGAGCATGTTGATGACACATGGTAGGATGAATTTTTTTCCAAGAAAATGCCTACAGCGAAGTTTGAGCCTGAGCCAATGGTGTCGAAAAAATTTGAAAAGCTGGATAAAAAGCTTGAGAAGCTACACGTCTTTATGAAGTCCAAGGGAATGGACCAATACGTAGACATCGATGACGATGATGATGAGGAGCTTGATTTGAAGCAAACTACTCCAATGACGTACAAGATGCCAAAGGTGGCAAAGTATGAAAAAAGCGAGTGGACTGTGTGCCCACTAAGTGTAGTAGATAATGAACAGTGCACTATACACGTTCAAGGACTATCTATACTCCTGACACAATGCATTTGCGCCCTTGATTCTCTTAGTCTAGAGAGCGCATGAACTTGAATCTTAATAAGGCTTCACACTTTCAGCAAAGCAGACCGTACTTATTGTATGATGATAAGTGAAGTTATCCCTCTTCTCCGTCCTTGGTTTCAATATCCGTATTTGCCCAAGATTCTAGAAGACACCCTTATAGCTAAAACCTTTTTCTTGCTGATGAAAAAGATGGCCATAGCCCCTTCGAGAAGGCAATATGTACCACACGTTAGATTCTTGCCATGATAAGAAGGTTTATATTCTAAGAAAATTCCCAAGAGAAGAATAAGAAATATGAAGGAAGTATGTCGTTGGCAGGCTTTGAGATAAACCAAGGTTTTGGAAGACTTGCAGCATTCTACCTTAAGGAACAAGGCCTTACCTAAATGACTCCTGCACAAATGGTGTAAAGACCTATTTAAATGTATGGGATATACATAAAAGAATGTGAAAGTGTAAGTTGCTAAAAGGAATATTAGAGAGCTGTTGGGCATTGAATGAAAACAGAAAGGGATTAAGCATTGGTTGGTGATGTAGAGAACCAAACAATGGGCTAGGAGGTTTAAGTGGCATTTCGAAAATGTGTTTTTTTCCACGCAAAAAAGCCCCTAAACAGAGAAGCGAAGGATGCGATTTTCGTTAGAATCCTGACGCGCAATAGTTGTGAGGTCGAACAATAATTTGAATATAAGCTCTGGATAAAAAGCCTTGATGGGATTAGCTGAAGCCATCGTATTGTTAATGAAGTCCAACGCGGCGATACGAGGTGGAACCAATACGTAGACAATCCCGATGACGGATTTGAATGAAAAATGCGTTATGTGCGCATTTGCGCAAGCTTTGTTGGATTTTAGAAAAGAAAAATAATCTACTCCCATTGACGTGTTAGCATAAGATGCCAGAAAGGTGGCAAAAAGTATGATTGGTATTCGAAGCGACCATGGATCAATAGAAAGTGCACACCTTTTTCATCCCCTATATTACAAAATTGAAGAAAGGTGTATGTTGAAAACGACACGATTCTATGACGACGTTGTGCAGGTTTCTCTTATCGGAGATGAATGGACCAATACGTAGACATCGATGACGATGATGATGAGGAGCTTGATTTGAAGCAAACTACTCCAATGACGTACAAGATGCCAAAGGTGGCAAAGTATGATGGTAATGGCGACCCAAAGGTGCACCTCATCCAATACAAGCCGATTATGGAGTTGGCAGGTCTACCGTCGAGGGAAATTTTGAAAATGTTTCCTATGTCCTTAACTGGGTTTGCCCAGAATTGCTACTATAATCTCAAGAAGAAGGTAAGAAGAGATTGGAACGAGCTCACCACGGTTTTCCCAAAAGAATATGCTTACAACCTTCAAATGAGCATTAATTTGAGGGATTTATAAGCAACTATGCAAAGCAAGATGAGACCTTTACTGATTACATGGCTAGGTGGAGAGCCAAGGTCACACAAATAAGGAATCGTCCAAATACCAGGAAGCAAATCAAGATTTTTATCAAGGGGACTCTGCCAAATTTTTATGAGAAGCTGTATTACATGCCACTAACTAAGTTTTCACAAGTATATGAGGTGGGGACCACAATCGAGGACAAGATTAGAGAAGATAAAAAGTGCGGGAACCGCACCAAAAATTTTATTAAGTCTGGGTTTCAGGGTCAAGTTCTTCTGCTAAGACCCCAAGCATTAACAAGAACACAACAACTGCCACTTTAGATTTGAGAGCCATTAATATGCTAATGAGAAGGTTTTCCAATTTTGGCACTCCTCTCTTTAGAGTACTTGAGAAAGTAAAGTTAGGGGGTCTGTTACGACCGCTCGTGTGAGACCTCCTCCAACAATTTTGCAAAAGAATTTTGATCAGAATGCATACTGTCACTTCCACCAAAGTAAGGGTCACTTCACTGACAATTGCTTGTCATTGAGGCTTGAGATCCAGAATTTAATAGATGATGGCAAATTGACTGAGCCAGAAAAATCAAGGCCAAGCACGATGAAAAATCCACTCCCTAATTTTTGTAATATGCCACCTCCTAAAAATCTTTATATGTCTGAGTCTAGAAAGACTCCCAAGGAGGTGTTGGCTGAATTTGAGGAGGAGTAGGAAAGAGAGAGGGAGATGCTGTTGGAGCAGATCTATGTCATGGTGTTGAATGTCTAGGATAGTGATGAAGAGTGGTTAGACTAGAGCGAAGAATTTTAGGTATGGAGCAAAGATGAGGTAGTTGTGCATTCTGTTACTCTGGACGTATGGAGTAGCAAGGAGGAAAGGGAAGCAAAAGCTGTGAATCATATGACCCGAAGCGGTCGGATGTATCAACCGGATATGATCAAGCCTAGGGAAGAAAATGAGAAGGCAAGCTCATCGGGTATGCCAAAGAAAGATGTAGAAGATGATGCTTTGATAAAGCAGTTGAAGAGAACCCATGCAAATGTAAGCATGTGGGACCTGCTTGTCTCATTAAAGAAACATCGTGAAGCTTTACTAAAAGTAATGTGGGAATTCTAGTTTCATCATCTATTTCAACAGCTAATTTTGTGGGTTAGTTCAACATAATCCCCTCTTGATCACCTTTTCTGATGATGAACTACCCTCTGAAGGAAGGAATCACACCAAAGCTATGTTTGTAAAGGCTAAGGTTAGAGGAAGGATCACCAGTAATGTGATGATTGATGATGGGTCAACTCTGAATGTGTGTCCATTGAAGCTACTGTCCAAGTTCAAGTTGGAATTGTCTGATTTGAAACCTTCTTATTTTGTGATTAGAGCTTATGATGATTCTGAGAGACAGGTGGAGGGCATTTTCAAAACTGTAGTTAAAGTGGGGTCGATCAAGAAGGAGACTAAATTTATTGTCATTGACATTCCCCCAACATTTGCCTTGCTGTTAAGGGGCCCATGGTACCATTCCTTGGGAGGTGTACCATCTAGGCTACTCCAAAAGATAAAATTTCCTTTTAATGGAGAAGTCACCACCGTTCCTGGTGACAGTGGAAGGAGTATAGCCACACTAAATGTTGACAAGCAGGTTATCCTCCCATAGACCTGTTTTCAGATCGCTGTATTTAGCACTATGGGGCCGCTGTCTCCAACATCATGAAGAAGATGAATTATGAAGAAGGGAAAGGGCTTGGAAAGAATCAACAAGGCATCACAGAGTTACCTGAAATCCATACTCAGAGAAACCGCTTAGGCCTAGGGTATAAGAAGCAGATGCGATTAGCTAATTCTGATAAATGCAAGTTGTAACAGAGAACACCGCAAATAGTCAAATCAGTGCTAAAGCACATGTCGGGAACGACCATCAGAATGCTTGTCACAGTCACTTATTAAATAGAGAACACATCCAGAATCTAGTCAACTGAAAGCTTTACTAAAGTAATGTGCGACGTAATTCCCCTATCCAGTATTCTATCATCGTTATGATTCTATCTAAGCCTAGCTTAAAAAAATTATATGAAAAGGTTAGGAGATTGGATGGATTTGATCGATTCCAACATATATCCTACGCATCTCTATTTGTATAGATACAAGCACTTAGCCAAATAATTTTTTTATCTAACCACCCGCAATTATAGGGTCACACAATAAGCCGAATTTTAAACTGTCATCTATCAGCAAGCAAGCAACTATGGATATGTGAAAGTGAATATATTAAGCTTCTACAACCAAAAACTCTTGAACTCTTATAGATATATTCTCCGGTATTAAAAGGCTATAGGGTTTTTACGTAGAGGAAAGTGATCAAGCGTCTAAGTTTCAATGGATAGATGATTTTGTGAAAGTATGATGGTGTTTTGCAACTCTGGAGGAAAAGTAGTCGTGCTTACTCTACCTTGTGATAAGCTATTAACATTGGTTTCTAGAGCAATTTCTGATTCTTGCTGCCAAATGTTTAAGGAATTGTCTGATATTCGATATATGCCAATATCCTTAAATTAAATACTTGTGGTTATTTGGAGTAGCTCTTATAAAAGAAAGATTGCGTATTATAAGGTTCTTTTGGAGTGAGATCAGGTGCGATGGGCAATTTTTCAAACACTTAGGATAGTTAAAGTGGGTGGTCTGTAAATCGCCAAGAATAGGAGACTAAACTTTTTAACATTCTGTATGTCATAATGATTCACATTTATTTCTTAGCAGCAAACCCATACATTTATTAGAGCACTCTCCGCACTTTGTTTCAATAATGGGGTTCCCTAATGGGTTATACGCTTAAATTATCCTTTGGTGTAGTTAGGGTGTTTAACCATTGACTATGGCTATATTTTCTTCACATTATTATAGATAATATTTTTCCTTCTCTGAATTATCTTGGTTAGAAGATTCCTTCTACATCTTTTAACTTTTTATACTTATGTTTTCTCTATTTCAGGCTTTTCGCAAACTAGTCGTTTTGATTAGTGTATGTTATGTTGAGGCCACACTACGCGGCATAATATTTTTGTTTAAAAACTTTCAGAGGTTCAGTGGTTATTCCTCCCATAGACCTCTCTTTGTTTTTCATTAAGATATTCAGCATTTTGTTGACTATTTATTGTTTTCATTATGGTCTCGAGGGTCCCTCAGGTTTTTGCCCGTCTCTCTAAAACCTTCATTCTCTTAATTCTTGAAGATATAGGTATTGTTCTTCTACACTTCTTACAGCTAACAAGAAGGGCCGTAAAAGGGCTTTGTTCAATGGAGACTATCAATGTTATATTCATAAACCCATCAGATTGTCCTCTCCTTTCCTAATAACTACATAAACACTTGTCACGAAATAATCTCTAAGTAGAATTATCATACTTCTTCCTCGCTAGTTACGCCTAAATCCCGCTTTATCAGTGCCCTTTCATGGCGGATTTAAATACGAAAACTCTGGGAAGCTCCACACCACAAAATCACCGATATATCTGAATATATAGGCCCTCAGGTTGGAAACCTACATCTAAAGAACATTGACAGATAGAAATCTTTGCTCTAATAATTCCGACCGTGCAAGTCATTCCTTCCTGCTATTGTCCTCTCTACTCCCGATTAATGACCCATTTTGCATGCCAAGTCTGACTAGGGGAGAAAAACACAGATTAACTCTTACACACTTCTACAGCGAGAATTGTGTGTAACCGATCTTTTAGAGATGATAAGTAGAACGCGATGTAAGGGACAGTTGGAGCCCCAAAAGAATAGCGGCTGGTTGGACATGGATGGATGATTTGTCTATTCGAGTGAGTATTCCTCTCTATGTCTACCGATTAAGCCATTTGAGCACAAGGGGAAAACATACCCAGTTTTGGAGATCTTTGCAGATGTAATTGACATGTTGGCGTTTGAGCCCAAAGCACTAGACACTAAGTCTGAGAAAGAAAAAGAGAAGGAACTTGAGGAAGAGGGAGTTGAGGGGCCACAAGTAGCTAAAGAGGAAGAAAAGAAAGAAGAAGAAGAAGAGGGACAAGCTGCATAAGAGAAAGAGAAAGAAGATGATACAGGGAAGGCAAGCATTGATAAGGAAGAAGAGGACCCAGTTGAGCAAGTATTGAAAGCAATTCGAGCCTGTATCAAGGAAAGCTTTGAAGAAGCTAAAGCTTTTCTGATGTGTTTATTTCTGTTAAGGATAAGTCTGACTGTAATGAATTGTCCATGCTTTACAATAAAATGAACTTTAATTTTGTTACTTGTTTGATGTCTTTCCTAATGGTTCCATTCATTGAGTAGATAAGCATATGCGCATATTTGACACTAACTCATCATGCATGCTTGAATTTAATATTGGCACAAAGATAGTCCATGAAATTTTATTAATTGGGCCAAACTTAATGCCAGAGTTAAACACAAAATTTCAAAGTCTACTCATGGACAAAGAGGAAGCCTTCGCATGTAGTTATGAGGACATGTCAGGGATAGATAAGTCTGTATGAGCACACAATCCCTCTATATCCTGGAGCCAAGCCAGTGAAACAGAAGAGAAGAAGGTTAAGAGTAGAATGGGCCAAGAAGATTAAAGAGGAAGTGACCAAGCATATAGACGAGGAAAAGTGACCAAGCCATATAGAAGCCACGGATTTCTAGAACTGGTTTCATTAATCCCAGATGTTTGGCGACATAGTCGTAGTTTCCCAAAGAAAGATGGAAGGGTCCAGAATGTGTGTTGGACTAATAGGGATTGACAAACGTCGCCAAAGGATGAATTTTCCCTCTCCCTTATAATCAATCTAATGATTGACAGTCCAGCAAATCGAATACATCTATATCCTGGAGCCAAGCCAGTGAAACAGAAGAGAAGAAGGTTAAGAGTAGAATGGGCCAAGAAGATTAAAGAGGAAGTGACCAAGCATATAGAAGCAGGATTTCTAGAACTGGTTCATTATCCAGAATGGTTGGCGAACATAGTCGTAGTTCCCAAGAAAGATGGAAGGGTCAGAATGTGTGTGGACTATAGGGATTTGAACAAAACGTCGCCAAAGGATGATTTTCCTCTCCCTTATATCAATCTTATGATTGACAGTGCAACAATCATGGGATGCTACTCCATTATGGATGGGTTTGCAAGGTAAAACCAAATTCTCATGACATAATTGGCCAAGGTCAAGACGGCATTTGTGATGGAGTTTGGTACTTTCTGCTACCGAGTGATGCCGTTCAGCTTAAAGAACACTGGGGCTACTTACCAAAGGATGGCTACTTTCATGACATGATCCACTAGGAGTTAGAAGTTTATATCGATGATATGATTGTCATGACCAAGACTTTAGAAGAGCATCTAGCAGCCCTAGAGAAGTTCATGGAGAGAGTGATCAAATACAAGCTACGGCTGAACCCGAAAAAGTGTGTATTCAGGGTAACTCCGAAAAAGTGCTAAGTTTATAGTAGGACCGAAAGGAATAGAGATTGATCCAGACAAGATTAGGGTGATCCAAGAGATGGAGCCTCCCAAGAAAGAAAAGCTAATGAGAAGTTTTTTGGGAAAGATTCAGTATATCAGTAGGTTCATATCAAAGTTGTCCATTGTATCTTCAAGCTTTTAAGGAAAGATCAGCCAGTAAAGTGGAACGATCATTGCCAGATAGCTTTTGATAAAATCAAAGAATATTTGTTAAGTCCCTTGGTTTTATGCCCACCAAAGCTAGGGAAGCTCTTAATTCTGTACTTGATAGTGGAAGATGCTAGAATTGGAGCCATGTTAGCACAAGCTGATGAAGCTAGTGTTGAGAAGGCAGTGTATTACTTGAGCAAAAAGCTTCTTCCAAATGAACATAAATATAACTTGATTGAAAGAACTTGCTTAGTAATGGTATGGGCTCTGAGCAAAAAAGCTCTTCCAAAATGAAACAGGTAACATATATCTTGATTGCAGGAAGCTTGCTATAGTCAATGGTGAATAGGCAGTGTATTACTTGAGCAAAAAGCTTCTTCCAAATGAACATAAATATAACTTGATTGAAAGAACTTGCTTAGTAATGGTATGGGCTACTAGAAAGCTTCGACACTATTTTTAGTCTTATAAGGTTATAGCGGTATCAAGAATGGATTCAGTCAGATATGTATGGAACACTAGCACTAGTGGGGAAACTAGCAAGATAGCAAATCCTATGATCAGAATTTGATATTAAATATGCCATAAAGAAAACCATCAAAGGATGAGCAGTTGTAGACTTCTTAGCAGCACATCCAGTGGAAGACAATGAACAATAGGAGATTGATTCTCTAGATGAACACTTGAACTTGATAGAAAGGAAAGGATAGAAGCTCTACTTCGATGGTTCAGCTCATAGCAAGGGAATTGGAGTAGGCGTTTTGCTTGAATCTCCATAAGGAGAAGTTATCCCAATGTCAAAAGATTGCAGTTTGCAGTTTACAGTTACGAATAACATGGCAGAATATGAAGCCTGCTTATTTGAGTTTAAGCTTTGATAGCAATTAAACCTGAAAAGTTGAGGTTGTTGGCGATTCAAAACTGGTCATCGAGCACACTAACAACAATTGGGAGGTTAAGGAAGACAAGTTGAAACCCTACATTGACTACCTGCACAGTGTTATTCAGAACTTTGAAAGGGTAACATTCACACACACAAGCAGAGTAAACAACCGAGTACCAGATGCCTTGGCTAGTTTAGCATCAGCTTGGGAAGAGATTTCAGTTATGCTTAAGAAGCCGTTTATGATGTCTCTGTGTAGCATCCCGTGTTATGAAGGCGAAACGATTATAGATATCGAGGAAGAAGAACAACCATGGTTTTATGATTCGCTGCAATGGATGACTAAAAGGGTTTATCCAATTTCAGCTACTAGAGATGATAGAAGGGCTATACAACATTTGGCATTACAATTTATAGTCTTAGACGGTCAATTGTACAAAAGGATGTCAGACGGAGTATTGTTAAGGTGTGTATCAAGGAAAAAAGCTGAAGGGATTATGGAATAGATCCATGCAAGGTTTTGCGGTACCCAAATGAATGAAAAAGCGCTAGTAAAGAAAAATCTCAGACATGGATTCTTTTGATCGACAATGGAAAGGGATTGTATTTCTTTTATGGAAAGGTGCTTTGAATGCCAAATACACGGAGACCTGAATCACATTCCACCTTCAAAATTGCATCCTTCTATTTCACCATGGCCTTTTGCAGCTTAGGGAATAGATATCATTGGCAAAATCTCAACACTTGCTTCTAATGGGCATGAATTCATAGTGGTTGCAGTGGACTATTTCTCAAGATGGATTGAAGCAGAATCTTTCAAGAACATTGGTGCCAAGCAAATGGCCAAATTCCATAGTGGTTGCAGTGGACTATTTCTCAAGATGGATTGAAGCAGAATCTTTCAAGAACATTGGTGCCAAGCAAATGGCCAAATTCATTGAAAAGAACCTAATCTGTAGATATGGGATCCTCCGCATAGAGTGACAGATTATGAAGTTTAGTTCTAGGCAGAAGTGAAAACATTGTTAGATATGAAATTGAACATCATAAGTCGTCACCGCATCGACTGTAAGCTATGCAAATAAGAACATCAAGAATATACAGAGGAAAATGGCAGAAAATCATCGTGATTGGGCAAGCAAGCTATAATATGCTTTGTGGGGCTACAGGACCACAACCAAATCTGCGAATGGTGCAACTCCTTATTCTCTAGTATACGAAATGAAAGTTGTGCTGCTAACAATGAGAGAAGTGCAGTGAAGTTAGCAGACATGGAAGGCAACGAATTTACTGAGCTAGTCAATTTGGATAGATTGAAGAAATTTTATGTATGACTTGAAACGTTTATAGCAAAGCCCAATTAATAAATTCACCTTTTGTGTTCTTATTAACTTTAAAGCATATTATGCTAAGTTTATGTTGATATGCAAATATTGTGAATTTACTCTAATGAAATAGAATAGTAGGAAATATGTTAAGCATTTTTAAGCAAAAAAAGACATTTCATTCATAATAAGTGCAAATATTCATATAATTGCACTATCAATAATTGCATAGGACATTTCATTATAAAGTAGGATAGAAGTATCTACATGCTAGATCCTAACAGAAATCTAGCTGTCAATAGATCAATTGACTCCGAATCAGGACCGACTCTAGAATAAGCCTGCAGCTAAGAGCGGTACAAGTCTAAAGAAGAGGTATCAGCCACATCAGAAATGGGTACAGTCGTGCGACTAGGCCAAGTGGAAATAAAGCAAGATAGAAATCACTGTGCAATAAGGCCACCCTCAAACCGCATGTAATTAGGGACAGCTTGATGACCACCATCCTACCCAGCTGCTCGGCTGGGATAATAAGCCACTGCCATGGTCAAGCCACTCAGGGGCTGTTGACGCGTGTTTTTATGCCCCCGCTTGATCCAATGATGATACGAGGATATGGAATGAAGGGTTAATGCTACCTAGAAGTCTTTTAATCCAAGGATTTAAATTAAATTGATTTTAAGTGTTTGACTGGGTCATAGCTGCGTCACACAGCTATAGCTGCCAAGGATTTAAATTAAATTGATTTTAAGTGTTTGACTGGGTCATAGCTGCGTCACACAGCTATAGCTGCGTCATGCAGCTATGTTAGACTACATGCCGTTTTTGTATTAAACAGCATGTAACTCTGGTACAGCAAGTAAGCTGCGTCACGCAACTATGCTCTGTGCCCTATTTCTATAAATAGATCTTTTAATTCACGTTTGAAGAGACTTTTGACAACTTTGGCAAGCATTTTTAAAAACCCTAAAAGAAACCCTACGGCCAGATTCTCCTCCAAAAGCTCTTTTGAGTTCGTTTGAGAGAGAATTGCCATTAGAGATCAATTTTAGGTGAATTAAACTAAAAAAAAGAGAAAATTAAGCGAGAAAAGAGTGAATATTTAAATCCTTGGTGATGAAGTTTCTGGATCGCCGTAACCTTCATTCGTTAAGCCGTTTACAATCCTCAATCTGAGGATTAGGTAATTTCTTTACACCTTTTGTGTTTTTATTCATTTTTGTGTTTTAATTTCATTTGATTATTTAATTTTAATCATTGTTTTAGTATTTAGTCTTAATTGAATTGTATTCTGTTTGTTTTTGGGTCATTCAAAGTTGGCTTCATAAAATATATTTAAATAAATGCTTTAAACAATAATTTTAAAACAGAATTCGGACTCAGAGCCAGTTGCGTCACGCAGCCAGTAGATCCGTAACGGCCAGTTGGGCAGTTGCGTGGACGGAACTGTTCATGTCCAATTTCCGTTTTCTTTTTCACCCAGAAGAGCCAGTGTCACAAACAGCTACTTCGACTTGCATGCACGCAACTGTTCTTCAAAAGAACAGCTACGTGACGGCGACTGTTCTAATGGGTCCAAGAAACAATTTTTTATTCTTTGCGAAAAAATAATAAATTTTTGTAAACAAAATAAATTTAATAATTTTTTCCAATATAATCCGAAATGGGGCGCAATTATGAATAGATTACAGTAATTAGGTTTAAATTAAAAAATACGTAATTATGGACCGCATGAATTTCGGGTTTTTAGGTTCTTGATTCGATATAGGGTAGATGTATTTTTAGGTTCCGGTTTGTGCCCGCCTTTAACCATAGACAAGAGCGGGTCTTTTATTTATTTGGTTTTAATTATTTTGGTTGGATGATTTGGAATGATTTGGATGATTATGGATGCAATGATTGAACTTGATTGGAGCGATTAAATTAATTTTCCATATAAGAAAACTCGGTTTTCGATTCATTCGGTTGGGTTTAAGCAATAAAATAATTTGGCTTTTCTAACTTAAAATAATTGAAATCGTAAGGTTAAAAGAGGCCGGATTTTCCCCGCGTCGGCTTTCCAATGGGCCGGCATACCCAACTTCCCTTACCTAAATCCGCCTTGGTGGCGCTGACCAGTCTTTTTAATAATTTGGCCTTAAATAAAATTGAGTTTAAAATGGAGTCACTTTTATAAAATAAAATTGGAAACGATCCCATTACCGAAATAATGGGTGGCGACTCAAAATGTTTTATAAGACCAATTTATCGGCATCGTATGCAATAAAATGTTTTGTCACCACTGTTCAAAGTAAGATCATTTTCTATTAAAAATAAAAAAAGATGTTTTTCGGGTCGCTCGGGGCCGGTACGAAAAAAGATTGGCGACTCCGCTGGGATGCATCCACTAATCCCCGGTTATTTTTTAAATAACTAGTCGATTGCAATTAGGAATTAACTCTAAACCTACGCTTTCTAAAATTTGAAATAAAATTGGTTAGAAAGCCGTTGGAAAATTCTTTAATCGTCCTTGTTTGTTTATTTGCTTTCCTTTATTTTTTCTAAGTTTTTGCATTCATACTGCATTTCTCTCTTCTTACCACTTTCTACCCAAATTATCCTTCGGTATCGTTGTTAACCTTGAAGGTGGATCCAGCCTAAACCTTGCGTTTTAGGCACATCCACCCGAGAATTAGCAGTTTTAGGCACATCCACTCGAGAACTAGCAATTTTACCAACCGCAAGCCTAGTACCTTAAAGGTGCGTCAAAAGGAGTAGGCCCATGTGAAAGCCCTAATCCTGTTTGCGGAACCCGGACTTTGTAAAGCCCAATGGACTAAAGCCTTAGTCACTTCCCATAAGGAAAACCTGAGTCTGTTTGCTATTGTTCTATTGCATTCATTCCGAGAGTTTGTTTCGCTAATCTCAAAACCCCTACTGGTTGTCGAGATTAGACCAAATCCTAAGAAACAGATGTCGAAATTTCTACCAACAGAACTCCTGTGTGGGAGAGATAAGGTTGGAAGGCATGATTCTGCATTCCCAACTTCCCGTTCCCTGCGTGTTATAAACTGTTCACATTGCTATACATTCATCAATCACGTGAAACGTTTTTCGTTTTAGCCACCATGCATTAATAAGGGCTAATTTTCTTGTATGGACGATTTTAATAAGGGCTAATTTTCGGTATGGACGTTTGACCCTTGATTTTGAGAGTGGACCTCTAATTCGTTTTGAATAACATAATGCAATCATTTATAGTGAACTAATACCCAAAAAGAAAAGGGAGTTATAAGGGGGTTGCGATTCCTTTGTATTTTCACATTTCTCGCATTATCTGAAAGTAAGCGTGAGAGTGCAAACAAAATTATAATAAATCAAGATAAGATCCTACTTGGGGCCATCTGTTCCAAGGCAAAAATTAAGGACACCAAAAATAAAAAAAATAATAAGAAATATCCCGCTTGGAAATTCTTTCATTCCAAGGCAAAAATTAGGGACTTGAGAGAAGATAGCCAACTGTAAAATCCAAAAGGAACGGTCAACGATAGATAATGCCAGAAATGTTTGAAGACAAAGTAAAATATTGCCATGTTATTCATACCGAGGTTTAGATCCACTTGTCAAAAATGAGATCTCATCTCCGTACCGGTTATTAGCACATTAGATTTGCAGTCTTCATCCTATGTGCCTCTATTTTTCATGCATGCATGCAGAACCTCTTTAACTCAGGTCCTCTTATTTATCAGCCAAAATTGAACCGTCCCGGGAAATCACTTCGAGAGTTTGGCGTCGACAGCCTGGTCAACGTTTGGTCAAAGTGTCCCCAATCCCTGAGCCTGCTCCGGTTAGTCTTGTGGTTCGTTCAAGTTCTTCGGGTTTGGTTCTGATTCAGATCTAGTTGAGATGGCTGACGGTAATGTGAATGACACTGGTTTTTCTTCGGCCCAGCTAAGGGCTATTACTGAGATAATAGCCGCTGCTTTTACCCTAGAGAGAGCACAGAATCAGGTTCCTCCTTCTTCAAGTAATCAACCGGCTTCTCCTGTAGTTGAGGAAAGGGAGACTCCAGAACCTGCTTTGGGTAACTAAGCATCAGCTGATAATGTTGGTCCAGCTGAGAATGATCTGATTAAGCAGCTAGCAGAACTGAAGGATAAGGTGAAGAAGATGTCTGTCTCGAAAGAAAAGGACCGCAAAGAAAGGACCCAGTCACCAATTCCATGTGAGCCTGAATATGTCTGAAGCCCAACAAACTCTACTTCTTCCAAGACCTTCAAACATTACCTATTTGAGGAGATTAATGACCCGACCTGTTTGAAGGAGATAATGACCCGAGGTCCCATTTGTCCGAGTTCATTCGTGTTGCTCAGATGAATCGATATGATGAGGAGGATGTGTTACGGGCATTTCCTCAGACACACTGCACAAGAGCTATAGGAGATGGTATGACGGTTTGGAGATGGAAATACAGAGAGATTGGGTTAAGCTTCAGACTGCTTTTCTCAAGCACTTCAAGACAGATGAAAGAGATGAGTTTAGTCTTCGTGATCTGGAAAGCCTAAAGCAGGGGAGGGATGAAAGCTTCTCCGATTACTATAGAAGATGGAGGACAAAGCTGTTCATGGTCCAGACAAGGCCAGCCAAAGGATCAAGAGTTGATCCGGATTTTTAGTCGAAGCTTATTGCCTTACTTTAAGGAGAGGATGTTGGCTCAACCTCTCACTGACTTTTCTTTGGCACAAAGGGCTGGACTAAATATTGAAGAGCTCTACAATGAAGAGAAGAAGAAAATCCGGGGGTTTGGTAATTACCGGTCTTCCTACGGTGACTATAATAGAAGTGTTGGCAATGTAGCTACAAACCAAACCAATCGGGGAGTAGCAATACAGTTGGAGCTGTTAATGAGAGAACCAGAAGGGAATTCACTGATTTGGGTAGACCTTTAAGCACGGTTATGAGGTCCTGAATCAAGAATGGTGTAATGTCAAAGTTACCAATTAATCCATCTAGGCCTATTCAGGGCAAGTTTGTTGATCGAAGCTGTGAATATCATCAATGCAAAGGTCATTCTATCGATGATTGCCACCAGCTCAGGCATGATATATAAAATTTGATAGATAGCGGGAAGATCACCAAGCCTCTTGAGCGTAGCAAGCCGACGCCCGAAAACCATTAAAAGATAGTTGTGATGAGCGTAGTGAACAAGCTCTTAATCCTTCTTTTTGTTTTGTTTTTCTGAATGTTGTTTTAAGAACAATATGGATGGATTTCATTTACTATTTCAATCAATGGGAATGATGAATTTTGATTACTTATTTTTTTCTTATTTCTCCTGATTGTTATGTTCATGGCATTTGATTATTATTGCACGCATATTTGGCATAAATGTGGCATAAATGCATTGCATCATTTTGCATTTAACCTAAGCACCACCGAAAATCTCAAAATAATCGAAATCGGATCAGACTTTAAGCTTGAGCTCAGAAACGATCTCCAAGAATGTCTTAAGAGGAATTCAGGAGTTTTCGCCTGGAGTTATGCTGATATATCGAGGGTCAATAAGCCAATTACAGAGCATGTCATCCCTACAGATCCAAATATCAATCCAATGAGACAAAAAAGAAGATGGGTCAGACCAGAGTGGCAAGATAAGATCAAGGCTAAAGTTCAAAAGCAGCTAGATGCAGATTTCTTGGAGGTAGTGCATTACCCTGCCCTGAGTGGTTAGCAAAATGTTTCCCTGTGCTCAAGCAAGGATGGGAGATAAGAGTCATGTGTCGACTATGCCTTCGCCCAAAGAATGGCTTTCCCTCTATCCACCTATAAAATGTTCCGATCGACAGTGCTACAAGAATGGGATGTTATTCCATTACGGACAAAAAAGAGAAAAAAAAAGGAAAAATGATGATGAAATAAAAAAAAATGAAAGAAGAAAATAATATTGCATGGTTGAAAAAAAAAAAAAAACAAACAAAAGGAGTTCTTTTTAAAAAAAAAAAGTCCGTTTTATTCGTTGACTAACAAACAGGGTGGCTAGATTTATTCGAGCGGAACATTTTCTATTCGCTAGGGTTGCTCCTCATCACATAGTACAAACAATGGTTCTTCCACTTCAAAGCAGACATTTTCATCTTGGAGGGAAATTCAGACCAATGCATTTACCGTTCAGATATTTCCAGAAACTGTTGGGACAAGGGTGCTGCTGGAATGTCACTTTGGAAGGAAAGCCTTTTTAAACGGATCGTTAATCCAAGGGACCAGATGAAAAGGTTCTATGTCTAGATGATGATTTCGATTGTGTAAAAAAAAAAAACAATAAAAAAAGGAAAAATAGGGGGGCTTAGGTTTAAAACCCGTAAAAAAGGGCGGCCTAGGCAAAAAGTTACAGTTTTAAAAAAAAAAAAGAAAAAAAAAAAAAAGAAAATTTGAGATTAACGCATGGTGCTTAGTTTAAATGCGAAATCTATGCCATGCATTCGTGACATACTTGCGACCAGTTGTTCAATGCCATCAACCTGACTAGAAGGAGAATAGGCGAATGAGTAGTTAGAATGAACGACCATTGTATTAAAGTAGTTTTCCTCTACTTGTGTACGATGTTGAAAGAAGTAAGATCAACAAAGAGCTTGTTTTTCAGATTTCTCTTCCCTTTTGTTTCTGGGGCATGATCGTTGATTATAAGACCTTCCTCTCTGCCTACATGGTCAGCATTTGCTCATTCGTTTTGAAGATGTTTGGCTGTTGGTCCTGCCCGGATATTGGATTCTCCTAGACAGCGATCAGAAGGTCAAATGCTATTTTCTCAGTGATTTCCTTGGACGGATCGATAAAGAGAAAAACCATGAATAAAAATCCCTAGCCCTTAAACATGAATAAAAATCCCTAGCCCTTAAATAGGTTCATGCATACATGAGGAAATTGCATATTTTATTTCTTTCTGAATGTTGCAGGTGATAAAATGGTCACCTCATCTTTTTCAAAAGTGTAAATCCTTTTTGTTTATGTGATTTCGCTTAGCTTTCGGATTATTGTCTTTTGTTAATTCTGGAACAATGTTGATGGGCATTTATGCCCGCATTAACAAGGTGGACTACTCTTGCAAGTGGGTGGGATGCCTCCTTTTTGTTTCTGTGTTTTTGTTTTCTTTGTGCACGAATAAAGCAAAGTCCAAAAACAAAAAATTTGGAGTCGGCGTGCGGCTTGTATGCTTCAATAATTCATCTACTCGCCACACGGGGGGGGAAAATCACCAAAATCATCAGATACCCTCAGGTAAGTGTTCTTTCAACACTGTATCAGGAAAAGAATACCTGAAAATTTGGGACTAGAAAAATTTGGCAATTTTTGCTAAAATTTCAAAATTTTTTTGCAATGGATAAAAAAAAAAAAAAATTTCAAGGTTATCTTAAAAGATAATATTTTTGGTTCCAGGATGGAATTCCAAACTAGGGGCAAAAATAAAATCTTTTGCCTTGATGCAAAAATTTCAAATTTCAAAGTTCATGATTATTAATACATGGGGGCATGTGATGCTCCAACATCTAATAAAGGCAAGATCTGTTTGTACACAGAAATTGCTCTTTTCTTTTGAAAATGTTTTCAGGTCATTTCAGGTCAACCGGTTGGATGATTTCTCGAAAGCCGATTTGGCGGCGGTCGCCACTAAGCAGTGATGATGTATTACGAAGCTGTTTGAATCCTTTTCCTGATTTAATGAGATATTAATGATGATGGATTACGAAGTTGATCAAGACAATCTCAAACCCTCTAAAGCCGATCAGACTGAGCTGAGGAGGTGAACAACAAAGCCGATCAGACTGAGTTTTGCTGTTTTTCTCGATTCTTGATGATGGATTATGAAGCGAATCGAGTCAAATCCTTTTCCTGATTAATGATGATGGATTACGAAGTTGATCAAGACAATCTCAATACCAAACCATACAAGGCCAATCAGACCGTGCTTTGGAGAGGATCACAAAATCCTTCGAGCCAATCAGACCGAGCTTCGGAGGTGACTTTAAGGCCAATGAGGTGACTTTAAGGCCAATCAGACCGTGCTTTGGAGATGATCACAAAATCCTTCGAGCCAATCAGACTGAGCTTCGGAGGTGACTTCAAGGCCAATCAGACTATGCTGTGGAGATGATCACAAAATCCTTCGAGCCAATCATACCGAGCTTCGGAGGTGACTTCATGGCCAATTAGACCGTGCTTTGGAGATGATCACAAAATCCTTCGAGCCAATCAAACCGAGCTTCGGAGATGACTTCAAAGCCAATCAGACCGTTTTTTGGAGATGATCAAGACAACCAAAATCCTTCAGGCCGATCAGACCGAGCCTCGGAGGTGATTTCAAAGCCAATCAGACCGCGCTTTGGAGTTGTTTACAGATCACACAGGAGCCTACAAAGCCGATCAGACTGAGCTTTGGACGTGACCAGATGATCAAGACAATTTCAAATCAAAATCCTTCAAGCCAATTAGACCGAGCTTCCGAGGTATCTTCAAAACCAATCAGACTAAGTTTTGGAGATTGTTACCGATCTGACTGGAGCCTACAAAGCCGATCAGACTGAGCTTTGGACGTGTCCAGATTCAACCCAAGATTGAAGGCGCGTCAATTAGGCCACTTTAAAACATTAATCGTTTACACAATTAAATTGATAAAGTGGGGGGGCAAACTGTTGACGTGTATTTTTTATGCCCCCGCCTTGATCCAATGATGATACGAGATGTGGAAATGAAGGGGTTAAGAATGAAGGGTTAATGCTACCTAGAAGTCTTTTAATCCAAGGATTTAAATTAAATTGATTTTAAGTGTCTGACTGGGTCATAGCTGCGTCACGCACCTATGTTAGACTACATGCCGTTTTTGTATTAAACGACATGTAGCTCTGGTACAGCAAGTAAGCTGCGTCACGTAGCTAACGACTGCGTCACGCAGCTGTGCTCTGTGCCCTACTTCTATAAATAGATCTTTTAATTCACCTTTGAAGAGACTTTTGACAACTTTGGCAAGCGTTTTTAAAAACCCTAAAAGAAACTTTTAAAAACCCTAAAAGAAACCCTGCGGCAAGATTCTCCTCCAAAAGCTCTTTTGAGTTCGTTTGAAGGAGAATTGCCATTAGAGATCAATTTTAGGTGAATTAAACTAAAAAGAAAGAGAAAATTAAGCGAGAAAAGAGTGAATATTTAAATCCTTGGTGACGAAGTTTCTGGATCACCGTAACCTTCATTCGTTAAGCCGTTTACAATCCTCAATCTGAGGATTATGTAATTTCTTTACACCTTTTGTGTTTTTATTCATTGATTATTTATTTTATCATTGTTTTAGTAGTTTAGTCTTAATTGAATTGTATTCTGTTTGTTTTTTTCGAAGTGCTCTAAAATTATTTAAATAAAAAACGCCTTTAACAAATAATTTAAAACAGGGAATTTTGGATCATAGCAGTTCATCACGCCAGCTAGTAGATCCGCCTAACAAGAGCTGGGCCAGTTGCGTTGACGGATTGTTCATGTCCGAATTTTGTCTTTTTACCAGAGAGCTATGTCACGCAGGCTTATCGGTCTGGTCACGCAACTGTTCTTTCAAAGAACAGCTGCGTGGACGCGACTGTTCTTAGGCGTCCAGAGACAATTTTTCATATTCTTTTTCGAAAAAAATAATAAATTTTGTACAAAATTAAAAATTTAATTTTTCCAAATAAATTCCGAAAATGCTTATGATGTTCCATTTCAATCTAAACCCAATGCGTTTCCATACTTATGAATTTAGGATTACCAGTTTAATTAGGTTATTACAAAATTTATAATTATCCCAGATTTCGATGTTTAGGGTTTTGGATTCGAATTGGGTTAGGAATGCATTTTTTAGGGTTCGGTTTGGTGGTCCCGCCTTTAACCAAAGGGCAAGAGCGGCGTCTTTTATTTATTTTGTTTAATTATTTTGGTTGGATGGATTTTGGATTGATTTTAGATAATTATGGATGCAATTATTGAACTTGATTTGGGACCAAATTAATTTAATTTTTCCATATAAGAACTCGGTTCGATTCATTCGGGTTGGGTTTAAGGCAAATTAAATAATTGGCTTTTTCTAACTAAAATAATTGGATATCGTAAGGTTAAAAAGCAAAGCTGGGATTTCAATTAATTAATTTTCCATATAAGAACTCGGTTCGATTCATTCGGGTTGGGTTTAAGCAAATAAATAATTTGGCTTTTCTAACTAAAATAAATTGGATATCGTAAGGTTAAAAGAAGCTGGATTTTCCGAGCGTCGGCTTCCAACGGGCCGGCGTACCCAATTCCCTTACCCAGAACCGCCTTGGTGCGCTTGACCAGTTTTTAAATAATTTGGCCTTAAATAAAATTGGGTTTAAATGGAGTCATTTTTATAAAATAAAATTGGAAACGGTCCCATTGCCGATATAATGGGTGGCGACTCAAAATGTTTTATGAGACCGATTTGTCGGCATCGTATCCAAAAAAGTTTTGTCACCACTATTCATAAATAAAAATCACCTTTTTCCATTTTCAAAATAAAAAGTTGGCGTTTTTTGGATCGCTCGGGGGCGGTGCGAAAATAGGGGCACACAGAGCATGTACAAAGAAACTATGACTCGCTCTATATACCACCAGAGGCAAGTCCATCTGCCTTCCTCGAAGGTGAGATCTTGAAAAATAGTAGTCCAATCTTCAACAGTCGCACTAATCAAATGGTGGTGACGTCGGACATAGACTCGCGACTTATAATCGAATCTCAAATGGTCTGATGGTGGATCCATCACCTAAAGCTTCTCAGAAGCCCATAACTACATGCATTAAAAAAAATAAAAAATGAAATGAATATAAAGCTTGTTAAGTCGAAAACCTGCAAGGGTGACTTAAGCAAAACTTAGAACATTAAAAAAACAAAAGAAAAAAAAGCTCGTTAAGTCGAAAACCCGCAAGGGCGGCTTAAGCAAAAATTAGAGCACATGAAAAAATAAGAAGAAAATAGAAGGGAAAGAAGAAGAATGCATTTACCTGCAGTAGAAACGGACTGCCCATCGGATAAAATATCGAGCTATAGTCCCGAGCATGCTCTCCCAGCCAAGTAAATGTTTCGGCTAGAATAAGTGGTAACTGCATGCGGTGCCTAGCCATCTGCTCTACTATGGACAGTAGCCTAAAGCTGTCGTAGTCGTCAATGCCACTAAGTAGCAAGTACTGACTAAGAATGCAGAAATAGACAAGTGAAGGCCAGTACAGGCTAGTGCAGTGCATACTCAATGCACGATCTACAAGTGATCGCAAGGCCACGACATCAGCTCCAAAGTCATAAGATGGAATCTCATAAACCGGGAAGCAAAAAACAGGCAGAATCAGTGACACAGGTCTATATCCAGCCGGTCCACTACAGGAACTTCTTCTACTACGGGTATTCTCCTAGAAATAATGTTGAATTCCTCGAATAACGGACCAATCTCGAAGTCATTGTGGCAAAATAAGTTGTCCGAAGGAGCAAAACAGTTAATCAACCATTATAGTAATTCGGATTAAACCCTAATGTTCAGGTAGTAGCTTAGCCCGTTGAGCTCAAATGGCATCATCAAATCCAAATCCTCATGGCTAAAACTATGGAACAATGCTTCAAAAGAAGGTGCCAAGGACCGATCCATGAAAAATGGAGAAGAAATGGAAAGTTTAGGGAAGTTTTTGAGTGAAGACTTCGTCTGGAATAAGGAGAAAGAGCTTTTGAAGCATATGGGTGTGTTATGGACTTTTATAACAAAGAATTAAAGGACAGGTTGATAGCTGGTTGCCACAGCAACCTTAAACATTCCTATCTTACCTTCACCACTAATTCATGCATAAAAACTATTCTAACATTAATTAACATTATTAATTTTCATATATCAGAATACCTAATCAATAGATTATCAATCAAATGACTAAAATTATTATAATTAAACATTTATTAATTTTCATATATCAGAATACCTAATCAATAGATTATCAATCCAAATGACTTAAAAATTACTCACAGTTGGTCACATTAGCAAACATGATCAATCAAATTTCATTGCTTAACCATCACTATCAAATTCATGCTTAACCATCCTCAACCACTTTAAATCACCTTAAAAGTACTTTTAATCACTTCATTCTCACCAAGTCAGCAACAATAAGCAAGCACTCATACTATAGTTCATGGAAATAAAAAATTAAACCATGGAAAATAAAAAGGAGAGAAAATAACTAACATTTCCTTATGAATCAAAATTCATAAGTTTTCATGCACCTTTAGCTTGTTCTTAAGAGTTTTCTCTCTCTCTTTTCATGGAGCTCGACCATGGATGACCAAAAATGAGCAAGAGGTACCTTATGACTCATCATAAATAGGTGGCAATCAAAGACTTTCAATGTAATTCCTTCCATATCCTTTAGTTGCCTGTTAACACCTTAATCCTTCATTTATTTCTCTTTTCATACAATTGCACTTAAATGTTTTTGATTATTTTATTTTAGTCCTAATTAAACCTTAATCATATATCTTAGGTGTTTAATAATCAATTCATTGAATGATAAATTAAAGTGCTAGCTTAAGGAGCTTCACGTGCTAGCTTCTCATCGTCAAAGCTTAAGCTCATTTAACTTTCTCCCAATTTGATTCTCATGACATAACTTATCTTTAATTTGCATTATAACTTCCAATTAATAGTTTTACATATTAAAACTAAGGTAACCCTTTATAACTAAGGTACCCGTTAAATTTATTCTAGCTCTCCAGCATAATAATTTATTTAACACATAACAATTAGAATATCCAAAGCTATCATATGAGGCTATTACACAGACAATTTGATTCTCATGACATAACTTATCTTTAATTTGCATTATAACTTCCAATTAATAGTTTTACATATTAAAACTAAGGTAACCCTAATTATTCTAGCTCTCCAGATAATATTAATTAACACAACAATTAGAATATCCAAAGCTATCAAATTGAGGCTATTACACAGACTGCACTCCAAATGGAATCCTTATAAAAGCAGCAAAGTCTACTGGTGTGATAGTCATCTCGCCGAACAGTAGATGGAAAGTATGAGTGGTATCCATCCACTGCTCCATGAGCGCTAGAATGTTGTAGGGTAGAGTCTGGCCTGCACCCGGGGAAGAGTATCAACAAAACGACCAAAGCCTGCCTCCCGGATGCGCTCCTGCACCCACTCAGGCAGTCGATCAAACCATTCATCGGCTGCATCAGTGTTGCCACCGAATTTCCCGTGCCTCACGCTCTTCTACAAAAATAAACCACTGTAAGTATGCTAATAAAATGCAAAGGCACGTATTTGTTATGTTTTGATGAAAGTAAGCAAGAAAAAAGATGGAAAAGTAGTTGTTACATAGCTATTGTGGCGCAAGCCATAAGGTAGTAGCGCAAAGCCACTACTCAAGTGGCGTGCGCCACTAGTGCTGTGGAGCACGCCATAAGGCTACAGAGTATCCAAACAGGCTTTGAAGGGGCACACGCCATAATGGCAATAGCGCATGCCACACGCAATGGCGCATGCCATAGCGGCCCGCCACAGACCCAAAACACCCACAACGCTTAATCTGGTAAATTCCTACCTAATTTTTGGTTTCTAACATAATGTTTTCATGTTTCTATCCTTAATAATATAGGAAAATAAAAAGAAAGTTCCAAAGTACCTCGATTGTGCCCCAGCAAAGGTGGCTGGGCAAATCATGCTGCAGGCTAATCGCAGTCCCTGTGTTTGCAATAAACTCCTGAAGTTTCATTCCGTTACTCACAAGATGAGTCACGAAATCAATCACCATGTCACTGGGAAGCCAGTCCATGACATTCTTAGCAGCCATGAGTTTCGGTTGCAAAAGGAGCAAAGAAGAGGAAAAGAGAGAATTTGAAAGAAAAAGAGTAAGTTAGGCTGAAAGAAAAAGAATGAGTTAGGTTGAAAGTGACAAATGAGTGTCACTTTCACCTTTTATAAAGGATTAATGGGCCTATGGGCCCGACTTAAGCCTTCAAGCCCAGTTTGACCTAAAGGTCCATTAACCGTGACCAGCTCTCATACTTAGCCGACAACTTGTCAATGACTAGCCGCCTAAGTAGGGGCAACACACTGCTGGCCACAGGTAAGCTACCTCATTTCGCATGCCACAGCATAACTTTTGCCAAGATTGTTTTGTAGGTACCTCCTAAAGTAGAGCATCTCAAACTGTAAGTCCCCTAAGGTAGGAAAACTATAAGTCCTATGAAGCAGGAAAACCAAAGCCCTTCAACGAAGGCACCATCCAAAGGATAACCTCCCCAAGCAGAGCATTTCAGAACCAAGCCGTCCCAAGTGGTGCACCAAATCTGTCTCAAATAGCGCACCCAAGCTGTCCCAAGTGGCGCACCCTTGCCCTTCAAAGAAAGCATTCATTCGTTGAAGCCGTCCCAAATGGCGCAATCATGAACCCATCCTATGTGGCACATCTTATTCCGCATTCCACGTCCAAAGGACAACCTCCCCAACTGGAGCATTTCAGAACTAAGTAGTCCCAGGTGGTGCACCCTTGCCCTTTAAAGAAAGCATTCATCTGCTGAAGCCGTCCCATGTGGCGCATCTCATTCCGCATTCCACCGTCCAAAGGACAACCTCCCCAAGTGGAGCATTTCAGAACAAAGTCGTCTCAGGTGGCACATCCATGCCCTTCAAAGAAGCCACTCATCCATTGAAGCCATCCTAAGAAGCGCAACCCTGAAGTTGTCCCAAGTGGTGGATCTCATTCCACATTCCACCGTCCAAAGGACAACCTCCCTAAGCAGAGCATTATAGAACAAAGTCATCCTAGGTGGTGCACCCTTGCCCTTCAAAGAAGGCACTTATTCGTTGAAGTCGTCCCAAGTGGCGCACCCCTAAAGTCGTCCCAACTGGCACATCTCATTCCGCATTCCATATCCAAAGGACAACCTCCCATAGTGGAGCATTCTAGATTTCTATCAAAGTTGCCGATTGGCGCAGTCATCCGTAGAAGTCGCCAACAATCACCACAATGTAATTTGCCCGCCTGACAATCACCGTAATGGCAATCCACATCAACAAAGCAGCCAAAATGGCGCACCTCATCCATCAAAGTCGTTCATGGAACACAAATCAGGTAAGTGTTTTCTCACTTATGTGTCTACTTTACACTTTGATGATATTTTGCTTAAAAAGCAAAATATTATCAAAGCGGGGCAAATTGTAAATGCTCAAATTTCGCCCCTAAAGCTTCAGTGATGATACACTATTTTTTGTATAAATTTGGATCGAGACTCCTGATCGCCCCGATTTTTGGACCAATGGTCTGTGGCTGAAATTATCTATGTGTTTAACCATTTTTACTTTTTCGAGTTACTGGGCGTTTCACGACGAAACCAGACCCGAGAAGCGCATCAAGTTCGCCCAACACATTACCTGGTGAATCACCTCGTTTTGCATGCTACCCGGTCCGATTTAGTAAAAGTGGGCCTAGTTACCCTGCGGGGTCCATCAGTGACATTTTTGCAACGTCAGCCCTAAATAAGGCCACCTACCCTCAAATTCTTATAAATAGCCATTGGGAGTGAGCCAAAGGACGGTTTTTTTGGAGATCTTAGGGAAACTCTTGTTCTTTTTAAACTCAAACTTAGAATCAAAGGCAACTAGTGTTACCCTTTGATAAAGGTTGAGATTCACTATTCCTCAATCATTAAAAACCCTTAAAGATCAATCAAAAAGTCCCAAAAACACATACATCAATCTTAAATCTCGGATTATTGGATCAAGAGCCAAGTGTTTGGGTTTCTTCATCCATTTTGAATCAATCTTCAAAGAAATCATCGTTGAATCAATCTTCAAAGAAATCATCAAAAGGTAGTTTTTGAGAACCTTAAACCTATTCCTTCATCTTTTTCTTTTCTTTTTCGGTGCTTTAAACACCTATTGTGGATCTGGTTATGAGGCAAACCTAGGATCAACTGTAAGGGGTTGTCTATGCCTCTATGGTGCATGGCCTAAACTAGTGGTGCAAGCCACTACGTGTGGCGTGTGCCACAGGCCGGTGGCTCGCGCCACACACACCAGAAACCCCCTATTTTGACTCATCTTGCACCTGAAGCCTTCCTGATCTGGGAAGGGCTTGCACCACTATTAGGGGTGTATGCCATACCTATATGGTGCACGCCACATCTCCCTATGGTGCCAGGCCCTTTGATTCAGAGGCTCAGTTTGTTTAATAATCAATAAATGGCCCCGATTCTAGAGATCCAGTGGCCAAACCCCAACCTTAAGTCGTCTGGAATGCGTATTTGGCCACACATGGATCAAACGAATAATAAAACAAGATTGATGGAAATGATTGGTGTATTTGTTCACCTTTCAAAATGAACATCAATGCCATGACCTTAAATCTTGATTAACCTTTAAATTCTTATCTTTTAATTAATGTTCTTTACATTTTTTATGTACTTTATTATCCTATCCTTTAATTTTATTCATTTTTAATTTAATGCCTCATGTTTATTATTGTACTAACCCTTTTATTCATTAACCTTGTATTATGAACATGCATCATATTTTTGTTATATGTATGAATGGATGTTTGATGGTGGTTGGCATGTATGATTTATCATTTTATGAATAATGTTTATTTTGTGTCTGCATGTTTTACCTTTCTTATTGTGCTTTAATGTATTATTATTACAAAATGTAAAGAGATCTTAACGAATCTTAATAAGTGCTTGCATGTAATATTATTAGAAAATTGGGAAATTTGGAGGGCAGTGGGTAGATTGTATATTTAGGAATGGGATGTATTCTTTTCTCCTCCCCCTTTCTTTGTGAATGTTTTATTTATGCTTTTATGCTTGAGATTATTTGCATGAGTGTCATTTCTTCAAAATTCCATTAAAACCATTTTTGCATCTTAACTTTAGACAACGAGGAGGCCGGTTTAACTGGGTGATAGGGGTGCCTAACACCTTCCCCTATCGTACCGAACTCTGGGACTCCATCTCTGGTTTAAAACAGAGTTAGTTGATTCCAAAGAATCGACTAATTCGAGAATTTTTCCCTTATAAGGGTGGCGACTCCAAAAAAAAAAAAAACTCTTACTAAAGTAAATCGGACTAATTCGAGAATTTTCCTTTATAAGGGTGGCGACTCCAAAAAAAAAAAAAAAAAACTTTTACCAAAAGTAATAGAGACCATTTTTTAAGGATTTTAACGAACGGGTTAAAATTAAAAAAAACCAATTTTACTAAATAAAATCAAAACCCAAGCCCGTTCGACACGATTCTTTCCAAAATCCCTACTTTTGGAGAAAATCCACGCGCCCCCACCATTTCATCATTGTTGAATGATTGTTGAGTTTTATGTTTTTGTTGGATAGGGTGGCGACTCCAAAAAAAAAAAAAAAACTCTTACCAAAGTAATAGAACCATTTTTTAAGGATTAACGAACGGGTTAAATAAAAAAAACCAATTTACTAAATAAAATCAACCAAGCCCGTTCGACACGATTCTTTCCAAAATCCCTACTTTTGGAGAAAATCCACGCGTCCCCACCATTCATCATTGTTGAATGATTGTTGATTTATGTTTTTGTGGATGTTTAATTTTGTTTGTGTTTGTTGATTCTTTATGTTTGGATTGTGGTTTAATTCTTATGAGCTTAATGTAAAGGATCTTAATAGGTCCTATTATTGGTTAAATGTAATAATTTAGGGGATTTGGGAAATTTGGAGGATTAAACGGTAGAATGTATGATTAGGTGATGGTTTGTATTCTTTTCTCCTCCCCCCCTTTCTTGTGGATGATTTACTTTTATGCTTTATATGATCAATGATATACATGATTGACATAGTTTCCAAATAAAGCATTATAACCAATTTTACATCTCAACTCCAAGTTAATCTTATTATTAATTATTGTGATTAATGGACAACTCGGAGGCCGGTTTAAACCAAACGATTCAGGTGCCTAACACCTTCCCAAAACCATACCTAACTCCCTTTGCCAATCTCTGGTTTAAAACTGAGTTAGTCGATTCCAAAGAATCAACTTACTCGAGAATTTTTCCTAAAGAGGGTAGCAACTCTAAAATAAAATCTTACCAAAGTAAGAGAACCATTTTCCGAGGGTCAATAAATGGGTCTAATAAAGGAAACCGATTTATTAAATAAAATAAATCAAGTCGGTTCCTTTTTTCTTTAGCGAAAAAGATAGCATGCTCAACGAGTTTTTACTTTGATTTACGTTAAGTTTTTAAAATTCAAGAGTTTCCCTTAACTAAGCAAAAATTCCTCCCCTTGGCACAAATCTCAAGGCTTATTTATAAGCAGCTGAAGAGTGCTGCCCTAATTTTACAGCTTAGGTGGCAAATGCCACCAGTGGGCCCCAAAATTAAGTCGCTCCCATTTTTACCAAATTGAATCGGGTGACACATAAAATGAGGTGGTGCACCGAGAGACGTGCCAGGTGGATCCAAAATGCTTCCCAGCCCTGTTTCATTGAGAAACGCTCGAAAATGTAAAAATGGTCAAATGCATCTATTAATTCAGCCACGGACCATTGGTCTGAGAATCAGAGCAATCAGGATTCCTGGTTCAATTTTATGTTGAAAAAAGGTTATCATCATAGCGCCATTTTAGGGGTAAAAATTGAGCATCTACAATGACCAAAAGAGTTTATCCCGATTTAACTACTAGAGATAACAAATGAGCTTTACAATGCTTTGCATTACAATTTGCAGTATTAGATGGTCAACACTATAAGAGAATGCTAAACGGTGTACTGTTGAGATGTGTATCGATGAAAGAAGCTAAGAAAATAATGGAACAGATCCACGTGAGGGTTTGCGGCACCCACATGAGTGGAAAAGCTTTAGCAAAGAAGATTCTCAGACAAGGGTTCTTCTAGTCAATAATAGAAAGAAATTGTATTTCTTTTGTGAAAAGGTGTTTCGAATTTTAGATTCATGAAGACTTGAGTCACATTCCACCGTCAAAATTACATCCTTCTATTTTTCCATGGCCATTTGCAACTTTGAGAATATATATTATTAGTAAAATCTCACCACCTGCGTCTAACGGACACGAATTTATAGTGGTGGCAGTCGGTTATTTCTCAAGGTGGGTCGAGGCAGAATCTTTTAAGAATATCGGTGCTAAGCAAATGGCCAAATTCATTGACAAGAATCTTATTTGTAGATATAGGATCCCCCACCATATAGTGATAGATAATCGCGTTCAGTTTCAGGCAGAAGTAAAAATGCTATTAGCAAAATATGGAATCAAGCACCATAAGTCTTCACCATATTGTCTATAAGCGAATAGGGTAGTGGAAGCCACAAACAAGAATATCAAGAAGATTTTGAGAAAAATTGCCGAGAATCATCGCGATTGGGCCAGTAAATTGCAGTATGCTTTGTGGGGTTACAGGACCATTGCCAAGTCTGCAAATAGGGTAACTCCTTATTCTTTGGTTTGTGGAATGGAAGTTTTATTACTGACTGAGATAGAAGTGCAGTCCTTGCGCATAATGATGGAGTCTAAAATTCCAGAATGTCAATGGGCCGAAAGCTTTTATGAAGAATTAACTCTGCTGGACGATAAGAGGCTTAGCACTAGATTTATAGATCAGCTGCACAAAAGGAGAATGACTAAGCACTTAAATAAAAGAGTCAATTCGAAGCTATTGAGAGTATGAGATCTGGTCCTAAAACAGATGAGGCCAAACATTCATGACCCAAGGGGAAAATTTAAGCCTAATTGGAAAGGTTCGTTCATGATCAAGAAAATGTTCTCAAAAGGTGCAGTGAGGCTATTAAATTTAAAAGGCAATGAGTTTATAGAGCCAGTCAACTTAGATAGGTTGAATAAAGTTTATGTATAAGACGAAACATTTATGGCAAAGCCCAATTAATTAAATTCTCCTTTTGTGTTTTTATTAACTTTAATGCTTATTGTGTTAAGTTTTAGTTAGCATGCAAATGATGTGAATTTATATTGCTAAAGTTGAACAAAGGAAACATTTCAAAAATTTTCAAGAAAAAGGCATTCATTCATGATTAGTGCATACATCTGCAAATAAATTACACAGTTAACAATTGTCTAGCACATATTATTAAAAAAGTAGGATAAAGGTGTCTATCTGCCAAGTCCTAGTAAGAATTTAGTGGCCAGAAGATCAACCAACTCAAAATCAGCTCCAACATCAAAATAAGCATATAGCCACAAGTGGTATAGAGAACAAGAAGAACTGTCCACTGGATCTGAAATGGGGAAAGTGGTACGACTAGACCAAGTGGCAATAAAATGAGATACAAATCTCTAGGTGATCAATCCGCCCTCAAACCGAGCATAATCAGGGACAACCTGATGATGACCATACTTCCTAGCCACACGACTGGGGTAACATGCAACCACCATGGTCAATCTACATAAGGGCACACAAAAGCATATATGAAGAGACTATGATTCATTCTATGTAGTCATACATCAAGTGGTTAAGTCCATCTGATGCTTTCAGCTGTGATATCCTAAAAAATGGTTGTTCAGTCTTCAATAGTATCTCTAGTCAAGTAACAGTGGCATCAGATGTAGACTCTTGGCCTGTAATCACACATCAAATGGTCCGATGGCGGGTCCACCTAAAGCTTCTCATAAGCCCATAACTGTAGATGCATAAAAAAATGAAAAGAAAAAGCTCGTTAAGTCGAAAACTTGCAAGGGCAACTTAAGCAAAATTTAGAGCAAGTAAAAATAATAAAAATCATAAGAAATAAAAAGAAAAAGCTTGTTAGGCCGAAAACCCCCAAGGGCAGCTTAAGTAAAAGTTAGAGCACTACACAAAAATAAGAATAAAATGCATTTACCTACAGTAGGAGCGGGCTTCATATCAAACCAAGCTCCAAATCTGGATCCTGAGCATGGTCTCCTAACTAAGTGAGCGTCTCAGTAATAAGAAGTGAAAATGGCATACATCGCCTAGCCATCTGCTCAACTACGGGAACTACCCGAAGGCTGCCATAGCCGTCAATGCCACTCAAAAGCAAATACTAGCTCAAAATGCAAAAATAGACCAGTGGAGACTAGTGCAGACTAGCTCGGCCCATCTCCAAAACATGCTCTACTAGCGGACGCATGGGCATGACATCAGCTCCTAGCTCATAAGTAGGTACATCATAAGCCGAGAAGTCGAATACCAGAAGAATCAGTGAAGTAGGGTCAATATCTAGCCGAGGCACTGCAGGAACTTCTTCAATCATTAGTATCCTCCTATAAATAATACTGAACTATTCGAACAATGGACAGATCTCGAAGTCATTGTACCGAAATAAGTTGTCTAAATGGTCAAAATAGTGATCAACCAATGCAATAATTCGGGTTGGACCCGTATGTTCCGATAATAACTCAGCCTATTCAGCTCAAAGTGCGAGAGTGTATTCCAATCTTCCTGAGTAAAACTATGGAACAATGTTTCATAAATGGGCGCCAAAGTCCAATCCATGAATAAACAAAGAGGGAATGGAGTGTTTTGGAATAAGCCATTAAGTAGTGGCACCACGCCACTACATGTGGCGCACGCCACTAAGGCCAGCAAACAGAACGGTGACTTGCTTTTGAATTTTTGATCAGGGCAAGATCCGCACGCCACTTCTAGTGGTGCACAGGTATTCATTTCAGAGACCAGAATCCTTATTTTAATATAATAAACTTAATCCGGGGTCTGTCCGAGCTTAGCACTAAGCCACTTCGCTTAGACTGTGATTAGAACTCGTCTATTTTCCTAACAATGAAATAAAACACAAGGAATATATGGGAATGGTCATATTTGTTCATCACCCATGATAAACATCAAAGGCTTGAACCTAAATCTTGTTTTATCCCTCAAATGATGCTTTTGAATTTAATGTCTTTACTTTAATACACTTTACTTTTCTGTCATTCACGTTTCAAGTACTTTACATTTGTGTTTTTATTATTATTGTGTTAACCTTCCTAACTTTACATTTAATCATTCTAACATCCCATTTCCATTATATTAATTGTTATGTTTGAGTGTTGCTATTATTAATGTTATGTGAATATTAATATTTATTTGTGTTTTGTTTCTTTTACTATTTATTGCTTTCGTATTATTTAGGCATTATGTAAAGGATCTTAATATAGGTCCTATTAATTGCTTGGTTGTAATAAATTAGTGAGTTCGACAAATTATATGGGGATTGAGGGTAGATTGTATGAATAGGTCATTGGGTTGTATTCTTTTCTCCTCCCTCACTTTCTTTATTTGATTAGTATGTTATGTTTGGTCATTAATATGCTTGTTTTCCATGATTTCATAAAATGTATAAAAATGTTTTACATCTCAATTAAGATTATTAATATTATCAAAATTGTAAATGAATAGACAACGAATGAGGCCAATTTCTAACCAGGTGGACTGGGTGCCTAGCAAATTCCTAAGACCATACTTGTGACATCCCGACCTGGCAAAGTGATCCTAAGAGGGCAGGTAGAGCGAAGCTCCTGGCTAGCTTCTAGGATGGCAGGCTAGCTAGGGTAGTTTTATTTCGATTAGGTATTGTTACTGTTTGGTCATTAAACTACTGCTTGTTTTCCATGATGTGTTCATAGAAATTGTTACTGAAAAAATTGTTTTACAGTTTGCTCAATTAAGATTAGTTTAATATTATCAAAATTGCTAGAATGAAGTAGACAACGAATGGAGGCCAATTTCTGGAACGCAGCGTGGACTGGGTGGTCCCTGAGCCAAGAGTTCGCTAAGCACACATCACTTGTGACAATCCCGATCCTGGGCAGCAGAAGTGAGTCCTGAAGAGGGCAGGTCTTTGAGAGCGAATGCGTCCTGCGCTAGGCTTCTAGGATGGCAGCTAGCTAGTGGGTAGTGGAGATGAAGGGACGACAGGAGATGTCAACATCGGAGATCATATATCGACAAAGCGGGCGAAACTAATCATTAGAAGGCGGCCTTTGGTGGTGAACTGGCTATGAGAGTTTGGTAAGAACTTTCAGGGGTTTAACGCGTGTTGCGCTCTTAATGGGAAATTTCTAGGATGGGGCTGACCTGCCTAGGAAGGTTTCCCATTTTTCACTTGCATGGACCAAAACCGGTGCGGGCAGGACAAAACCGTGCGGGTCTTGCCAATCTTGTATGGGGGATTTGGCTTGATCCAAAGCGGACAATTCCTCTGGTGATTAGAGTCGAGCGTGACAATACTTACCCCCTTATCCAGTCTCTAGTTAAAACCGAGTTAGACATTTACAAATAAACAGGTAATTCGTGAATTTTTCCTAAAGAATGTGGCGACTCTGGAATAAAATCTCTTATTAAAGTAAGAGTCCTTTTTACAAGATATTTTTTAAAGTCATCTTTCTGAGAATCAATGAACAAGTCTAATGATGAAAATTAAAATAAACCAAGTCCATTTTTTTTTTTTTTTTTTTTTTTTATTTTTTTTTTTTTTTTTCTTTTTTTTTTACAAAAATCAATGACAAGCATGATTCAGCATGATTCTAGTGGAGAAAGAAAGGTTTTGCGTGACTCAACCTTATTGGGCTCAGTCCATCTCGCTTTTGACTTAGACATCGGCGCCACAGTTCTAGTCAACCGCCTGGTTTCAGTTCCGGAGCTGAACCGAAAAAAATTTGACGATTCCAGTCTCCAATTTTTCAAGAGTTTTCCCAGTTCCTTTTTTTTTTTTTTTTTTTTTTTTACAAAAACTCATACAGCATATTCACATATCTAGTGGAGAAGAAAGGTTATGTGCTCAACCTTATTGGGCTCATCCATCTCCTTTTGATTAGACATGGCCACAGTTCTAGAACCGCCGGTTTCAGTTCCGGAACTGAACCGAAAATTGACGATTCCAGTTCCAATTTCAGTTCCAGTTCCTTAACGGTTCCAAAATCAACGGTTCTCAACTAGTTTTCTGGCGAATCGCATAATTGTAAAATAAAAAAATTAAAGAATATTTTGGAACCGACAGGTTCTCCTGCCAGTTCTTAGAACCGCTGGTTTATGGTTCCAAAATTGGTGGAACTGGAACCGAACCGTAGGCCAACAGTTTCGATTTCAGTTCCCACCGGTTCGGAACCGATGGTTCCTGTTCCAGGAACTGTAATTTGGTCACACTTACTTTTGACGAGTTAAGACTCGTTTGTTGTAGGTTGTGTTGTACTCTGAAAGAAAAATTGTTGCCACTAGTATCAACCAGAGAGTCAAGACAAACAACCTCACCAGTTAGGAAAAGGCCGAATAAAGCTGCCAACTCTAATAGATCATCCCCACCAATTGGGAAAAGGCCGAATAAAACTGCCAAGTCTAATAGGGTCACGGTTATGGGTGCAATCCGAAAGATATATGCATTAGCCAGACTAGGACCAAAAGAGGGTAGCTGGGAGAAGAAGCGATCAGTTAAACTATATCAGGAAAAATGGAGCAGCTCGTATATATCGGCTGCTCGCCAAGTGGGAGAGGACTTATGGCTAAACCAATCCAAGTAATCAAACAAGGAGTGGGCTAGTTTTGGACGAGGCAGTTGGTGCCCCAAATGGAATCACTGTTTTCTAGACAAAAAGAGGGGGTGATTCGAGAGTTGCAAAAGGAAAAACAAGTAATATCAAAGATCGTTTCATGAGAAAGGGGTTGAAATTTGTACAAAAGAGTCTGGGACAATGTAAGTTACCTGGTCAATGACAGATGAAACATTCCAATAATGAGTCGGCTAATTCTTATAGGATTCTGGATATTTGGTTCTACATACCATAATCAGACGATTGCCTATGTTAAAGGAAAATGAGAGGTCAAATATTGAGAGAGATTTTAAAGAGAGAGACTCTAAAGAGTGAGATACCTATTCAGTGACAAATGAAGGTTCTTCCCTCTTTTATGGGCAAAATAAGAAGGTGAAAGAACAGACATATGAACAGGTAGACGACACTTCAGTTGCTCAAACGATTTCCACCATACTAGGCTGACTAGTGGTGCACATTCATGAAGAGGCTCATGCGCGGGAGGCATTGTTGACGCCTTCTCAACTAGAGACCTAAAAGGCACTCCTTTTAGGACATCCTTCTTGAGGTATGTGTGGATTAGTCTCAAATTAATGGATTTTGGAACATAATATAATTGTAAAAGTTAGAGAATTTTAAACTTCGCTTGCCTTATACGTAACAAATTTATATAAATAAGGGAGGCTACTCCGAAAAGACCGATATATGTACAAGATTTTATGTTGATCTCATTCTCTCTCTCTCTCTCTCTCTCTCTTATAATATTATACATAAATATCTCTCTTTTACAATATTTTCACCTCTACCAATTGCATTTTCTAACTCTTTGGATTGACGACCCTGACCTGTAAGTTCAAGCAATCTCACTTGTCAGCCTATCTGAGAAACTGAATCCACAGATCATAATTGATTTTTGAGGCAAACGTTTAACTTGATATCAAGATAAATTCAGTCATAGACATTAAACTGTTTTTTTTTTTTTTTTTTTAAAAGGAAGAGTTAAGGGCTCTAAAATTAATACCTTAGATCGGTTTAATTTGAAAATATAAATAAGAAAAAAGATAAAACAACATTTTTAAATTGTTTTTTTTTTTTTTTTTTTTTAAGGAGAGTTAAGGGCTCTAAAAATTAATACTTAGATCGGTTTAATTTGAAAATAAAATAAGAAAAAAGGATAAAACAACATTTTTATTGAATAAAATAATCATTTCACCTTAAAAAATTGATCTTCCATAAATCTTTTGAAAACATCTATTAAAAATCAAAAACTATTACATATTTAGAACTTTCAAATCAAAACTTAAAATTACAAGATTGTTATTTCATAAAATAATCATACCACTCTAAATTTGAACCTGAACTAAAACGCGCTATTCCAAAACACGAGTTATGCAAATTATAGAATTTGTGAACACGTGTCTGAAGAAATCATAGATGAAAATTAGATGACAATTGAAGTCCAATTTAAGTGAAAATTCGAGAAATATGTAGGAGAAGTGACTTATTTCAGGGATTCCGAAGTGGGGTCCCGACCTTACCAGCACCAGAGGTGTACTAATCAATGAACTCCCGAAACGATGCCTTCTCCTGTACCAGAACAGAAGAAAAATGATATTCCCAAGTTTGTGTTTGTAGGTTCTTCTTTAGAGCCAGTTCCACTTGATCCCTCTAAGCCTCGAAGAAGATGATCATCGGATGTGAAAAGCATCGTTAGCGACATCATATTATACTTAACCAGCATACTCAATTCAACTCACATTCCAATTGTAGAATCCATAGGTGAGCAGATGGTAGCACGTTCCCTTCCTGTCTAATAATTTTCCACAATTCAAAAATGCTGAAAATATATAACGAGTTCAGCCAACTCTACCAATCTGATTCAGACGGAAGAGGTGACTATAAAGAAGACAGCAGTAATCCAAAAAGTTTAAAGATGCATGCCAAACGAACAAATAAAAGCAGCAGAAATGACTCGCTGTCTCAGAAAATGTCAACCACTGAAAAATTTTATGCGTACTGAATAATAATACAAAAACAAAAGTGAATAATGTGCCAACTCTATATTCTTAGTATTGTACTAATCGTACCAAAAACTTTATTTTCTCATGTACAGGAAGGCATACCATAAGTTCTCTCTGAATATTCTACATGTAATTAAACTACTCCATCTGACCAGCCAATGCTGCATCCTCATCTTCAGCATCTAATTCTTGCTCCACTCCTTTCACCTGCACATTTAATATGTAATGATTTTCATAAGCACACAACAGAAACTTGCCGTAGAAGGAATCATTATCCTTTTTGCCTATCATTAGAGGAATCAAGCACTAATTTCATTTTCAAAGCCAGGAGTTATAGAAACCAGAATTAGTCAGAATCGTCCTTCCTCTCTTTCACAGACTAACTAATTGTAAGTTCACAGCATAATGTCAAGTCATAATACTCATGACTGCATGCTCCCATCAACTTATAAATTCTGAAGGGCATTTTCTCTATCTCAGTAGATTTAAGCTCCATTTAATTCGATATTACATAGGCATAGATTCCGTTTGACTCACTCATCTACACAGATGTTCATAATGGCTTCATTTAATCCTATACACAAATATTAAAAGAAAATAACAGATTGTAGATTGCCTGTAATTTTGCCAGGTTTTTAAAGAGTTAACAACAAATACAAAATCACACAAAAGACTTCATGCCAGTATGAAGTGTAAACTAACACACTTTACAAATCCAAAATGATGACCATCAATTGTTACCTCTGATACATAATGCATCAACATATTTTCAATTCCAGATTTCAGAGTAACCGATGAGCTTGGACAGCCGCTACATGCTCCTTGCATTCTCAACTTGACTATTCCAGTTTCTCTGGAGAAAGCAAACAAAGTTCCAATAAAAGATTATCTAAAAGTTATAGAAAAAATTATGTCACGCCCCGACTCTAATCACTAGAGGAATTGTCCGCTTTGGATCAAGCCAAATCCCCTATACAAGATTGGCAAAACCCGCACGGTTTTATCCCGTAGGTGAATGAGAAACTTCTCAGGAGGTCACCCATCCTAGAATTTCCGTTAAGCGAACACGCTTAACCCTGGAGGGCGACATGCCATGTCTTACAGTAAGGTAAGGTGTGACAAATTATCTATTAATTCTATAGTTTATTATCTATAATATAATAACTATAATAATTATAATATATTATAATAAAGAGAATTTTACTGAACATACTGAAAGACATCAAAGTCTAATTAGAAATACAGACAAAAAATGATTGTGATTAACCACCCATCTGCACCTAAGATCCTAGGATCACAATTCCATTTTTGTCTAAATTTCAAAGTAAATGGCTAATAGATGCGTCACTTCATGCAAAAAACAGATTCAGTTATCCAATCTCAGTAAATAACCAAATGAAGAAAAACCTACGGATCAAATCCCCGATATTCGATATCTCCACCATCATCTTGAACTGCTGGTCGAATACGAGTCTCCAGCAGCTCTTTAATCATTGCAACTGTTTCTGAATCTTCCTGTATGAGAAAGAATTAATATTCTCCCACTCTGATTTATACAGAATTTCATAGGCAAAGGACAATTTAAAAAGAGAAATTAAATACTTCAATGTGATAAATCAGTTGCTTTAATAATGATATTTCAGATGATGTGACAATGAGACAAATAAAAAAAAAAAAAGTTTATTGATCTTCAAACCAAATTAGATTCAAAATGAGGATGGTACTTATTGTCATTGGTACAGCGCAAAGAAGAGATGCAAACTGCAGCTTGATGTACAATAATTGTGCTCTGTTGGTCCAACTGTTTACTTTATCCCAATGCGATTGGAGACCCAACAAACATGTGCATTTCGGAATGATCCTCCAGTACATGGAAAAAGTACAAATGCAGTTGGAGACATAACAAACATGTGCACTTAGGAATGATCCTCCAGTGCATGTTCAGTTTACCTCAATGCAGTTGGAGACATGACAAACATGAGCCCTTGGTAATGATCCACCAGTACATGGAAAAAGTATAAATGCAGTTGGGGACATAACAAACATGTATACTTGGGAATCATCCTCCAATATATCTTCAGCTCATCCCAGTGTAGTATGCTTATTTTTGTTAAACAACTGTATGGTGCTTATTTAAATGAGTTCACTTTGTTTTATCCCATTTAATCTATAGTGTTTTATCCCATTATTCAATTTCTATAACTTGTCATAAAATATTAAATGAGTAGAAAGATCGTCTTTTATGAGAACATAATTAATCAACCATTTATCAACATAACTTATTCATGTTATTTATTTTGATGGGAATTGAGCTTCTTGATGTTGTTCTTCACAAAACTTGAAATTTTATTTTACAATTATGTAAATGATGCAGGACAACTTGAGAAAACTTGAAGTTTTAGGAGATTAGAGCCAGGGTTTATAGGCCTAATCATCAATTTCACTCCAAACTTTTGGAGTAATTATAATTTCACCCCAAATTGACCTTTGTACATAGTTACAATTTCACTCTAATTTTCTTTTAGGGTGAAATTGTACCCTAAAAGCGAATTAGGGCACTGTGAACTTATCAATCTGTTACAATTGCATCGTAAAAGAAAATTAAGGTTGGAATTTGATTAAAATAATGTAAAAATGGACCTAGTAACTAACCCAAGCTCAGTTAAATGCAAAACACACTGTCTGAATTATAAAAAGAAGAATTAATCACTTTGCCTCTTTTCTGCTCCAACTTGTCATTTCTCTCCTCCTTGTAGAAAATTAATCGGTAACTACCGAAAATTATAGTGGCGCAAGTTGCAAGGGGCTCCTGGAGCCTAGGTGCAAGGCACGAAGTGACGCGGAAAATACACACACACACACACAAAAAGTAACATCAAAATTGTTCAAAATATTTGTATCAATAATATAAAGCATATAAAATATTAAAAATCACACCATCTAATAAAACATAAAAAATTCAATTTTAATATAAGCAATTTTATAGCAAGTGACATGAAAGGGCATACGTTAATTTTACAGCATATTTGCCATTCAGGACTTTCATTAAACAGATCCTAAGCTTACCCTATGAGGGCAGGTTTTAACCAAAATTTTCTACCAAGGTTTATAATTGAAACTCAAAATTCAAATTCATTGCATAACCCAAATCAAATGCTACTTGGTCAAACTTTAATCAACTAAACCAATAATTACAATTTAGCTTTATAATATAAAAAGTGATCAATGCTTCAAAATTGTAACTCAAATATTAAAACAATCCACTCATAAAGTTGCAGCATAACAACTATATTTTAAGCTTTTGGGTTAGAGAAGAGAGAAGATTATAGAAAAGGGAGAAGAAGCAAAAACATGAAACAGAGAAAGCAAAAGAAACAAGGGAAAAAAACAAGGAAGAAAAGTTCAAGCTCAAGACATACTTGGTCCCTGTTGGAGTTTATTGCAGGATACTTCTTTTCTTTGTTTCTTTTTTTTTTTTTTTTTTTTTTTTTTAAAACAAGAAGAAAAGTTCAAGCTCAAGACATAAACTTGGGGTCCCTGTTGGAGTTTATTGGCAGGATACTCTTTTCTTTTGTTTCTTTTTTTTTTTTTTTTTTTTTTTTTTTCTCTTTCTTTAAGTAAAAAGAATGTAGTTGGATACCAATAAAAACCCATCCTAAAGCTTAAGACCTAATACAACACACCTCACCCTAAAATTTTTTACCGTTTAGCTTATTAAACACGAAGCACGCATGAATAGCCTCACAAAGCGGGCAAATTTTGTTATGTTATTTTCATATAATTTGCATGAATGCATGTTATTTTTATATATTTTACGTTTGCTCGTATTGTTTTTGTTTCAAAGAGATTATAGGAACACAATTTGAGCAAAGGAATGAAAAGGCTTGCTTTATATAGAAAAGAGGACCAAAAAGTTGATAAAAAAATGAAAGAAAATTGCTCAGCAGACTTCGCGACGCGAAGGAGGTCGCGTTCGAAAGAAAACAAGCCAGTCGCGAGCGCTACCTGAAGTCGCGCGCGCAACCTACCTACAAGAAGACCAAGCAGGCACCAAAACGAAAGTCGCGAGCGCGACATTCATATGCGCGAGCGCGAGAAGCACTCTAGCAAGTCGAGAAGCACTCTAGCAAGTCAGAGAGTTTCCAAACAAAAGTCGCGAGCGCGACATTCGTCTACGCGAGCGCGAGAAGCACTCCTGAGAGGCAAAGACTTTTAAAGCAAAAGTCGCGAGCGCAACCTTTAACCTCACAAGCGTGAGTCGTGTTTCCAGGAGACGTAATTGCTGTCTTTTCATCAGAAAAACATGTCTTCCCATGCATAGGTCGGGACTCTTCCCAAAGAGAAGTGTGATAGTAGTATTTAAAAGCAAGTTGACGAGAGTCACTTGTTATTGATTGTGCCAAGAACATCAAGAAGTTCCTCGAGGTGTGACACCCTCCGGAGGCTTGAGTTTGATTACTTGTTTGATTACTTCTTTCTCTTGTTATAGACCTTGTTGTATGTTGTTCTTCATAAACTTTTCTATGTAAAGCAATAATTTAAAATTGATATCATCAATAAAAGTTCCTTAAGTTATCTTTTGATCTTTGTTTAAATCAAAAAGTTACAAATTATATTCTCCAGAAAGAAATAATTTAGTAAAGATCAAAAGAGATTTATTCCTCTTAGCTGAATTCCACATATGCATATTTCCACTTATTGTTTGTCAAAGTTAAATCTGTCTTATTGAAATAATCAAAGAATAAGTACTAAGTTTAATATTTTAACAAAATAAGGTATTTTATTATAAGTAGAGATACATAATAATAGAAGAATAATTCTATAAACCGGAAAGGTTGAATTATATCTTACGCAAATATGTGTTAAAGAATTATTTATTGTATGTTACAAGATTTGGCAATAGAAGGGAAAATCATGTGTATGATTAATTATTCCTAAGTATTTTACTAAATCACTTATCTATAGAATTAAATAAATAATTTAAAGTTTTAGTATAACTAGAAAATTCAATCAAATTATTCCATATTTTATATTTCTGTAAACATACCATATAAGAAATAAAAAGTAGTAAAGTGACTAACCCGTTCCTCGTGGGATGATCTTTTTATTTAGTAAAGTGGACTTAACCCGTTCCTCGTGGGATTGATCTTTTTATTACTACGTTGCGATCCGTATACTTGCGGGAACTCAAAAGAGATGCAACACAGCATCTGCACCCTACATTTAAGCGTGCCTTTAATAACTATGCCAACAATGGCAAAGGAATTATCATATTCATCATCGTCATCCTAGGAAGAGTAACCTTTTTATTGTTTTTGCATCTTAAGATCTGTTCAGTTCTAAAATCAAAGACCCAATCTTGATTTTCTTGTTTATCACATAAATAATTGGGTTTAATGGTTTTGTTTATTGCTTGAATATCTTGGGTTTAATTGATTTTTTTACTGTTTGAATATCATTGTGTTATGGCACTGCTGGACTTAGGGTAGTTTCACTGTTGTAGTTAGGGTAGTTTTATTTAGTTATTCAGTTTCTATCATGTTACTATCAGTTTCTTTGCTAGTGGGTATTAGTAGGGTGGTTAAGCAAGTTATTTATTGTAATAGGTAGCTATCAGTGGCTAGTTATTGCAGTGGGTAGTGGATGGTTTTAGCTTTTGCATTTAGTTGTTTAAAAGGCTATGTTCAAGAAAAGGTTTTGAGTATCTACAACTCAGAGATTGTAGAGTTCTCTCTTAACAAGCTCTAAGAGATTGCAGATTCTCTCTAAGTTTGTTTCTATGACACCTTATCTCAAACCTGATCCAGTAATTCAAAGACCCATAACTAGATCCAGATTTGGGACATTATTCAACAACAACTTGTTAGAATCTTGACATTATTCTTAGAGGAACAAGCTGCCAACAAAGTCTGACATGAAGAACTAAAATCTAAATTAAATGCCCTCACACGTGTTTTTTGTGATTCAAAAAAAACATCAACAATGGAAAGGAGCAGCCAAAATCAAGCACTGAAAGCAGAAGGTCCAGTAGGTTCAGTCAGTCTACAATCCTAGGGGCACTACCATTGTTTCCAATTCACAAAGTTGGATTTTCTTGGACCAGCTATAAGGGAGGTGTGATCCATAATAGCCTTTGTAGCGGCGAAAAGTGCCTGCTCTGCCCAATTGAGCAAATAATTTTTTGAATAGAGGTAATTTCTTTTGTAAATTGACACCCACTGAAACTATTTTTCTAACTAGATCACTGAAAAAGTATTGTAAGAAAATTGTTTGATAGACTAAGGGTTTATAGGCTAGGCTGGAAAGAATGGCTGTACTAATTTAGGAAAGTTGGCAAAATTGGAACAATCTAGAACGGCAAAGCAAAGAGTTTTCCAGCAACCATTTCAAGTCCTAATAGCTGTGTGTATAGAAGATAGAGCAGAGCAAAAGAAAGAAATAATCAAACAACATCATTCGTTAGCACAAGCAGAGGGTCTTGCTTGTGATTTGGCAGCGTCTATATGGGAATGGATTCAGAAGAAGGAATTCAAGAATGACATAGAGGAAAAATTAGAGGAGCCATTTGATCCAAGAATATTAATTAAATATAGAAGCACAATAAACGACTCCTTATTTGCAGCAATAATAGAGGGTGATGCGGATTTTGTTTGCATCACATTTTTACAAGTTGAAGATTCCATGTCATCCATCCTTTGCGCTTGAGGACAAGCACCTTTCGCATCCATCCTTTGCGCTTGAGGACAAGCACCTTTCGAGAGAGACTATAATGTTATGGCAATGCTGGACTTAGGGTAGTTTTACTGCTGTATTTAGGGTGGTTTTATTTAGTTATTCAGTTTTTATCATGTTATCATCGGTTTCTTTGCCAATAGGTATTAGTGGGGTGGTTAAGCAAGTTATTTATTGTAATGGGCAGCTATTAGTGGGTAGTTAGTGTAGTAGGTAATGGATAGTTTTAGCTTTTACCTTTGGTTGTTTGAAAGGTCGTGATATCAGGAACATGTAAGCAGATTTTTTTAAGAAAAGGATTTGAGTTCCTAAAACTCAAAGATTCTAGAGTTCTCTCTTAACAAGCTCTAAGAGATTGCAGATACTCTCTAATCTGTTTCTACGACACCCTACTCAACCTGATCCCCTAATTCAAAGACCCCTTTGACGGGAGAATGAATTTTGCACTGTGGCAAGTGCAAGTCAAAGACGTGTTGATTCAGTCTGGACTACATAAGGTTTTGCAGGGTAAACCAGTCAGTGGAAAGAATTCAGGAAAGACAGTGGCAGTAGAGACTCAGAAAAATCCAAGATTAGCGATGAAGAATGGGAGGAGCTGGATATCAAAGCGGTAAGTCAAATTCGCATGTGTCTAGCAAAAAATGCTCTTGCTAATGTGCTTGGATTGTCCACGACAAAGGAGTTATGGGAGAAACTGGAAGAATTGGGAGAAACTGGGGGAGAAACTGGAAGAATTGTACCAAGGAAGAAATATATCCAACAGGTTATATTTGAAGGAGCAATTTCATACGTTGAAAATGGCGAAAGGTACAAAGCTGTCAGATCACCTGAGTGTTCTTAACGGCATCGTCTCTAAATTGAAAACTCTCGGAGTGCAAACCGAAGATGAAGATAAAGCTCTCCAACTCATCCCGTCACTTCCTTCGACATATGAGTACATGAAACCTGTTCTGAAATATGGTAGTAAGGAAGTGATGTATGCGGTTAGTAAGCTCATCACTGAGGAGAGAAGACTGAATGAAATGGAAAATCAATCATTTAAGGATTCAGCTTTATCTGTCGGTACCAGAAAAAAGAATAAAAGCTCCGGAAAGAGGAAAATTGTCTGCTGAGGTTGTGGTCAAACTAGACACGTGAGGAAGGATTGCTCGAACGGTGAAGCTAATTTGGCTAGAAGCTCTAACGTTGTTGCTGCCAATGTGATCTCCTGTGACGATGCGCACGGCATTGATTGACAGTTGATGCAAAGTGTGTGGCGAAAAAAAAAATATGCCGATGGCTAATGAACTCTCGGAAAAGTCAAGTCAATAGGAGGATTTGCACATAAAACTATTAGCGGGATCCGACATGTGGGCCTAATGCGAAGTGGTTCCAAGTGTGCGAAGCTCTTCTTTATGGTGGAAGTAATGAAGAATGCTTGAACGATAAAATTATGATTGTCGTAGCCAGACAAGTTGTTTTTTTTTTGTTTTTTTTTTTTTCCAAGGTGGTAGGATTGTTAGTCCCCGTGTAAAACAAAAAAAAGTATATCATAAAATTATTCTGCTGTCAATCCTACATCGGAAGGAAGAACATGTGACACGGTGGATTTGGTCTATAAAAAGTAAACCAAGGTTTATTGGTCCTTCTAAACACAACCAAAAACATGACTTGAAATGTCTTTATTACTAGAGATTTAGAGCAATCCTTTTAGAGTCCCGTTGGAGTATAGACAGTATTGGGCTGGGGATTGAGGGTGTGCTGGAGTAAAAAGAATTATTTTTGTAATTGTAGTTGTAACAAATTTGCCTGCATAAGTTTGAATATTTTTCTTGGTTGTCATTTGGTTGAAATTAAAGAGCAATAAATAAACACGATAAGTGGATGAAAAAAAAACCCACGTCGTGCCAAACGAGTAACCAAGAAAAATATTCACTATGCGGCAAATTTGTTGACAACGCACAATTACTCAAACATTGGTCTACCCGACACCTCATAAACACCCCAAATATTTTAATAGTCCAAATAGACTGGTTCTAAATCCCTCAAGTTATAAAACACATTCAATTGTTTTTGGTGTTTTAGAAACCTAAACTTGCCCTTTATGAGTCAATCCACCACCTCTCATCGATGGCTCTTCTCCCCGATTGTGGGATTGAGCAAAACTAAATTCTATATAATTATATATATATATACAACATATATAATAGTCAAACAAGAGGAGGCTAAAAATTCTCCTACTTTGAAAAATAAAATTAAAAAAATCACAATATTGTCTGTTTACCACAATCATAAATTCTTATCGTCAAGAATGTATATACTTGCAGCCACTGAGAGAGTAGTGATCGGCCACTTGCGATACCAATTACCGGACTCCAAGAATTGTTCCATACGCCATCGCGGCCATGTCGAATCCCGCTAATAGTTTATAGTGCAACCCTTCTGTTGACTTTTCCGAGAGTTCATTAGCCATCGACATATTTTTTTTTTTTCGCCACACACTTTGCATCAACTATCAATCAATGCCGTGCGCATTTCCGTGGACCAACTGTCAATAATCCATCCTCTTCCATGGCATCTCAATGGGTAGCAATCATGCCACGAGGACACACATCTCTCAATTACAGAGAGAACATATCATCTCCTTCGCCACAGGAGATCACATTGGCAGCAACAACGCTAGAGCTTCTAGCCGAATCAGCTCCACCGTTCGGGCAATCCTTCCTCACGTGTCCAGTTTGACCACAACCCCAGCAGACAACCTTCCTCTTTCCGGAGCTTTTATTCTTTTTCCAGGTACCGACAGATAAAGTTGAATCCTCAAATGATTTATTTTCCATTTCATTCAGTCTTCTCTCCTCAGTAATGAGCTTACTAACCACATACATCACTTCCTTACTACCATATTTCAGAACAGGTTTCATGTGCTTATATGTCGAAGGAAGTGACAGGATGAGTCGAAGAGCTTTATCTTCATCTTATCTTCGGTTGCACTCCAAGAGTTTCCAAATTCAAGACGAGCCGTTAAGACACTCAGGTGATCTTAGACAGCTTTGTACTGTTCGCCATTTTCAACGTATGAAATTGCCCCTTGCAAATATTAACCCGTTAGATATATTTTTTCTTGGTACAGATTCATCTCCAGTTTCTTCGCCACAACTCTTTGGTCGTGGATAATCTATAGCACATTAGCAAGAACATTTTTGCATAAGACACATGCGAATTTGACTTGCACTTTGATACCAGCTCTCTCATTCTCTACGCTAATCTGGGATTTCTTCTTGAGTCTCCACTGCACTGCTTTTCCGCTGAATTCTTCCGGCCGACTTGTTTACGCCTGTCAAAGACCTTAATGCAAGTCAGACTGAATCAACACAGATCTTTGACTTGCACTTGCCGCATGGCAAAATTCATATCTCCCCGTCAAATTTCTTCTCAATCTTACATTCTCATAGCCGGACCATTGCTAACTTGTGCTTTATAAACAGTGAACCCAATAATTAGTGAAGTAAACCGATTCAGCAATACCCCAGAAAAGACCACAATGATCTACTAGGATATATAACCATTCACGTAAAATCCAGTTGGACGGGAGGATCACAAAGCAGTCCACTTAAATTATCCAGCCTTGCTAGACCAGAAAGTTACGTCACGGTATATATCAGAACTTTTGTAACCAAGAGATAGACTCAATAATTATCGTCAGGACCTTCAACCCAGCCTGTATTCCAACGGCACACCAACAGCAAAGCTCCACAGCTCAAAGACTTTCCAAAACTCCACCTGCTTTTGAAAACTTTTAAAATAAAATAATTTCTAACAACAGTATTTCTGATGTGGAAGATCAGACTAAGCCGCAACCACAGTGCATACTTATAATTTAAATTACAAGAAAATATTTTAACACTAAAAGCTCCGCCTAACAAACCAGGCTCTAATACCACTTGTTGGAAAAATCGATATTTTCCCGCCCTTCGGACCGGCTTCAAGTAGAAACAAATGAGAAAATAAAATAATGACTGAGAAATTAAAGAGAATAAATAACACGATAATTTAACGTGGAAAACTCCCCAAGTGAAGAAAAAAAACCACAAGCCGTTGCCAAACGACAACCAAGAAAAATATTCACTATGCAGCAAATTGTTACAACCACAATTACAAAATATTTTTCTCCTCGATCACCCCTCAAAAACACCCCAAATATTTAGTACTCCATAGAGACTCCCAAAAGACCTTGCTCTAAATCGCCTAAATAAACACATTAAGTTTCTTGATGTGTCTAGAAAGCCTAAACTTGTAATTCTTTTTATAGCCAATCCTTACACCTCTCAACATGCTTCTTTCATCCCGATGTGGGATTGAGCAAAACTAAATTAATTATATATATTAATATAATATATATTAATTATTTATAATAAAATATAATATATTTTTCAACAAAGGAGCTAATAATAATTGCAGCCCTAAAGTAAAATTAGGTTACATTGTCAAGTCGAGCTAGATAATGTTAATGCACTGTTTCCCTTAATTCAAACAATTGTCTTAAACACTTGTTTTTTATAAAATATATATATATATATTTTCAACAAAGGAGGCTAATAATAATTGCACCCTAAATACAAATTAGGTACAATTGCAAGTCGATAGATAATTTGGTTATAGCACTTGTTTCCCCTTTAATTCAAACAATTTCTTTTACACTTGTTTTTATAAATTTCACTTTTTTACATTATTTTAAAAATCATAACCTTAATTTGCTTCTAGGGTGTAATTGCAATAGATCGATGACTTAATACATTTTTAGGGTACAAATTTGATTCTAGGCTGCAATTGCACCCTAAATACAAATTAGAGTACAGTTGCAAGTAGATAGATAAGTTTAGGTGCCCAGAGCACAAAGGCCAATTTAGGATGATAGTATAACCATTTGAAAATTTAAGGGTGAAATTGATGGTTAGGCCAGGTTTATAGAAATCAAGACTTAGGTTTTGGCTATCAATGTTGCATATCTCAATTTCTTTAGAAAATAAAGGGAAAATTACCCAAATAAAAATAAATTACTAGCATTACACTAACAGATTCTAGGACCCATTCTTATCAAGAAAGAATCATGCTTTATAGGGTTAAGAATTGCATTACAAAACTCAGAGATAAAAGCATAATCTGCTGTAATTTTATTGACTGAAAACTTAATTAAAGCATTAAATTACCAGCATGGGTATTTAAAGACCCAAACTACTCCTAAACCTTTTCTTAATAGGACTTCAGTACTAGCACAAATCCTTCAAGTACTGGACTCCAAAATAAACTAAAAGGCAATATCATTATCCTAAACCAACAAAGATTTTAAAATACTTAAAATAAATATGTCTTCCCAAACAAATAGGGATTCAATTCCAGCAAAACTGAAATTACAGAATTGCCCCAAGACTTAAAGTTCTTAACTGGCAACTTATTTATTAAAATAGATATATAACTATAACTCTGAAAGACTAGAAATATACTATAATATCTGAAAAAAATCCTAGATAAAACCATATTCTGAAATTCTTGAGCCTTCGAATTTGAATTTGAATTTGAATTTGAATTTTCTTGATTTCTTTGTCCAGATCAGAAAGTCAAAAGAATTTAAATTTTCTTGATTTCTTTGTCTAGATCAAAAATCAAAAGAATTCGAATTTTCTTGATTTCTTTGGCCGGATCAGAAAGTGAAAATAATTTTTCCTTTAGGGGAGTCTGGAAACTACAATTAAAAGAATTCATAGCATACAAAGGGTAAAATAGTCAATTCTTTACAGTGAAGGCATGAGGAGAGCATAGAAGCTTTTGGGAATTGCCAGTATCAGCCCCCTATTCCTTGTAGAATTCCAATTTAAATTCATAAAAGATCATGATGCGTATTATATATTAGTTGCCTACAAGATTTTTATCTTGAAGTTTCACCGAGCAATAATTTTAAAAAATAGCATGTGCTGGACTGGATTAACATCCAAAGGATAATTTTAACCCAGTTAAGCACATATTAAAAGATGAATGCTATCTAACTGTAGAAATAAGTTTCTAGAATATGGAAGAATGTAATACAAATCTGATTCTTTTCTCTACAAGCTTCAACCATTCAATAACAGAAAAGATTTACCTCATGAATAGCTGTGTCCTTTGCTGCTGCAGTCTGTGAATCAAGAAACAATGGCTGCCCAGAAGAATAGAAGTCCATTATCGCAGCAAATATCTCAGGCTTCAGAAAATCCCAAGAAGCGTCATCTGACTTTGTTACAGTGACAAAATCAGATCCAAAAAAAACACGAGTAATTCCTGCAGAAAACAAAAAAGGTTAAACACAGAATTTTAACTTTCAAGTAACAGGATTCATAATAATGTAGTGGAATTAGGTAAAATTCCCCACACTGGCAGCTCTCACCATGAATTTGAAAAATTAACTGGAAAAATAACTTAACGCAACATTAAAATAAGAATTAACCAAATATGCAACATATCAACACAATGAATATCTGAAAGAACATTTTATTGAATCATAAGACATGATTTACTTAAAAGGATTGGTGATCACCAATAAAATGAGAAAAAGTAAAATAGCTAAGCATATATTTAAAATTCCATTATATAACAGGCAATATGTTTTATCACGGATGCTTTTTTTTTTTAAACTTTTCTTAGCATACTCTATACTTTTCAATTCAAATTAACATTCTACAAAAATAAATTGAACTGTTAAGTTAATAAGACCTAAAATCACACCAATCACATTTTTCAGTAATATGTAACTGGAACTGTACAACAGAACCTCAATGTATCTTTTACCACTGGAAAGCAGCAGAGAAAATGACAATGGAAATTTGCAACCTCATTTTTTAAGCGTAGTGAAAGTTGCAAAATCAAAAATTTTAATAATTTGCTTCCATTTTGATATTTTCCAATTAATTGGTAAAAATGATGTTACATTCTTCATCGTATCATTTCCTTATCATCTCATACAGCATGTTACTACTACTCTAAATTCCTATCACCTAATACTGCATGTTATTATTCTGATGCAGATTTTTATTGATTTAACTTCATTGATTAATGTCCAAGAGAAATGAGGTTCCTGTTTTCAATGGCCTTATTACACTAACTCTACTTCTAAATTTATTGAAGGAAAATTCCATGGGAATTTTAATTAAGCACTCGACATTGTACTTCGACAATAAAAATCCAAAACTATTAAGAGAAAAAAAGAGCATAAGACTTAGCGAAAAGATAAAACCAAAGTTTTGTAAGAAATCTTAAAGCCTATAAAACAGGCATACAACTTAATCAGTCATACGTTCTTCCCAACATTATTTACCCTTTTTATCATTTCTTTTGTAAAAGCTTACTGATTAGATCATAATTAACAGGTAAAATGAAAAAAATCAATGCACGTAGCAAGTTGCCAAAGAAAAAAATGGATGAGCAAAGCTAGACATATTTTCAATTCTCAAAGAATTAAGACTCAAAATCTACATTGACACCCTTAAAGTTAAACATAAATGGAATTTTCAAAAAATAATAATAACAACATGGAAGCACAAATTCCTTGGGACAAGACCTCAAAATAAAAGCCCAAACAGCTATAGCATATAATTAGAAAAGAATATAAATAATTACAGCTTACCATCAATTCCATAAAGAGCTTTTGCCAAAGGAGAATTCATGGCGCTACGAGCACTGGGGAAATCTGCACTTCCAACATCCATTACTGCCTTCCCAGGATAGAACATAAGTGATGATGGATTGGGAGTTGATTGAGTTTGTATAAACATAGTCCTCCTCTGCCCTATGCAAACCATCCATCCATTTTCTTTATAAGTGAACGCAATAAAACTTTAAAAAAAAAAAATTCTACTAAGAACATATCCATAGCTAGAAGCAATTAAGTAGTCTTAGTTAAATTATTCCAACAGAAATTTTTTTTATGGGAATTTCACCAAAGATATGTATTGATGTAATATTAAAAGCCAGATAGCATATAAAAATCAAATCTTCTACTAATAAAACCCTAAAACATGAGATTCAAATTAGAACACAGGAAATTCTAACTACAATTGTAAGACAAATATGGGAAAATGAAATCGTGAATCCATTAAAAACAAACCGACCTGCGAAATGGTTCCATTGCTCTGGAAGCAAATTAGACCTCAACGATTTGAAACCAGAAAGAGAGCCATTGATTCCGCTGTTCAAAACAGACTTCGTAGTCTTTGTAGACGAAACGTATGTGGCGCGGTGAGAGGCTAAACGACAAGAACTGTTGATTTCTGCACCATGAGGATTGAATCTCTGTCGGCAAAACGAGGCTCGCGACATTAAATTCCGAAAACCCCTCATTGTTTCTACGCAATTTGGTACCAGCAAGAGAGAACCTCCGCGAAGAGGTAGAAGGGATTCTGCCTTTTAATGGTGGCTGTGCCAATTGGTAATTAACTGAACCGGTCAGGGTAAATATTGAAGGTAAAAAACAAAAGAAATTAATTAGAAAAATGTTCATTTTGACCTTGCACTTAAAACATTTTTTTTCCTTTTTGCCAAAGAATCCCGCAACTTTAAAAAAAAAAAAAAAAAAGTCCAAATAGTCCATACGAGGTCAACAAAAGATAAAAGAAATAAATAATTCATTTTCAAAAAAGAAATAAATAATTTTTGTTAAACCAATGTTAATAGTCCAAATAGTCCTCGACCTCCCAGTTGAATCCATCTTACAACCAAACCTCCACAATTCCACACCAAATCACAAAAAAAAAAAAAAAAAAAAAAAACAAAAAAAAAAAAAGCAAATATTCCACAATGCAGAACAACTGAAGCTATCATATAAAATCCAAAAATAAGTACTATATCTCATAGAAATTTAGTTTATTGTTTCTACTTCCAGGTTTTAATCAGGATTTTAAAGGCATGAACAGTACACAAAATCACTAACCAGCCCAATTTCTCATCTTTAGCTACAAATCAACTAAAAGAAAACATGATGTGATAGAAAAGTCAAAAGTCGCTCACTAGGCCATAAGGACGTGTCGGAGAGCAGCTAATTTGGCCGGAAATCGCAAAGGGCGACTCTCTCTCGTTCTACTTCTGTTTGCGGCTGAAACCGACGAGCTCGACCGTAAATGGAGTAAGCGGCTGCTAAGGGAGGTGTTGACGGCGAGGAGGGAGACCCGCTGGCCGATTTTTTTTTTTTTTTTTTTTTTATGCGCTGATGTCGCCGGAAAATCAAGATGGGCGAGAGAGCTACCGTAGGTCGGGGGAGAGAGGAAGGGGAAGGAGGTTGGGTATTTCCAAATAGATTTCTGAAAAATTTGGTTCGAACGGGTTCCGTTAGGTCAAGGTCATTGTTATTGGCTCAAAATGATATTTAAATTTTAAATAAAAAGTTTTGCAAATAAAATTCTAGACAAATTCAAAATTTCACATTGGAAATAGGCTACAAGATTATACATGTTTTGGCATATTTAAAGAGATTTTGATTTGGATTTGACATTATTGCAGTTATAAATGTTATTGCAATTGCACACCAAGACATATCCTAATGATAAGTGTATATACGACCTAATAATAAATTTAAATTCGAATACTTTTCTCAATACTCAAAATATATATATATATATTATTGAAATTGTTGAAGAGTTTTTTGAAAGTTATAAATTCTTTAAGAAAAGAATTCGAAATAAAGGGCCTTGTAATATAATATTTTCTCACAATCTAAAGAGCATGCATTTTATAAATGAGATGTACCAATTACATCAATGGCTGTAAAGTCATTAAATAAAATATGACAACTATTTTTAACCTCAAAAAATGATGAATAAAATTTTGGCCATTAAATACTATATCTTAGTGCAATAAAAATACTAATATATCTTACTAAGCATACTTAATTGATATAACATTTTTATTTGCAAGATATAATTCTTTTAAAAATGAAAAATGAATATAAGTTTATTTTGTACATGCATATTTTATTGGCTACGAAAATATAGATTATTTTGATCCACATTTATTTACATGTGGAACAGAATTTTTTTTTAATTTGTGAAGAAAGCAACAATTCATAAAACAAATCGATGATATATTTGGTTAAGACCCATCATATACAAAAAAAGCATATGGTTTTTTGTTAGAGAAAATCCCAACAATATTAAATGAAGATAATTCAACATGCATAGCATAATTAAAGAGATGACATATCAAAGGAGACAGAGTAAAATATATTTCACCAAAATTTTTCTTTGCTCATAATCTCACTTTTGAAAAGTTTATATAAAGTATTGGTAGGTGATAATACCATAATATTTATAGAATGTGTAAAATTAGATAAATCCCTAAATATCCTTTAAATCCTTAAAATATCTCATTAAAGAGATCAGAATATTCAAGTCATATACAGTTAGTGGATATATGATACTGAAGAGATTTTCTCCACTATATGATTAACTAATCTTAAGCAGTTACATTTTAACTACGAAATGGAGGGAAAGTATCAATTTTCTTCTCTAAACGCTACACGATTATATTTTTGATATTTGATAATGGTGTTGTGAGCGTGGAATGCACATTATAAGAAGCATAAGATACGATTTTCTCTTAACCAAACTTTTATCTCATTGGGTTTTCGTAGTAAGATTTTTAATTTTCTTTCATCAGGTTCTTATCCAATAGAATTTTTCTAGGAAGGTTTTATTAATGGACATCTAAAGGAGAGTATTATGAAATATCCTCAATAATTTCATCAAGTGGGTATCCATTGTACACTCTACTTGTCCAATTGACAATTTATTGGCTCAATAGTCAATTTTATCTATAGATTTTCATGATTAAGCAAAACAAATAAATTTAATTATTTTATCTGTGCTAATATTACTTTATGATAAAAATAGAATAGTGATCTTTGAAAACTTCAGAACATGCATGATAACAAAACTTTATTTGTTGGAAAAGGTTTGAGAATATATACCTAGTAGATCTTTCTAATATGCATAACCTAGACATATGATTCATTTTTGTTGATAATTCTAGTTGGTTATGGCATAGAAGACTTGGACCTGCAAGCATGCACCTTATTTTTAAACTGTCTAAGAAAGACTTGGTTCGTGGTTTGCCAAAGCTAAAGTTTGAAAAAGATCACATTTGCGATGCTTATCAATTGGGCAAACAAACCAGAATATCTTTCAAATTTAAGGGCATGGTTTCTAATTCTAGACTTTTAGAATTGCTACACCTTGATTTATTTGGAACTGTTACTCCTTATAGTCTTGGAGGAAAGTTCTATGAAGTTCTATGCATTTGTTATTGTAGATGATTACTCTAGATTCACCTGGACACTCTTCTTTAGAAATAAGGATGAGTCATATGATATGTTTGTTCATCTTTACAAGAGAATACAAAATGATAAAGGATACAACATCTCTGCAATTAGAAGTGATCATGGAGGAGAATTTGAAAATCATAAATTTGATGCTTTTTGCAAAGAATCAAGAATCTTCCATAACTTCTCAGCACCTAGAACACCCCAGCAAAATGGAGTAGTGGAGCGCAAGAATAGAACACTTTAGGAAATGGCCAGAACCATGCTGAGTGATTCTAAGTTACCAAAGTATTTCTGGGCAAAAGCCGTTAACACTGTCTGTTATATTCTAAATAGGGCTTTGGTAAGATCACTTAAAAGACCCATATGATCTATACAAAGTAGAAAGGCCAAATATCTGGTTATTTCAACAATTTTTTGGGTGTAAATGTTTATTCTAGATAACAAAAAAAATCACCTTGCTAAATTATTATGCTAAATCTTAATGAAAGGAATTTCAAGATATTCTAGTAATAGTATAAAGCATATAGGGTGTTTAAAAGAAAGTAATACTCTAGTTGTAAAAAAATCTATTCATGTTGTGTTTGATGAATCTGACTCTACTCTAGAATTTTAAGAAAAGATGATGTTAGAGTAAATCAAAAGAAAAGCGAAAATGAACAATCGAGAAAATTAAGAACAGCCAAAAGATAAGCAGATACGTATTAATCAGGCTGAAACCAGCCGAATGAACATGAAGATCAGAACAACTAAAGAAAAATCAGAAACAGAAACAATTTCCGAATACCAAAAAGAAGGCGATTCATCAGGTAGGTATCATCCTCAAGAGGACATCATGGATAATCCTTCAGAATGGATGATGACTAGAGCTCAATTTAAGAGATATTTTGGTAATGTTGCTTTCGTTTCCCAATTAGAACCTAAAAACTTAGAAGATCCTCAAAATGATGAAAGTTAGATTCTTGCTATGAAAGAAAAACTAAATCAATATGAGATAAACCAAGTTTGGAAATTTGTTTCTAAACCTAAAAAGCATTCCGTCATTGGAACAAAATGGGATTTTAGAAATAAGCTTGATGAACAAGGTAATGTTATGAGAAACAAAGCAAGGTTAGTGGCTCAAGGGTGCAACCAAGAGGAAGGCATCGATTTTGATGAGACCTTTACTCCGATCGCTAGACTTAAGGCCATTAGAATGCTCTGTGCATTTGCATGCTTTAAAAACTTCATGTTGTATCAAATGGATGTGAAATGTGCTTTTCTAAATGGTTTTCTAAATGAAGAAGTGTATGTAGAATAACAACCTGATTTTGAAGTCTGTGATAAACCAAATCATGTTTACAAACTTACTAAAGCTCTTCATGGTTTGAAACAAGCTCCCAGAGCTTGGTATGAAAGATTAAGTAAGTTTTTATTAGAAATGGTTTTTCTAGATGAAAGGTTGATACTACACTATTTATTAAAAATGAAGCACATGATATTCTAGTTGTGCAAATCTATGGATATTCTAGTTGTGCAAATCTATGTTGATGACGTAATCTTTGGTTCTACTAATGACCTTCTTTGTAAGGAATTTTCTATGATTATGCAGGGTGAGTTGAAATGAGCATGATGGGAGAATTAAATTTCTTCCTTGGACTTCAAATCAAACAATGTGATAGTGGAATTTTCATAAACCAAGATAAGTATACTAGAGAATTGTTGAAACGGTTTAGAATGGAGAATGCCAAGGTATGTAGTACACCAATGAGTCCATCCTTAAAATTAGAAAAAGATGAAAAAGGTAAGGATGTGGATATTAAATTGTTTCGAAGTGAAGTATGATGGTTCTTACTATATCTAACTGCAACAACCTAACATCACTTTTAGTGTTTGTTTGATTGGTGCATTTCAATCATATCCCAAAGAATCTCATTTAATTGCTGTAAAAAGAATTCTAAGTTATCTTTGTGGAACTTCTAATTTAGGTCTGTGGTATTCTAAAGGAGATACATTTGATCTTGTTGGGGATAGTTATTCTGATTTTGCAGTAAGCAGAATAGATAGAAAAAGCACGTTTGGAAGCTGTGTTTCTAGGTAGTGCCATTGTATCATGGTTTAGTAGGAAACAGACATCTGTTGCTCTTTATACTATAGAAGTTGAATATCTTATTGCTGGAAGCTGTGTTGCGCAAGTTCTGTTCATCAAGCAACAATTGGCAGACTATGGTCTGAAATTAAAAATAAGGCCAATTAAATGTGACAACATAAGTGCCTTTAACTTATCTAAACCAGCATTTTAGAACCAAGCACATAGAACTCGGAACATCACTTCATACGTGATCATGTTTAAAAAGGTGATATAGTGATTGAGTTCATTCCTAAAGAAAAGCAATTGGCAGATATTTTTACTAAACCTTTGAGTAAAAGCCAATTCTACTTAATCAGAAGAGAACTCGGTATGTTAGTTCTAAACTCTTAACTTTAGAACTCTGTAAGTATGTTCTTAACTACTTTCTATATTTGAGATTGAAAGACTTGCTCATGAGACTTGCTCTGTGTTGATGTTTACTATTGCTATTCTGAGTGATTTGAAAAATGGTTTTTTTGTGTCTAAAAGAGATGCATATTGCTTCTGATGTGACAGTTCTAAGTCATATCAGATTCTATTTTAGACAAAAAATGTTTTTGTCTAAAAGAGATGCATATTGCTCTGATGTGACATTCTAATGTCATTATCAGATTCTATTTTTAGACAAAATAAAAAACAATCGATTTCTTTTATTTTTGTTGTGTGTTTATTTTTATTGTGTCTCCATTTTATTGTGTTTTATATCTTTATTTTATATAGTTTTGGCGGTATTTTATTTTTAAATATTTGAGTCAGTTTAACTTTCCTTAAAACTATTTTTATTCATTTAAATTTCCTTCTTTATTATAACTTCTCTTTTAAAGTGTTTCTTTCTTTCCTAAATTTTATAACTTCTCTAAATTAATTACTTTTCTTCTCTATTAAAATTGTTTTATCTTCTCTTTTCCCCTCTCACATCAAAACCCTAAACGCTCTCTTTGCGTCAAAAGCCCTAACTATGGCCAGATCAATTTCTACTTCTTCCTCCTCTGATTCTTTGACAGAACAAGAACTTTAGCTTCTTAAGAGGTTATCTAAGAAGTATGAATAGAAAGAATCAGGACAGAAGAAATCCGTTGAGGAATCGAGTTCAAAGAAAGACAAATCGAAAAGTAAAATAGAAAAATCAAAAGGGGAAGAAAAATTGAAGAAATGGATCTCTAGTTCTCGAAACAAAGGTAAAGCTATTTTATCTCCTTATCCTCTTATGCATTCATATGTTATTGACTGGAAGTTCTTTGGAAAAGAAGAATTCAACTTTAGGGAACTATTTAACTATTTTGATTCCAGGGATTTGAGTTCCAGGGATGGATGGAGTTTTTGTCTGTAAATCGATCTTGCTATGAGAATTTGGTAAACGGATTTTATAGCTCTCTCAAAGCCACTGGTTCAGAGATGATTTATGTGAAAATTGAGGGTGAAACCAAAGTGTTATCTTACACTGATTTGAAGAAATTTTCAAAATACCAAACATTGAGTCTAGGGTAACAAAGATTAAGGATATCTCTAGAGTAAATGTGTATAAAAAAGAAGAGTTTGTAAAGAAAATTATTAAGAAAGGTTCTGTGGAAAAATAGAATGTGATTGAGTGCTCTAATTTGAATGACAGAATGAAGTGGTTATATAAGCTATTGTGCACTTTATCTATCCAAAGAGTGGTTCGCTCACATATGTAAACCAAGTTGAGATAATGTGGCATATAATTGAAAAGAAACCCTTCAATCTGTGCCATATTATTGTTATTAAAATGCAGAACAACCAAAAGAAATTACCCTATGGTATGGTGCTTACCCCTGTTTTTGAGTTTTTGGAAATTGATTTAGATGAGAGTGAGGGTCATAATGTTTCAAAGTTGGATAGTGGATCTTTGAAACTAAAGGATGAAAAAGGTGAAGAAGAAAAAGAAAAAGAAAAAGAAGTTGCTGAGGATAAAGAAAAAGCATAAAAAGAAAAAGAAGAAGAAGAAGCTAAGAATAAGAAGAAGAAGAAAAGAAGATTGGTAAAAGGAAAAGGAAAATTGGAGGAAGCTGAGAAAGAAGAAAAGAAAGAAGAATCAGAAGAAGAGAAAAAAGGAAGAAATAAAAAAAAGAAAAGAGACAGCAGCTGGAGTTTGAAATAGAGTCAAAGAGAAAAGAGTTAGTAAGAAAAGAAAAAGATTGAAGCAGAACTGAAGAGAAAAAGAAGATTGGAAAAGGAAAAGAAAATTGAGAAGCTGAGAAAGAAGAATCAAAATAAGAAAAAAAGGAAGAAACAGAAGAAGAAAGAAAAAAGAATTAAGCACTGAAGGTTTGAAAATAGAGTTAGAAAAAGAGTTAGAAGAAGCAAAAAGATGAAGCAGGAACTGAAGAGAAAAATGAAGCAGGAACTGAAGAGAAAAAGGATTATGTTGATCCTGAAGAAGAGACTGAAAAAGGAGAGGCAGTAGAAGTTGAGGAAGCCAGTAATGCTGATACAGAAAAGCTAGAGTTAAGTGAAGGGGAAAAAGAGACTGAGGTTGAGGCTAAGAAGGAATCAGAGTTTTTGACATCACAAAGGAGTAGAGAGGCTATGCTGGGCAAACTGGTAAAAGAACTCATTGAAGAGCATAATAAGGACCTTAATAAGGCTATCAAATAGAGTACGACTGTGATTGCACACAACCAGTCTCTCATCGACTCTTTAGAAAGGATGAAAAATGCTAATGAGAGAAGGCTAGCTACTCTAAGGGTAAAGAACACATCCTACACTCCTACCTCGGAAAAGCCTAAGAAATTGAAGCACACTACGGGAAAGCATAGAGTTCATGGAATGAAGCCTCCTCTGCATCCTTTTTCTAAATATCCTGAGAGTCCTACTGAAACCTGTCCTGCACAAAAGCTCAAAAGTTCTAAGAGACTTAGAACTGATTCTAAACCCATCTGACTCCCTTCTAATATACTCTGATTATGTTTTGTGAACTATTTTCTATTACTTGTTCTTTATTTGTCTTTGTCCTTTGTGTTATTTGAATTCTGTTTACATTTTCTAGATTTGTTATTTTCTGCTTGTTTATTTGCTCTGTTTTTACTAACCCTCTTTTATGATGGCAAAAAGGGGGAGAACACAGGATATTTTAGTGATTAGGTACCTGAAGGATATGTTATTTTTTGGGTACTAATCTCTGTATGCTTATCATGTTCTAATCTGTGTTATTTCCATATAAACAAAAAATAGAATATGGGCTATATGTTTTATATGATGATCTGATAGTTAGATTTTAGAACTTAGTTCTCTATTCTGTATTCTAACGTATGCTTGCAGTTAGACATAGGACTTAGTTTTTTAATTCTAATATCAGTCTATTTCTTTTTGCTCTGATCATATGCATTTAATTATTTGTACTTTAGAATTCAGTTTTTTAATTTCTTTTTAATTCTAAATATATGTTCTAATATTAGTTTCTAAAACTATTTTCTGTTCTAAGCCCCATAGATATTTTACTGCACTTATTCAGGGGGAGCTTTATATATGTTATAATCTTGCTTCATGATAAAATATGTTATGTTTAGAACTTATAATTTATTGGCATGCATAATTTTAGGGGGAGCACATGATTTTATGTTTGATAAATTTATTGGTTCTGTCATTATCAAAAGGGGGAGATTGTTGGCTCAAGGGTATTGTTGGCTCAAGGGTCAATTTTATCTTGAGATTTTGATGATTAAGAAAAACAAATAAAATTAATTATTTTATCTGTGCTAATATTATTTTATGCCGATTTATTTATGTTTAAATATGGAAAATAATAAACAAAGCAAATTCCTACAAATCCATGGATAATTGAAGATCATGAAGACCATTGAAGATTTTAGTGGTTAGCATTTTAGGATTTACTGTAGGATAGAGAGAATATTCATTTATAAGTAAAAAAACATTTCTTCTCTCTTTCTCAAAAATATTTTTCGAAAAAGTTTTCTTGAAAAGTCAAAAATCTCGCTTTTAAATTCATTTACCTAAATAAAAGATATTTTGTCTCAATCATTTCTGGTAACAAATTTTTGAAAAAAGATTTATTCATTTTCGAAAACCATCTCTATAAAAATCTTGCTTTTATTCACTTACCTAAATGAAAGAGATTTTTGAAAGAGATTTTGTCTCAATCATTTTTGGTAACAAATATTTTGAAAAAGGTTTTTATATTCAGAAACTATTTTTAAGGAAAGTCCAAAATCTCACTTCTATTCGTTTACCTTAAAAGAAAAGATTTTGACTCAAAACATTTTTGCAACAAGATCTCTGTATCTTCTAGTTTTGGAAAGTTAATATTCTTACTTAAAAGATAGAGATTTTACATTCTAAAATGAGATTTACATCCCTCTCTATAAAAGGCGTCTTTTCCTTGTAAAGACGTGGGTTTTTGTTTTAAGAGTTAAAGTCCATTGATCAAATATTTTTAATCTCTCAAAACTTGCTCTTAACCCCCTTATTTCTTTGCATCTTATTGCTTCATGAATTATTTTTAAGAGAATAGAAAAATTTTAATAACAACTTCTTTTGAAAAATAGTTCTGCTCTTTAAAACGGTATTCTAATCTTGATTTATGTTTTTCCTGTGCTTACATTTGCATTTCTCTCTGTCTATATAGATTCTGTAATCTGTTGTAGACAAGTTTTTATTTGAAAAACATTTGTGTAATAGTGTTGTAATAGCTTAGGGTGAAAAGCTATTATGAATTAGGTTATCAAGCGGACCTTCTCCTTGTGGGGATTCTACATGTCTTGAATTTGAGTTTCTGTTCTCTGTAAAAACAGAAAGGGTTGAGGCTTGACTAGAACCTTTAGAAAATCTAGTGGGACAAAAGGTAAGATCTAGGGTGTTGATCTATTGCCTTGTACTGTTGGTTTGTTCTTTTACCCTAAAAAGTAATAACATAGTGGAGATCTCAAGATGAGTCTTAGGGAGTGGATGTAGGCGAGTTAGTGCTGAACCACTATAAATCGTTGTGTTAATCTTTTTATTTTCTAAAGTTATGCTTGATACCATTTTATTTACACTCCTGTTAATATTTTAGAAATGCTAAATTGTTAATGGTTTTGTTGTTCTAAACTTGAATAAGCTTCATCTTTTTTGAATATTAGAACTCTGAATTTCTGCATTGTGAAAATACCAAGTTCTAATATATTCTTCTTCTAGATTCAGTATATTTCACAATTTGGGTTTCTAATCAGTTTTCTAAGTTTACTTAAAGCTCTGTGAAGCAGTTTAGAAATTCAATAACTGTTTCTCACATACTCTTTAATATTTGTTTAAACTTTATGAGGCAGTTCAAAAACGTAATAACTTTCCTTCATGAAGTCATTTTGAAATTGATTAAGATATTGTGAAGCAGTTCTAATCAATAGCTGATCTTTACAAAGTCTTTCTGTAACATCCCTTCCCGGTCCACCTGTTAACCCGAATGAACCGAGCCGAGACGCTACAATCTGGTTGACTCTATGTCCTGTCATGCTGATATCATCATAATGTTATGCTGAATATAAATATCATCTGGGTGTGTTGCTTTCTACATTAGGAAAATATAGATATGTACTTAATATTTACAAAACATGATACTAGTTTTCAAAATGAAATGGGCCCAACTGTGTGCCCTGTACATGCCAAAGATGAGTAGCTACCCTAAAGACTGGGTCTTCCAAAGATGAACTGCAGCAATTGTAAGCTGACTCTCTACGGTCCAGTCCCAAAACCTACAAGTTAAACAAGTAACTCGCTGAGCAAATAAAGCTCAGTGGATATCTCAACTTATAAAGAAACAAGTAAGCATAGACATATGTAGAAATAAACATGTAAACACATATGAATAACTAAACATGTAAGCACACATATCATGATACTTTCATTATACTTTGATTATCATTCTTGCTGGTTATTATGCTGTATGACTTATGCAATGTTTAGTCAATATAACTGTTTATGGCTCCATAAGGTTATAGTGAAACAAAGTTTATTAGAAAGAACTGTATATTAACGGATGAATACTGTATGACTGGGCTGCTATGGCCATTATATAATCATATTCACTCAACGGCCTGTAGCCGGAGTACCAAACTGTATGGGATGCAGATATGCTATCCTATGTCGCAACATAGTCTTATCTATGTGGTTTCTACCTAACCTCAATGGAGCATAATATCGATATGTCAATAGTATAAAACAAAAGCATATTAACGTCTTCATAACTTCATAAACCATATTGTTTACCTTGTTTCACATCATTTGCATACTTGCATATTGTTTTGATACATGTTCTCATGTTGTTTTTTTGTTTTAAAATGATTTTAGGAATATAATTTGAGCAAAGGAATACAATTGCATAGAAAAAGAGGTTCAAAAGAGTATCAGAACACAAGTTGCGAGCGCGCCATGAAAAGTCGCGAGTGCGAGAAGCACACAAGAGAGTCAGAGAGTTATAGGCAAAATTCGCAAGCACGCCATGCAATTCACAAGCGCGAGAAGCACAAAATGAGAGTCAGAGAGTTTACAGGCACAATTCGCGAGTGCGACACGAAATTTGCAAGCGCGAGTCGTGTTTTCTAGCATGTGTAGTGTGTACTATTTTGGTCATATCTCTCAATCTATAAATTCGATTTGGGTGATTCAAAAACCCACGGAAAGCTAACACATAGAGGACAAATAACTCTTGTATACCACTTCCTAATTCCATTGTTAAGTAGGGTCAAAATCAAGGGGAAGTTACTGGTCAATTTTCCAGCAAACCTGTTTCAGTATAAACTCAATATCTACTTCATTTATTCATTTCATTCCATGCTTTCTCATCATTTCCAGTCCTCTTAATCAACATTAAGCAAAATATTTTCTCATTATCAACACACTACACAAATTCTCATGCAAGAAAATAAAAGAGATATCAAACCTTCACACACAAATTCTCATGCAAGAAAATAAAAGAGATATCAAACCTTCACTCAACAAGCTTGAAATCTTCTCCTTAGCTTCCTTTTGCTTCTACCTTTGAGCTCACCTCTCCTATACAAGAAATCTTATGAATAATCTAAAATATCACTAAATTAGAGGTTGAATAAACTAGAGCTTCAAGAAATTCTACTTACTTGGATAGAATAGAGGTTGAAGCTAATGTTTGACTACCATTAAAATGGATGGAGATAAAGATGAAGAAGATGGAGAAAGGAAATTGAGTAAAGGAGATGAAGGAGATGAAGATAAGGATGAAGAAAGGAAAATGAAATGGTAATCACGGGTAGGCTCCAGGATATCAATGATTTTATGTGAAAATTACCAAATGGTACCTCAATTGTCAATAGGTTACAACTTATACCTAAGCTTTATATTTTAGTGCAAGTAAGTCCTAATCCTTATACTTTGATCTTTTTACTTCATTCAAGTAAATCCACTTCTTATCTTTATTATAGTAAATCCTATAGTACCCCACTCTAGACTCTAATGGCTCGAACCGGGTTTTAGTTCAGTCTGACTCAACTCGACTCTATGCAATGACTCGACTCAGTAGGATGTCACACTTTCTATTTTCTGCATAGAGCTTTGTGAGGAAGTTCTAATCTTAAAACTTACTCTCACAAATTTATTTTATTTCCGCTGCAACAGAATTCTGATTTTGTTTTAATGTTTAGAAAACTCAATTCACCCTCCTCTTGGGTTGTGCCATATGTGTAAGGGACCCACATAATTTATATTAAATAATTCTATATAATGAATGTAATCTATAAGTTTGAGCCTATATATAATGTTGTATTAGAAAAGGAAATATATAAAAAGTCATAATGACAAAGTTAAGATTTTTTTTAGGGAGACAAAATTTATTTATTATTTCATGCGATAAGTAAAGAGTAAACCTGATTTAAAAAATAACTAAAAATTATATAGTTATATATGCAAATTAGTCAAAAAAATCGTGATTTGTGTGTAGGTGTTTATATATTATTTTAATAACTAGTCATCAGACTGCGTTGCGCGGATTTTGAAATTTTTTATTAATTTTTTTATTGACTTTAATTGAGAATTTTAGGAAGTAAATTGTGTTTTTACTTGTGATAATTTTGTTTTATATTAAGTTTTTTTTATTTGGATATTTATGTTTGAGAAGCATTTAAATATAAATATATTTTATCATTTACATACAAAAAATAATATAACAATTGATCAAAACCTATATAGTATTATGTACTGTAAAGTATACATATTATTTTAGTTCTAAAATTTTATTTTATTATAATAGAAACATTTTTGTAGAACGCCCGTTTTAATTTTCATGAGTTTTATATCAACCTTATAAAAATATATGTAAAAAATATTTTTCATAGTTGGAACCTAATGTCCCTCCTATTTTTTAGCATTTACTTTAACATTTTATCATGCATAATTAAATTTGACATGCACAAGCTCCATATCCAATAGAGATTATCTCTGTATAAGATTATTACATGTTTAACATTTTTATTCATTGTATCCTGAACAAATCGAATGAAAACCAATTAATCCCATTTGTCTAGAAATTTCAAACATCCAATAAAAATTTAAAGTTATTGCCCTCAGTGAACATTAGCATATGTTTGATGACCATGGATAAATTTATAAAGTAATGATTTATACGCAAAATGGAATTCCTAACAAATGTTCCTACATCTTGACTCGACAAAGAAAAAAACAACATAGTGATGTATTTTAAATAGTAATGTTGTATCAATTTTATAGAAATGATGTTTTTCCTAATGAAAATAATTACCTCTAATTCTCTCCAAAGCTAACAATATTCCCAAAATTATACATGGGAGCAAGATGACGATTATGTCAAAAAATAAAAATGCATTAAAATAAAAATCTTGTTTATGCAACTGTTAATGCAGCTACTCATTGAATGTCAAATCAAGAAATGACTGTAAAAAATCAAACCTTTATAGAAGGGAAAGCTGCACAAATCCTTAACTGTAGGTTTAAAAACTTAAATTTGTTGCCTTTTTAGTTTATCAACTGATGGCCTTCTTGCCATTAGTACTACTATAATGATGTCATTTAGAAGGAAAAGAAGAAACAAAACAAAGGAGTAGAATTAAAAGTCATAAAAATTATACTTCATCCGTCCCATTTTGTTTGCTTGTTATTCCTTTTTTTGATGTCCCAAAATATTTGTAAGATTTTTAAATTTAGACATGTAAATAACTATTTTTTCCATAATAACCTGTATAAATGTTCATTGAATGAAGAGCTTTTAGTATCTTAATAAGTTATTAAGGGTAAAGAAGGGCAAAATAACTTTATTGACTAAATTATTAGTATGCATGTTTTGTCAAACCATACAAATAAAATGGGACAAAGAGAGTATATGTTAACTATTCTAAATTAAAAACTCTAAATTAAAAATGTAAATAAAAAAATCAATTCTACACTTTTTGTGCGGACATTAACATCCAAGTTTTTGTTTTTATATACTTATATAGATAGATAGATAAAAGCCAATAAAATATAATACATTCATGGATTGATTTTTCAAAAAAAATCAATAAAATATTTTATTTTGATTTTAGATATTTCATTGATTTTTATTAAAGTTGTTGTGATGAAGTTTTAAATTGTGGTGTTTGATGATAAGGGTATTTTTTTTGTCTTTCTCTATTAACTTAATGGCCAAATTGGCTGAAATAGAACGGAAGGATTAATGTTATGATGAAAGCAAAACATAAGGATTTCAACAGGCATTTCTCTAAATAGAGGGACTGACTAGTTGTATTTCGATATATACAGGGATAAAATAGTAATTTTTCTGAATTTTATGGATAATTTTTGGTTGGTATTATGTTAAGATTTGGCCAGCAAATCGGTTGGTATTTTATTGGCATTTAATCGTTTTCTTGAGTTATAATCCCTTGTAAGCAATTCAAGAGGGGATAAATTAGGTTAATTTGGAATTTAATGGAATTATTCACGCAAAAATAACTATTGTAAAAAGAAAAGAGAAAGGAAAGAAAAAAAAAAGGAAAACAAAACAATTTATAGAGGTTCGGCCATTCACAATTATGTCCTCTCCTTAAGGCCTTCTTTACGAGTTCTCTCAATCTCTTTGATAAACATAGTCCTCTTCAAGATGAAGACTACACCCTTTATATAAAATCCTTGTAATGCTAATACAAAGCACTCTCACAATCCTACGGCAGCTCAGAAGAGCAGTACAATAAATAACATTTATGATTTCAGGGTTCTATGCAACTTAATTCTTATTTACAAAATATATGAATTTTACTCGAGATCATACAACACTCTCTCCATGTTCAGTCCCAATAAGAGAATAAACAAATTGCAACTAAAAATTCATACAAAATAAAATTATGTGAAGTTATAAGCTCTCAAGAAAATAAATATAATTCAAAATATTATTGCATACTTTAATGATGATGTTGTTTTACTTCTCTTGTCTTTTAAATGTCTAAAATGCCTTGACTTATAGGCAAAAAATGGAACTAACCATTTGTTCCAACTTTTAAATTCAAAAAATGGAAATACTATAATTATAAAGTTGTCAACTAGTTTGACAGATTTAATAAGCTGACTTCAAATTTCAATTTCTCGATCTAGAAATTTAGAATTTAGTGAGATCAATTTTGTTTAAGATTAGAGTTTATCTTCTTTCTAGTAGTATAAAGCTCTTTCTCTAGTTTACTTACAATTGAGGACGGATTAGGTTTTTCCCAAATGAAAATAGAACGAGCTTGGTTCGATTAATTTATTAAATTGATTTTCTCTTATTAAACCTACTCATTAATCCTCAAAAGGGCAATCCTTTTAAAAGGGATTAAAAAAATATCTCTTACTTTGGTGAGAGTTTTTAATTTTGGAGTCGCCACCCTCTTTAAGGAAAATATCTCAAATTAATCGATTTTTTGGAATTGACTAATTCGGTTTTAAACCAGAGACTGGGTAAGGGAGTTAGGTATGGTTTCGGGAAGGTGTTAGGCACCTAAACTACCCATTTAAATTGGCCTCCTTTGTTGTCCATTCATTCACAATAATTGGTAGTAAAACTAACTGTAATTGAGATGTAAAACTTTTTATGCAATTTTGAGAATATGGCAATCACATGATAATTGTTGCATAAAACATAACAAATAAAGAAAGGGGAGAGGAGAATATTGTTACAAACATCTCCTAATATACATTCTACCCATTAGCCCGTTAAAATTTCTCAACCAATTGATTGTCACAAACAATTAACAAATAGGACCCACTAAGGCTCTTTACATGGAACTTAACAATTGAATATGATAATAAACTCAAACAACAATAAAAGACACAAAACATATAAACGTTCATAGAATTTAAACAAACAAACATACATTCATTCATAATGATAAAATGATGAACGTTAATATTCACATATAATGGGTTGTTGTGGTTTGTTGTCAAATGGGTTAGATTAACAATAATTGAAGAACAATAAAGTAAAATTTATAAGATAAAGAACAAAAACTTAAAAGTGCATAGACATACAAGAACAGAGAACCAAAAAGCATTAATTTAAGGTTTAAACAAGATTAGAGTTCAAAGTGTTGATGTTCATCAACCAATACACTTTTCACTATGCATTTCTTGCTAGTTATTTGCTCATCCAAGCCAAAATGAGTTTTATTTCTACTTCAACAAGGATGCTTAAGACTTGACTCAAATGGATCCCGGAATCGTAACTAATTGATTGATTTTAAGTCTATGAGATTCTGAAATGAAGACCCGGGCGCCACTGGAAGTGGCATACGCCACAAGTAGTGGCGTGCGGGTCTTACCCTGATTAGAAAACTCAAGAAACAAAGCCTTAAGAGGAGTCTGTGAAGAAGTGGCGCTACCCTTTGCTTGTGGCACACGCCACACGTAGTGGCTTGCGTCAATTGGTTGTTTACGGCACAGACAGGCTTCTTATGATTGATCACGGGTTTCCCTCACAACCAAGCTAAAGAATGGTGATTTAGGTCACCAAAGAAAAGAAAAAAAAAATGAAGAATAGAATATCTAAGCTCTTAGTTTACCTTTTTTTGGAGAAATCCAAAGAGTTTTGGAAAAAGTGAATCAAAACCCCAAAAGCTTTGATCTTGAACCAATGAATCAGAGATTACTTTTTAAACTGAGTGTTTATGGGATTTTAATCACTTAATAGGGAAAGTTTTTTTTTTTATATAAATGATTGTATTAACAACTTGAATCCAAGAGTTTTCTTAGATCAAACTTGAATTTTTAAATTTCAAGTGTTTCCCCTTAAGCAATCAAAAATCCTCCCTTGCACAATTCCCAATACCCTATTTATACGCAAATGGGGAAAGTGTTGCCCTATTTTTTAAGGCTTAGGTGGCAAGTGCAACTGGTGGGCCCCAAAATTGAGCTGAGCCTAACAAATCAGACTGGGTGGCATGCACAACGAGATGGTGCACTGCGAAGCTTGTCGAGTGGACCCGAAGCGCTTCCCAGGCCCGGTTTCGCTGTGAAACCCCTTGAAACTCGAAAAAATAAAAAAGGTCAAACAACTCATTTATCTTAACCATGGACCATCGATCCAAGAATCAGAGCGATTGGATGTCCCTACTCGGTTTTATATTAGAAAATGTTATCATCACTGAGCCTTTTAGGGGCAAAAATTGAGCGTTTGCAGTTTGGCCCCACTTTGACTATATTTTGCTTTTTGAGCAAAATGTCATCAAAGTGTAAAGTAGACGCGTAGGTAAGAAATACTTACCCGATGGTTGTTGAATTGTCGTGTCTAGTTGAGACAAGGCGGGTGTCCTTTGGACTAATTTATGCTCTTTGAATGACTTAAATGTTGGAAGTGCGTCATTTTGGCAAAGTTTGGCGAGAGAATTGCGTTATGGTGGTTGACTTCTTCTGTAAATGATTGCGCCTTTATGGCGGCTTTACTTAAATGCACCACTTGGGACTGGGGTCACTTTGGACAGGTGCATTCTTTGAACGACTTAAGCTGAAGGGATACACTAGTTTTGATGATTCGGCCAGGAGGTGCACCACTTGGGACGGGTTGATTTGAAACGCGCCACTTTGGGTTGATGTCACTTTAGATATGTAGAATGGAGGAGTTGCGCCATTGTGATGGTTGGCGACTTCTGCGGATGATTGGCGGCTTTGCTGAAATGCGTCACTTTGGACAAGTGCGTTCTTTGAACGGATTGAGTTGAAGGGATATGCCAGTTTTGACGATCCGGTTAGGAGGTGCGCCACTTGGGATGGCTTGAGCTGAAATGTGCCACTTTGGTCCAGTGTTACTTTGGACATGTGCATTCTTTGAATGGCTTGGGTATGGCCATTTGGGACGGCTTGAACTGAATTGTATCACTTTGGACGGGCTTGCAAAAAGTAATTTTGCTAACAAAAAACAAAGTTCTTTGGCCTACTACGGTTAGAAATAAAAATCCGTTATTACGCTTGGAAAAGCATGCTCATCTAAAAATGCGTGAATTTGCATAAGAATGCATGAACTCATATGGATTTGATGAAAGTGTATTACCTTGCAAGAATTTATGTAAATTTATTAAAAATCGTGTCGTGGCACGCAAAACGAGAAAAATTCTACCTGTTGGCCTAGAATCTTACTTTTGACCACTGGTGATGCCCCTGCTTAGGTGGCGGGCCAAAGTGGGTTGCCACCGAAAATGGGATTAAGGCCTAACTTGGCCCCAAAAGCTTAAGAAAACTATAAATAGGTGAAAGTAAGCCTTTATGCTTCACTTTCAACTGAAAGTTTCTAAAGGCTTTTGAAATCCTCTACTTCCCTATCTCCTCCTCTAATCACTATGGCTGCAAAAAATGTCGTCAACTTGATTCTTGGAGGTGCTGTGATTGATTCCTTGACTTGACTTCTAAGCCACAATATGAAATTATGGGAATGTCTTCTGACTGCTAGTGATTTTATCATGCTACGGCTAGATTTACTTGGCATCTTTGTTGGAGCACTGCTGAGGTAACTCTGAACTTTTTATTTTAATTTTCCTATATTAGAAACACTAGAAACATGCAAATAATAGGTTAGAAATCAAAAGTTAGGAGAAAACATACATGTTTGGCATGATTGGTGCATGTCTGTGTCGCTGTGGTGCGCGCCACAGTATTTGCAGCGTGCGACACTTGTGCTACTGTTTGGGTGACTTAATCCTTGGGCCTATTCTATAGCGTGACCCTCTAAGGCAGTTGCGCACGCCACTTCTAGAGTGGCACTGCTTCTTGTGCCTGGCGCCATAAGAGCTGCACAATCTACGTGTTTTTCCATTTTTCCTTCCATAACCTGTAATAATAATACTTATTTTCATGCTTTGCACTTATTTATCAATATTACTTACAATGATTTGTCTTGTAAAGGACATGTCGCACGTCGAGGCTGGCAAAAATGCCTTTGTCACCGGTGAGTGGTTCGACTAGCTACCAGAGCTTACCTAGGGTATAGGGATGGAGCTTACCATCGAGCTTGCTGGCGCTAATGGAACGATGGATGGACACCACTCACACCTTCCATCTTCCATTTGGCGAGATGACTATCATACTAGTGGACTTCGCCGCTATTACTGGCCAGCCATTCGAAGGGCGCTCAGTTGTGTTTCATGATATGCTTCGGTCCCTGAGCCGAGCAGGATTGTAGCAAGCATTAGAGATGCTATTGGCATCGAGCTCATCATCACACAGAGCCGGGTTCGGTATGGCAGTATCTATGTGCAGTATCAGGAGATGCCTTGGGGGGATGTGGAGGTAATGGATGTCGACATGGTGGCCTGAGCTTATTTATTCCACCTGCTGGCGGCCACTCTTTTTATGAACCACATGAATGATGCTGATTTGGCGCTACTGCCCCCATCACAGGATCTCAAAGTGACCGGGCAGTAAAATTGAGGAGCTGCTGCACTGTCTTATCTATATTACGGGATGGAACTCTGCGTGAGAAGTAAACATCTAAAGATAGATTACCAGCGCACCATCGAGGTAAAGTAGCAAAATCATTTCTGTTGCCTTTACTACCTACTCTTTATTTGTATCTGGCTATTATTATTGCTTTTTTTGTATAGATCTGGGCTTGTGAGCATCGAGTGTTGTCTGTGCCCCATCTTTCTGGATTTGGTGCTAGCATGGACGGGGTGACCCTTCCCCAAGGACAGTCTTAGAGGTACAGTAAGAAGTATGCCCATATTACTTCTGATCCTTCAGTGTTCTGCCAAATACTGAATGGCTTATACTGAACCACTATAAGTCTCTTTACCGGAATCCTGAAACTAGCTTTACTTTCCTTCTTCTAACTCACGCTGTCCTTTATTTATTGTTTCATTATGTGAACCCCTACCCCAAATATCATGGCATGTGAATGCATGTGACTAAGGGCAGAAATGCACGTGAATGTATGAGTCGCCACCTTGTTTAATTATCGCCCAAATTAATCAATGGCCACTCGTGAAAATGCATGTGACTATAGGGCCAGAACTGCACGTGACAATGTCATGAGTCGGCCACCGTTGTTTTAAATTATTTTATGGTAAACTAGGAAAAAAGCCCTAACGTTTGACTCCAATTTTAATTAACCTAAAATTATTAGATTAATTATCCCAATGTTTATAGGCACAATCTAGCGAAACTCCGATAGGTGGTCCCGAGACTATGTATGCTGATTCCACTAAACAAAAAGAATTCGAATGCTTTTGCAAGGTATATTGAAATGTATTGGAACCAAATGAAAATATTTAAGTGATCTTTCGACTTGCCGCTTCGGGGTTAAATTCCCTTAATCACGTGGCCTACGTACTTTCCGTTTGAATGGAAGATCAAAGTCCAACGTAGTTTCGCATAGCCTCTTTTACGAGGGCCTTTTGAATCGGGGATGGCTTTATGCATGAGTGTGGTGTAATCGCTTTGTGCATGTTTTTGTTTTAGGCATTTTGCAAAAGGATCCGATTGATTCGATTAGGCGTTCGTCGCCAGAACTGTTGGTTAAGGCATCTTTGTTGCCAAAAATGGTAGTCCGGGCGCGATTTTGTCGCCAAGTTGACTATTCTGGGCTTATTCAATTGCCAACATTGATGTTCGGGCTTAATTATTGCGAATTGATTTTTGTCGGGGCAAATTTGTTCGCCAAAATGAAATGATTCTTAAGGCTTTTAGCCAAAAATGGTTCATTCTAAGGCATTTTGCCAAAAATGGTCGATTTTAAGGCTTTGGAAGCCGAAAATGTGATTGATTTTTAAGGCTTTGATGCTCGAAAATTGATCGATTTTAAGGCTTTTTGAGCGCGAAAATGGTTGATTTTAAGGCATTTTGGCCGAAATTTGTTCAATTTAAGGCCTTTGAGCGAAAATGGGTTGATTTTAGGCTTTGAGCCGAAAAATCGTTGATTTTAAGGCATTTTGCCGAAATTAATTCGATTTTAAAGGCGCATTTTTTGTCGTTTTTTTTCTAAATAAATCGGTTTAATCCTCATTTAAAAAAGCAATTTGTTTGCTTTAAAAGTCGATCTAGACCGTAGCAATTTGTCGCCAGAATAATTAATTAGATGTAGGCAATTTTATTGCCAAAAAAAAACGTGGATTTGAACGAGGCAATTAGTCCACAATTTATTGATTAATTGGACTTTTAGGTGAAGTGGTTCGAAAAATTAAGGAGCAATCATACGCATAGGTTATTTAATTAACTAAGGCACTTAGCCAAATATTGTCGGATTTAGGCTTTATATACCACGATTTAATTTAATTATCGGGGCGTTTAAAACTTAATCATGTTTTAATCTGAGCGCAAGGTTTATTTGCCGAAATTTTGATGACCGTGAAATGCATTTATGCAAACAACTTTAAATTCATAAATCGGAGTAGAAGAAGAATATGCCATGAAATGGCTAAAAATTAACTAGGCAGAGTTTCCTTGTTAGTAACGCTGATTAAATTGGCGACCGCTTTTCTTAGCTCCAGAAATTTAGCTCCTACGTTTGGGGAATATCTAATTAATTTAATTAGAATTTGTTTAATTTTAGTGGCCAAGTATCACAACACATAAAAAAAGCAATAAAGACTGAATTAAAAATGCAAAAAGCGGTAAAAGAATCTCAAAAGCGTGAGGGAGAAAGATCGTCCGTCAACACAGACAGGAGTGGCCAAAATAAAGACCTGGAGGCCATTTTTATAGGCAGAATTGGGCCTCCAGCGGCAGGTGCCGCCGGCGTCGGCGGTAGGTGCCGCTGGAGGCTGGCGGCAGGCGTCGCCGTGTCCGGCGGCCCCTTGGGCCTTTTGCTTCAGAGGGGTTTTCAGGAGTTTCGGATCTCCGAAAAATATTCCGGGACCTGTTCCACGATCCTCGCGACATTCCGGACGTTTTAAGTACTTCCGGAACCTGTTTCTGGCGATCCTCACCGACATTCCGGACCCGTTTTTAAGTACCATATTGGCATACTTTTCGGTGAACCTTCCAAAATGGCCTTCGGTCGTGTCGGAACTTGGGTCCGGTCGGACTGTCCGTAGTCTAGAAAAACAGGCTTTTCGAGCCTCAAAATTTGAGTATTCACACATTACATATTCAAAAATATCCTTGGGGGCAAGTTGCTGACTTCTCCGACTTCATCCAGGCAATTGTGTTATATCAGTAGAGGCGGCTACTCTTTCTCGGTCTCTTTTATGATATGTACTATCTTCGAGAGAGGGTGTATGAGTGGGAGCTCGACGTTGCACAGAGGAGGGTGTCGCATAGGGTCCTATACTTTATGATGGCTACTCGGAGATCAAGAGTGAGATGATCGCCATAGTGCTGCGGGGTACAGTAGCTACTTATCATCTAGCTAACTTTGTACCTAGTGCTTACACAGTCTTTGCTCGGATTCAGTTGCTAATATGCGTACCTCCGTCTGCTGATGATGAGCCGGGTTTAGAGGAGGAAGCAGAGACGAGATTGGGGGGTTACCCCTTCTCGGGTAACTATCATCCCCTCTTTTTCTCTAGGCTTTGCCCCATTGTGACATTTAACATTTTATTCTTGGTGCTTTATTGTGACAGTAGTAACGTGGCAAGCGCGTCAGGAGGGGATATGATACTGAGGCACCAGACCCTGTTTTTGCCCCTCTCACCCCTTATTATTTTTAAATGTTGTGGTTTTGGGTTTGTTTATCGAGAGAGTTGAGATCCCTTAAAACCCCGGAAAAGGATCTCGGAAAAGAGAGTTGAGAAATCCCTTAAAACCGTCCGGAAAACGGGATCTCGGAAAACTATTTTTTTATTTATTGAAAATGGTGTTAACACTTTCTGGATCGCGGTGCGATAAATCGGTCTTATAAATTATTTTGAGTCGCTCAACCGGCCCTGAGTCGCCACCCATTATTTCGGCAATGGGACCGTTTCTAATTAAAAGTGACTTCATTTAACCCAATTTTATTTAAGGCGAATTATTTTAAAAGACTAGTCAGGTGCACCAAGTGCAATTCTGGATAAGGGAATTGGGCACGTCGGCCTGTTGGAAGCCGACGCTCGGAAAACCGGCCTCTTTTAACCTATAATTTTCTAATTTATTTTAATTTAGAAAAGCCAATTTATTTATATAAACACAACCCGAATAAATCGAACCGAGTTCCTATGCGGAAAATTATTTAATCGTCCCAAATAAATTCATTCATTGCATTCATAATCATTATAATAAATCATCATCACAATTCATCATTCATTTGTCATAAGCAAATATAAATTAAAGACCCGCTCTTGCCGTTATGGTTAAGGCGGGCCACAAACGCAAATTTATAAATATACTATAATATACTTAAACAATAAACAATAAATGATAAATCCTAAAATCTTATAATCATAGTAAATTAATTGATTTGACTTGATTAGAACACAATTTGCCCATTTTTGATCGTTTTCCGAATTGAGATTAAACGTTTATTTAATGACATAAAATTAAAATAAGATAAGAAAAGCATTTTGGAACTCTAAGGCAGTTGCGTCATGCAGCTGTTCTACGAAGAACAGTCGCGTGACGGAACTCTTTGTTGTTATCCTAGAGCTTTAAGACAGTTGCGTCACACAGCTGTTCTACGAAGAACAGTCGCGTGACGGAGTCGCGTGACGGAACTCTTTAGTCCCGCGTGACGGAACTCCTTAGTTGCCGTGGCGGTGGGGCACTTGTGCGTAGAGCTTATTAAAATGCCCAGTTATAAACTACTATTTTATTGAAAATGTAACATTACAACAAATATGAAAACCGAAATAAAAGACTGTGCGCACGAACAGTTGCGTCACGCAAGTGGTGCCAAGTTCTTAGGTTTAAGGTCTTTTTGGACATGAACAGTTGCGTCACGCGGTAGAGCTGCCATGACGCCGCTGCTCTGGTCCGTAACTAAACCATTCAACTACTCTTTTTTTACGTGTCTTTTTTTGTTAACAGTGATTTTACACAACTCCAGAAATATCTCAGAAATGGGCAAATGACGTTTAAAACTCAATACCAACTAACTAAAACTTATGAAAATTATGAGATTTTTATAGATAAACGACTAAAATGAAAAAGGGAAGGGTTTAAATGATTTACCTAACCCTCAGATTTCCGAGATTGCATGTGTTTTGGATTGATTTAGGATAACACTGCTTCACGAATCCAGAGATGTTTGTTGTCAAAGTTTTTCAAATTAAACTGTTTCTTTTTCCTTTTTCTCCTCTTTTTTTCCTTCTTCTTATGTTCTTTTTTGTATATTTTTTTTTAATTTCAATTGTATATTCTATAGCCTGATCTTCCTCAAGGTTACCCACTTGAGTTCTTAGGAAGAATACCCTAGCCGTAATCAAGTGTTTCTGCCTAAATATTGAAGTCCATGAGAAAATGAGAGCAAAGTCCCGTTTAAAAAAACACAAAAATGTTTGTATTTTTATATGGGTAAGGGCACAGAACAAAGCTTGCGTCACGCAGGTAGTACTGCGTAACGGTGCGAGATGCTGCGTGACATGCAGCTTACTTTTCGTACAGTTGCCGGCGTATCATACAACAGTGCAGACCGTTACAACTGGCCGCGCGCTAGAAGTGTCCAGCACTGGTTAAGAAGTTGCGTGACCGGCAACTATGAGTGCCGTCACGCAGGAGATAGCTGCGTGCGCAACCCTCGTGGGATCGACCCCTTTAGATCGTCCGTCTTTTGGTTAAAACAACTTCTGGTTTTATTCGTGATTCTTCTGTCCCTTATTCTCATATCATCACCCGGTTTGGCGGGGGCATAAAATAATGCGTCAACGAGTTTGCCCCCCGCCATTTTATCATTAAAATTTTAATAAACAATTTATGTTTTAAAGTGGTTCCCATTGAACGGCGCCTTTCCGTCTGGCAATCATCTTCGAAGCTCGTTTGATATCGCTTTGGAAAGATGTTTGAGTTTAATCATTCTGGTCACCTTCTCACGCTCGGTGATCGCTTTGTCGGCTCCAGTCGGATTTTAGTAACAACATTGGTTGATGAAAGATACCTTCGAAGCTCGATTTGATCGGTCTTCTGAAGGGTTTTGATTTGGTCATCTGGCCACCTACTAGGTCGTTTTGAATTCGGCTTTTCATCGGCTTTTTTTCCCCAAAGTTTTTTTTTTCCCCCCCGGTTTTTAGTAACAACATTGGTTGATGAAGATACCTTCGAGCTCGGTTTGACTCGGGCTTGAAGGTTTTTGATTTGATCATTTTGGCCACCTATAGCGCTCGGTTTGAATCGGCTTTTGTCGGGCTCCATTCGGATCAATAGAGACATCTCTCGCGAGGCCTTCAGTTTTGATCGGCGCCCGAAAGACTTCGGTTTTACCTGGTCAACTTCCCATTCACCCATCATTGAACTGGGGAAAGAGAGTTTTAAAAAACAGCTTCGCAAATGCAGCCTCACTAATCAGTAGGACCTATTCGGCTTCGAAAAACCATCACCGGTTGGCTTGAAAAATTGGTTCACCTATAAGAAAAAGAGTATATCTGTGTAACAAACAGACTTTGCTTTTGTTAGATAAATATTGGTAACATCACATGTTCCCATGCTTAAATTACGAAAAAGATTTGCATCAAAGGGCAAAAGAATTAA